>CM054134.1:94757529-94802543 GCA_028751875.1 Rapana venosa
CTTATGCAGTGTGTCTAAAGAGCGAGTCCAGGTTGGCCGGGTCGGTCCCTCTCTCATTCCAAATTCCACACTGCATGCCATCCATATCTCCGTCCATACCTTGCCTCCTCTTCTATGAATGATGGATAGGCAGGTTTTTTCCCCATCTTAATTAGGTAAGCTGATAATGTTATGGATGCAATGACAATCGCCCCCCAAAAACAATTTTCAAGGCAATGGAATAGTAATTAAAAAAAAAATGTTCAGTACAAAAATCTGAAATGGATAGTTCAGCGAAGAACTGGTGTCTTAAAGATTACTGCAGTCGACCACATGCTCCTTCGTGAGGATGCCGGGGAGCCTGTCAGTATAAACAGCATCCCCACCTTCTGGAAGTTCTGTGCGAGGAATTCCCTCTTTTCTATCCATCTCTTTGTTTCTGCCTCGTTCCTTTTCTTCCAGTCACCTTCTGGTCCATTTTCTTGCCCCCCCCCCCCCCCCCCCTCCAGAAACGCTTAACAGAGAGGAATTCTTCTCTCTTTCCCCCCCCCCCCCCCCCCCCCCCCCCCCCCCCCCCCCCACACACTGATGTCAAAGGCGCTAGGCTTGACTAGTCAGCCTTAACGGCAGCGCGACGCATTTTCGCTCATACGACAGTCCTTGTTGTCTGAGAGTGTTACGATGAAAAAGAAGAAAAAGGACCACACGCTGCAGTTTTTGCATACTGAGCTCATTCAACAACCCCACCCCTACCCTGACCCCCATCACCACCCCCACCACCACCCCGGACTTGAAAAAAAAAACCCTTACAAAAAACCCACCAAACCCAACAGATTCCGATCTAATAGCTATGGCCATGTTCCGAGGTTTCCTCCACCCCCCCTCTAGTTCTCACCACCGCGAATGCAAATGACGCAACAATACACCTCAAGGCCAGGACAACCAGAGACCCAGTCGTCGGTGTTGCTCCTACAGTGATGGAAAGGGAGGGCAGGAACACGGAGGGAGGGGGACTGGGGGTTGGGTGGGAGAGGGCAGGGATAGCTGGAAGTCGGATCAATAGCCGAATAATTATTTGAACACAGTGGTCTGTCTGTATAAGAAGGGTTTCAGACCTTTTCCCCCGAGAGACTCCCCATCTTCAGCGGTCTCTCCCCCTGCTCAAGCTTCGTCTCAGGAAATGACACTTTGCATGCAATCAGTGAGGCCGGTCCACGTTAGAAGTTTTATGTTTGTCTGTCTTCCTCCTTGTCTGGTCTATCTCTCACCCAGTTACCTATATATCTACCTACCTATCAACCTATCTATCTACACACATTATATACATACATACATATATAGAGAGAGAGACAGAGACAGAGAGACAGAGACAGACAGATAGACAGAGGAGAGAGAAGAGAGAGAGAGAGAGAGAGAGAGAGAGAGGAGAGAGAAGAGAGAGAGAGAGAGAGAGAGACAGACAGAGAGAGACAGAGACAGAGATGGGTTTTGTTGTAGGGGTTTTTGTTGTTGGTTTTTCCCGTTCCTTGGCTAGAGCTCCGAAGTGCACGAATGGTGAGATCATACGCGATTATCCCCTGCATGAACCGACGCCCCAAAGATAACAAATCTATTGTCTCTGTTTATTCCTGGTTTTCTTTTCCCTTAGTTCACAATCTGCTGGCAAGTGTGATGGTTCTACTGAGGGATGCAGGTTAGTGGAAGGGGGAGGGAGGGGGGGCGGGGGGGGGGAGTCGGCAGTCGATTGCTACGAAGCAATTTCCAGTCCTGCATGGGAAATGGCCTTTTCTGACCACCCGTAAACTACATAATGCTCAGCGCTTGTCTTCTGCATTATGTCTTTGCCAGTGGATTACTGGGCAGAGTTTTCATTCCATTTATGTTCTCTTTCTATATCTTTAAACATGTAGGTTACGAGACAGAGAATTATGTTTCAAATGTAAGTTCACAAGTTAAGTGTGTGTGTGTGTGTGTGTGTGTGTGTGTGTGTGTGTGTTGTTGTTGTGTGTAAGTGTGTGGTGTGTGTGGTGAGTGTGTGTGGTCGATTTTAAGTTTGTTCACTTTAAAATAGATAAGACGAGGGGAAGGAGGGCAGGAATGATACAATGAGGGCCTTTAAGTAAAGAGAAGCAAAATGTGTTTGTGGGAGTGGGCGTTGGTGGATGTGTGCATGTGTGTGTGTGCGCGTGATTGTGTGCAACTGCTTGTGCACACAATCACACTAATGCTGTTTTTAAAGATGGACTACTATGTAAAAACTGAAGTTGCTAAAACGCACCTTTCCCATCAGACTAATGGTTTCAACAGTGCCTTGAAAAAGTAGGACAGGCACAAATAGCTGAATAGTCTTTTCGACCTTTTTTTCCCATTTAGAGTTGCATATTATAGTTTAATGTTTCTTTTTTCATTTTATAGAGCTGAATTAATTTCCAGTCATGAAATGATACACGGTATATCATCTTTCCAAACTGGATTACCCAGTCAATAAAATTCGAAAATATGTTTGCAGACTAACTGATTTCAAAACAAGCTACGTGTGAAACACGAATCTAAACAGCTCTAAAACGATTCATAACCTGACATGACATGATATTCGTACCAACGCAACTAAGTTCACCTACAAAATACGAACAATATTTACAACAGTATAAGGACGGAGATGAGCACAACAACACTGGCCCGGTTTTACCTAAGGCAACCCAATTGCATTTATATTTAATAACGTACCTTAACTGTCAGTAAATCTAACTGCCGAGCTTAGCTGAATGTAAATTACAGTTAAAGCCCAACTATAGGGCTTATTCAAAATGGACTCCACCCTAGTTCTGCCCCCCATCTTCAAGGACGGCAATGGAGCTGAATTCACCCCGTGCCCCCGTAACCGGTATGCACGTGACATCAACGCTGCGATCATGGCTGTGTAGTTATTTATGCACTCTACAAATCAAATGTTCGTTCACAACCAGCCCTCCCAAGATCCATCCATATATATCATGCAACATCACGAGAGTGCAGGCGACAGCTACAATCGGGTAAAGTTGATTACTTTTTGATACCGGAAGTCGTTTTGTTCCCTTCCGGCAGAACATGGAATGCTACGTTTTGATAGGCTCTTTTGGAAAAGAAGCCAGTTTAGAACATCACGAAAAAGAGAGGACAGAAAGTGGAAAAGACTGCCCAACTATCGTAATATTTTTTTCAATTTTCAGATTCTCTTTTGATACATTGTGACGCATATACATTTGAAGTTATGTGCTGGGCATTGCTATTTCCTTCTAGTTTCTTTTATTCACTTTTATACCAAAAAATGAGTTGACTACATTCATTTAAAAGAAGAAATAGAGCAGCAATGCAACAAAAGTACAATTTTATTAAGCATACGTTTATAATTATGAAGTACTCTTCAAAACAAAACAAAAGGGCGCATGGATCAAACGAACCGAACGTTTGACTTTCAAATCTAGAAGTTAAAAACTCGCTGATTCCAGTCGTTGCAGCTCTATTGGAAATTGTTCAATAGTTCCCTGCTCCTTTTTGCGCATGCAAATACGCAGCGCAGAAGTGTTAAAATTCCTATACATCTGCTCTGTGATCTGACACAAGTTCCAGTCTCCACAGAGGCGTTTGTCTGTTCAAAGGAATTCCCCCCCCCCCCCCCCCCCCCCCCCCCCCCCCCCCCCCGAATAAAAGTTGTACTACCTCCATTCCTCTAACACTCCTTGAGATGAGACTACAAACGCCTGAGTAAGAACGCCAGAATACAATGGCACGCAAAACTGTGCAGAATAGTGAACCAGTTTTAGCTGGTGGTTTGAATGATACAAACATACCCAGCTTGCACTATTGAATAGGATAAGCCCCGCCAAGTCCAACAAGCGTACGGCACACTACTTGAAAAATTCAACGCAGTGCCCCAATGACTCCTAAAGAAGTAAAATGAGAAGTCAGGTCAAGCCATCTGAATGCTGATAAAAACAGTTAAGACTTCTGCCACCTTGAAAACGTCGAGTGTTGTTCCCTACTTACGCACTGCATAGTATACTTTTCTAACAAGTCTTTCTCTTCCGTTTAGCCTCCATAACTTTGTTGCAAAGAAACGAATCAAATCAAACCAATCAAACAAAGACATCCGTTATGCTTAAAACCATGAAAAACAGAAAACTGCTTGCTGAACAAAACCAAGGCTGCAGTAGATAAAAACGAGAAGAGCTGAGTGAGAACAGAGCTAACGGGTGAGAGTAGGCAGGCAGTGGTGGTGGTGGTGGTAGGGTGGGTGGCGGTGATTGTCAAATCAATAGTAGCGGGATATTTGGACAAGGTGGCCTCAAGGGCTTTCTCTTCCTCCCCCCAAAAATCAGCCCCCTCCAGCATGAGACTGGTTGGGGAAAGAGGGAAGGACGGGGCAGAGGGGCTGGTTTCTTCCATTAGGAACTTGAGACTATCTGGACGTTGTGTTTGGTTGAGGAAAGTGTGTACATTCCTGTGATTCTGATTCTATAAGGTAATGGGAAAAGTGGAGCGAGGTTGAACCCCCCCCCCCCCCCCCCCCCCCAAAAAAACCCCCAACCAACTTCGCATGGAATACTAATTTTGAGGAGATTATTCTCTGTTTCTTGTCTTCTGTATGTCTATGTGCTGTCTTTGTCACTCTCTCACTCTCAGAGAGAGAGAGAGAGAGAGAGGGGGAGAGAGAGGAGAGAGAGGGAGAGGAGAGGGAAGGAGAGGAGAGAGGAGGAGTGCGAGAGTGAGAGAGAGTGTGTGTAGTGAGACTGGATGTATATACGTAAACGCAAAGCCAAAAGGCACTTGTATATATGCGCTGCACGCTCAAATGCATGGGCACGCTAAAAGAGAGAGAGAGAGGAGAGGAGAGAGAGAGAGAGAGAGAGAGAGAGAGAGAGAGAGAGAGAGAGAGAGAGAGAGAGAGAGAGAGAGAGGAATGAAAGAGAACAGAGAGAGACAGAAAGAGAGGTGTTAAGAGAAGAGAAGAGGTGGGAAGCAGAGGGCCGCAGCGAGAGAGAGAGAGAGAGAGAGCAGAGAGAAGAGAGAGAGAGAGAGAGAGAGGAGAGAGAGAGAGAGAAGAGAGAGAGAGAGAGAGAGAGAGACAGACAGACATACAGACAAAAAGAAGACAGACAAAAGAAACAGACAAGACAGAAAGACAGACAGAAAGACTCCTCAGAAGGAGCAATGGCACAGATTGAACCCGAAAGAGAGAAAGAAGGAACGTGGAAGAGAGCATCCCCTATTTCCTCCCCTTGTGTAGCCATAGCACGGGCGCGAAATGAGGGAATATTACACTTTGTCTGCCATGCCGAATGGAGATCAGGCAAATGGGCCGTAAACCATTTTGTCTCTCACTTTGTGTCGCCGATCAATAGGCAGTCTCCTAATGACATCTCCGGGAAAATAATTATGACCTGCTCAGCTGTGGTGGTGTGTGTGTGTGTGTGTGTGTGTGTGTGTGTGAGGTGCATATATATATATATATATTATATAAATATAATATAATATATATAATATATATATATTATATTGTGTGTGTGTGTGTGTGTGTGTAGTGTGTGTGCGAGAGAGAGAGAGAGAGAGAAGAGAGAGAGAGAGAGAGAAGAGAGAAGAGAGAGAGAGAGAGTGAGAGAGAGAGTAAGGAACAGAGTTGCAGACTGACATAGTAACTGGCAGCAGCAGCAGCGGTAGCAGCAGCAGTAGTAGTAGTAGAAGTAGCAATAGCAATAATAGCAGCAGTCATAATTATAATGATAATGGCCTTAACGACTCCGGCGTGAAAAAGGCAAAAGTACCATAAAACGGTAAAAATTATCACTAATACTGTTTTACATCAGCACACATTCACATAAGGACACAGACACAAAGACATACTCAGGCACACACACAGACACAAACACAGGCACACAGACACACCACAAACAGTCATGCAGACAGACAGACACAGACAGGCAGATAGACAGACAGACAGACAGACAGACAGACAGACAGACACAAACACAGACCTTCTACCCCGTCATCTACTTTGTGAACTTCTACAACACTTTCCACCTCCCTCGTCTAATATTACTGAGAGTGAACAGACGGTAAATTGAAGACAACAACAATAACAACACACACACACACACATGCACACACGCACGCACGCACAGATACAGGCGCGCGCATGCATGTGCACTCACTATCTACAGACAGAAAACCACGAGTACCATCCATCAGAAAAGAGAAGCAGCCTTTGCATCTCAGCGTAAGAGCGATGCCATCCAAACCTGCTTCTATATATTATTGTTGTTGCTGTTGCTATTGTTGGTGTTGCTACTGCTGCTGTTTCTCTGTCTACCAGTGTGTTGCTTATCAAGGCAACATAATGAATCGTATGATCTTGTTTAAATTGTATATAAGCACGCTGTTACACGTGCATACAGAGACTGTACGCAAAGCATGTTTGCAAAAACAACAACAGACAAGTATGTAGAGATTCGTGCTCCCCCATATTTGCATATGCAGGAACGCCCGCACCCCACCCCTTCCTTTACATGCGCGCGTGCACACACACGCACGCACACAGACAGACACACATTCACACACACAGACAGACACTACCACAAATACATACATGCATTGTCTAAAATAACTTGATGTGAATAGATGTTAAACTGAAGGTATCTCTCTCTCTCTCTCTCTCTCTCTCTCTCTCTCTCTACACACACACACACACACACACACACACACACACACACACACACACACACACACACACACACACACACACACACACACACACACAAAGAAAATCTTACTTGCACTCACCCGAATACCTGCACACTAGATGCTGGGGGCTAAAGTATGATGAAAGCAAACCACTTACCCACATAGCATTTCTACTTGAACTCTAAGATACCAAGACTTATTTTTTAGCACACATATGCATATTTCAACGAAACTTCAAAGAAAAAAAATAGGCTGTAAACCTGATAGGTTTGCGCTCGGTGTTCTGCTCCGCTCATTACTTGGGTATATACACAGCGCATTGACTTACCCCCTGCTTGAATATCAACAGCTTGCGTGTGTGGAAAATAGGTTGCTAGAAATTCCAACGGGGAAAAAAATAAATTCAGTGAGAGGAACTGAAGTTTTTATCTTATGTTTCCAAGAATAATCACTGATTCGTAAAGTGGATGTTGCAAAGTAGAGAGGCTCAACGGAACTAAGAACTCTTCCTAGATACGGACATTTCTGCGGGGGAAAAAAATCCCTTCTTTCCTTTACCAGGTGGGATACCAACGCACAGACACTGCAAAAATCGCAAGACATATATTCCACATCTGACAATTCCTAGTGTCTTTGTGAGCGTGTGAATCAGGTAAAACATTAAATTTTCCCGGGACAGTTAGGGAGTACTCATTCTACATTCGCATTATCGACTTGAGTTTTCATTTATGTAATATCTCATTATTGCCGTTACTTTGGGTCGTGTTTTTATGTGTGTTGATAGAAAAGATGTACTAAGGAGTTTACAAATAATTCTATGTTACTTTTTAACCGGGTTCGCGTAGGTGAGCGTCTTAATCCAGTTAGCGACAAGAAAACCATATAAGGACACCACAGACATAGATCCTCAGGCCATTTAACACCACAAACAATCTTCAGGTTTCGTTTGTTCGTTTTGTTTGTTTTTCCCCCCCTTGCTAACCATGTTGTTTTTTTGGACAGGTTGGTGAAGATATTGGAGGAGAGAGAGGAGAGAGAGAGAGAGAGAGGAGAGAGAGAGAGAGAGAGAGAGAGAGAGAGGGGAGAGAGAGAGAGAGAGAGAGAGAGAGAGAGAGGAGAGAGAGAGAGAGAGAGAGAGAGAGAGAGAGAGAGAGAGAGAGAGAGAGAGAGAGAGAGAGAGAGAGACCAGTCAGCCAGACAGCGGCAACGAAAATATATTAACCAAAAATTGACCGACTGACCGACAGACAGACAGAAGGATGACCGACAGACAGACAGAAGGACGCACTGACAGACGTAACAAACAATTCACAAAGACTATATCATTTCATCATACTTACAAAAGTAGTGTTGTCTAGCAACATATCCGTGTCGTTGGTACTGCAGTTGAAGACATGCAGAGCACCGTCGGTATTGCGGTATAAAAACCGGTCCCCTGCAAGAAAGTATCGCCCATTAATCAATGAATCAATCAAACTTGACCAAAGCAAACAGTGTCAATATTTATAAAGTTACTGGCTTTCTTTGGCATGCTTGTGAATAGTAAGTAGCCTACAAACCATGGGAGGGCGCGCGTTCTTAACAGCCTGTGGTTGATTCCATAGTATCAGATTTCTTCCTCTTCGTCGAACGCTCAGACAGCAACTCCGGTGTCCTTGACGAATGCCGTGGTATGCTTAAGGCCCTCCGGGGGTCCCTCATCAGCAGGTCAGTAGGCTTGATATCGGCCCTCAGGTTTTGAAGTGTTGGACAGGTCTCGAGGAAGTGTTCCTCTGTCATTCATGGGAGAAGTGCTGCAGGGGACACTTCGCAGAATCATCAATGTGGAACTTGGTGAACATGTGATGTCTCTATCTGTAGTGTCCAGTCCTCAGTGTCACAATGGTCACTTGGTCTTCTCTGGGCAGAAGGTAGTAGTCATCCTTACTGTTGAAATTAGGGTGCTGCTGAAGCCATCTTCTCCTTAGCTTTTACTGTCAGGTTTGAAAGTGTAAGTTGTGTACTTCTATGAAGTCGGAAATATGTCAGCTGAGGCCAGCAGGCAGACTTTCCGCACAGTTACAAGCACAGGAGCAGACCAGGGGCTATACATCCCTCCCAATGTAGTCATGCTTGGCCATGAAACGCAGAACAAATAAGTAGAGCATACGTTAAAAGTCACCCACTTTTGTCGCACAGTAGGCCAGTTATGACGGAAGGGATGGGGGCCACAATTATACCCAGCATGCTCCCTGTTATTTGGTAAAGCATGGGCTCTTCCATGTTGCACGTGCCCACGACACATGCTTTGATCTGTTTCATTATGCCCTCATTCTGATCTTTGTTTGGTTGTCTATCCACCATCTACTTATTTTGTCAGGCTGGTGATTTTGAATAGATACACCTGTCGGTTTGCCTTCAGTTCTTAAAAAAACAAAAAAAAACCTATAAACTTTGAGGATCAACTGGTGTGATAAGAAGACATGACACAGAAAGTTACATGATCGCTTTACCTTTGCATTGCTTGGAAGCGTAAATACACTGTCTTTCTTCAATTTCAAAAATCCCTGACAATTGTATGATATTGTATACTTCGATCAGGATTCTTGCGTAAATTCGGGTTGCTTTCCCTGTAGCGGCTGTGTCACCATAGGCAACGACACCGTTATTTATGGACTGTCCATTATTTATAGAATTTACTGTCATTTATACTTTTATTTCATACAGCGGATGTCCTTTTATATCAGATAGCTTTTGTGGAGGATTCATTAGTTGTCGTGGTCTTACCTTACCAAATTCGTATTGACATACTGGGCTTGTTTACATTCTCTGAAAGACTAGCAGACGCCTTCTACAACTTGGGGAGGGATATTGTAGGGGTTATTACGTTCCAAATTGTATGAATCCGGCGCTTCTCATTGTCATAAGCCGTTCACGTCTAGGCTACTGATCCAAACGCATTACGGAGGACAAACACAGACCAGTTTTTGGCTGGCTAGTAGGCTAGGCAGACACATACAAACACGATCGGCCGGACACAAATAACCGTGACAGTGGACAAAACATTAGGACAAACAAACTCGCACGACAAAAAACGATAAGTAGGCAAAAACCACACAACAACCCACAAACAGATAGTCGTCATCCACCCATCCTCCCACTCAATCCATCATCATCACCATCATAACACATTGTCAGATCAACTCTCTTCATACCACACCACCATCATTCTCACACCACAACAACACACTACAACCACACAACACTCCACACAACACACACACAATCACACACCACATACACCAATAACCTACAACCGACTGACCAACAAACATCAATCAACATTGTCAGATTAACCGAAACTACTGACCACACACACACACACACACACAAACCACACACCACACACCACACACACACAACAAGAACAACCAAGAGGGCACTACCTACCTGATAACCAGGTGGACTGAAAAGTGGTCGGCCTGAACGACTCGCTCAGGTAGTCTTCCAGCGTGAGCTCCACCCCATAATCCTTCCGTTCCTCTTCTGCAACAACCAACCAACAACAACCTTCAAGTCACTCATAGCTACTTACTTATCCAGTACACAAAACTAACAATAATAAGTAGTGTGCCGATCAAAATGGCTTCATTCATTTTTCTTGTTTTTTTGTTGGTATTTATTCATACATAACTGATAATAAGTAGTGTACTAATCAAAATGACTTCATGATTTTGTTTTTGTTTTTTGTATTTATTCATATACTAGTTTGTTCTGAATTTATAGCACATCATGTGTAGACGGTGGGGCATGCATCTCTGTCCGTTGTGTGTGTGTGGTGTTGTGTGTGGGGTGTGTGTGTGTGTGTGATGTTTTGTGTGTGTGTGAATGTGTGTGCAACCCCCGTACCACCCCCCCCCCCCCACCTCTCTCTCCACTTCAACTGTTCAGTTTTCATACAACCCGCGAAACACTACATACACGCGACACCATAATACCCCGACTAGGAAATTCATAAAGTAAATACTCGACCCAAACTGCATAAACCAATGCGCTGGCGAAGTGTGGAAGAAAACACACTCAGTACTTTCGTTGTTTCTATAATCGACCAAACGCTAACATAATTTACGAGATCTTAAAGGAACAATTTTGATTCCCGGCACACGTGTTAACACGCAATTAAGAGAGTAAGGAAATATGCACACAAATTTGACCAGATGAATTGTAAACACCTCCATTCTTAACTCACCATATCAAGCTGGTATTCAAACCCAGGACCCCTTATTAAAGGGCCATTAGGACTGGCAAACCCGTTGCCTTCAACATTCGGTGAAAGCCTGTATGGTGTGAGGAAAAAATTGAACTGAGGATTGCTGGAACCAAGCGACTTGGAAAAAACCCTGTTTCATTGCATTCTTTTTTCTTTATTTTCCTTTTCTTTCTTCTTGATTTTATATCATCATCATCATCATCATCATCATCTTGATGTTATTTATTTTCATTTTCTACTTCTTATTTTCTTCTCTTCCTCCTGTTTAAATCTCCAGCCATTCTTGTCTGGGTCATTTACACGCAGTCTATTTCTACTCTTGTCCATCCTCTTTTACCCTTCTCCTCCTCCTCCTCATTTTTCCTTCTCCTCCTCCTCCTTCCCTTTTTCAGGCCCTAGGCCTACTACTGTTCACGTCTTTTTCGGTCTACCACCTCTCTCTTGTCTGGGTCATTTTCACGCAGTCTATTTCTGCTCGGACCAAACTCACTAACATTATGTCGACTTGGGGCTTTTGCCAGCAGCAATATAATATACAGAGACTTCCTCCAGTCTCTGTACTTCAAATAGGCCACTGGCACACTGGGGGAAAAGGCCGTGGGGAGAGGGGACAGTTAGCAAGTTGAAAGTGGTACGTCATACTGGGGAACAGGAGAATGGGGGTTGAACAGAGTAGGGTAAGGGCGGACGGGATGAAAATCGGAAGTTGGGGAGACAGTTCATTAATAATCAAAAAGCCACGAAAAAAAATGGGACAAAGGAAATGAGAGAGAGAGAGAGATAGAGAGAGAGAGAGAGAGAGGAGAGAGACGAGGAGAGAGAGAAGAGAGAGGTGGAAAATTGCCAGACAGGATAAACAGACAGAAACGTGTGAAGGCAAGTGTCCAGAAAAAACACACACACAACACACCACCGAGAACGAGAGAGAGAGAGGAGAGAGAGAGAGAGAGAGAGAGAGAGAGAGAGAGAGAGAGAGAGAGAGAGAGAGAGGGGGGGGGGGGGGGGAGCGAGGAGGAAGAGAGAGAAGGAGAAGACGACGAAATAATAAGAAGACGATTGCCGGGAATATCTTTTCTGCTACACTTTTCTGTATGTATGCTCCATAACGGTCATGCTGCAAACACACACACACACACACACACACACACACACACACACACACCACACACACACACACACACACACACACACACACACAAAATGAAAACCAAACACAACAGCTGTCACGAAAGACTCTCACGCCATCGCATTGTGTAGTATCTAATTATTTTGTGCAACATAAAATCGATCATCTGGCCCTTAATTCAGCCGAAATAATGGATGGGAACGGAAGAAAAAGAAGAAGAAGAACAAGCAGAAGAAGAAGAAAAGAGAGCGATAATAGCATCTTCGCTCGGTGATCGATCGATTGTTCGGTACACACTTTTAAGGAAGAAGAAATGGAAAGAATGGAGTACTGATCCATTTATCTTGATCGATCTTTCGACCGTATTGTAAACTGGCTATTGTTTGATGAGGGATGAGAGCAAGCAAACGATGAAGGGAAAAAAGTACTATAACAATTTGGAATACTTTTCATTCTGGTCCCCCACCCCCCTGTCCACTCGCTTAAATGTATTTAATAAACCACTGCTACACTTTCACTCCAGTTCTTGAAACAACCCACTAAACATATTAATTAAAACACTGCTTCAATATTCACTCCAACTCCGAACAGACAGTGGAATGTATTTAAACACTGCTACATTTTCCACTCCAGTTCCTAACAAACACCAAAATATATTACACCATTGTTACACTTTTTACTCCACTTGTTGATAAAACTCTAAATTGCATTATTGGGGGGACAGACAGCTCAGGGTCAGAGCACTCGCTT
Source organism: Rapana venosa (assembly GCA_028751875.1). NCBI lineage: Eukaryota > Metazoa > Mollusca > Gastropoda > Neogastropoda > Muricidae > Rapana > Rapana venosa. The sequence goes on from CM054134.1 coordinate 94,770,351, forward strand.
TCCCCCAAGCCAATGTTAAGCAGCTTCGAGCATGGTTACCAAGTTGATGGGTGACCGTTTGCGCACCTTGGATTCAGTACAGTCCCCCAGCTCACTCAGCTGTAAATGGGTACCTGCCCTCTTTAGGGTCAGAGAAGGCAAAGCAGCAAGGGAGAGTAGATGGACACCGCCCTCAATATGCTGGCACCTGGAGAAGCTGAGGTCTGTGATACCTCGCTCCCCTACGAACACATACACTATGGGACACTTTTACCTTTTTAACTTTTAATTTGTATCAAAACATTGCAAAGACTAAATATATTAAGACAATGCTATGCTTTTCATTCCAGTTCCTAGCACACACTAAGTTGCATCAAACATTGCAACCCTCTTCACTCCAGTTACAAACACACACACACACTAAATGTATAAAAACAATGCTACACCTCCTCCCCCAACCCCACGGTTCCAAACACTCAACATATCAAAACATTGCTACACTTTTCAACCAAGCTCCAAACAAACTAAATATACCAAAACATTGCTAAACTTTTCAAGCCAGTTTCAAACACACACTCAACGTATCAAAGCACTGCTAAACTTTTCACCCCAGTTTCAAACAAACACTCAACGTATCTAAACACTGCTAAACTTTTCACCCCAGTTTCAAACAAACACTCAACGTATCAAAGCACTGCTACACTTTTCACCCCAGTTTCAAACACACACTCAACGTATCAAAACATTGCTAAACTTTTCACCCCAGTTTCAAACAAACACTCAACGTATCAAAACATTGCTAAACTTTTCACCCGTTTCAAACAAACACTCAACGTATCAAACATTGCTAAATTTTCACCCCAGTTTCAAACAAACACTCACTGAACAAAACACACAACACACACACACACACACACAACACACACACACACACACACACACACACACACACACACAACACACACACACACACACAAACCGAGTACAAAATACTGGGCAACGTCTTAGGCTGACAAAGGTTTAAGTAACAGGAAAAAAAACAACCCCCAGACCAAATCACCATTCATCTCAAATAGGCGACGATTCAATTCTATAGCCACCCCCTAAAAAACAAGAAAAAAAAAAAGAAAGAAAAAAAAAAAAAAAAAATGGATGCAAACTAAAAAAAAAGAAAAAGGTGTAACAAAGCAACAAGGTAAACAAGTCAGCAACCACAGACAGACAGACAGACAGACAGACAGACAGACACACACACACACACACACACATACACACACACACCACACACACACACACACACACACACACACACACACACACACACACACACGCTGTATAGCTTATTAGTCAACTCACTGGGCGTGGCGATGATGACGGCTGTGATGATGAGAGCACAGACGACGAGGATGACGAGGAGGGCGATGACGATGCCCCGCCAGTTCCTCTGTTGAGCTGTGCTTCCTACCAGCTCCTGTAACACACACACACACACGGTAACAAGCACAGTTAGTTCAGTTTGCTGGACAGTACACGGAGGATATATCAACGAGCGTAGGCACGCACGCACGTGTACACATACGCGTGCACACGAACACACACATGCGCGCGCACACGCACGCGCACATGCACGCATACACACTCTTGACAACATACAACATAACACAAAAGTTTCACACGTATGTGCACACAAAAAAAGACGAGAAATATATATATATATACGCAGAGAAAAACACAGAGGCAGAGAGAGATAGAGAGAGAGAGAGAGAGGAGAGAGAGAGAGAGAGAGAGAGAGAGAGAGAGAGAGAGAGAGAGGAGAGAGAGAGGGGGGGGGGGGGGGGGGGGGGGGGGGGGGCGGGGCGTGCACTCGTGCGCGTGTGTGTTGTACATAATAAAAGCTTGAATAATTTTTAAAGGACATACAGCAATCATTCTAAGTTATCTTCCAAGCAAAATCAATTTGAAGGAATGTTCACTTAAGTAAAGGACAAAAATGAGGTCATACTGACAAAGAAAGTGATTTTGCAGAAATCCTTTTTCTCATTAAAGGGTTGAATGATAAACAAACAGTAAGACAAAACAAACGAAAATGAAAAGGTTAATGAATACATGTAGGAAAAATTACTAGCAGCTGAAGGGTAACTTTCAACCAGTTGTTTTTCCTTCTAAATTATCTCACTATTGCTTTTGAAAACAAGCAGTAAACGTAACGACAAAATCTACTAAAACTACGAAAAAAAACCCTACAAAAAAACACAAGAAGGAAAATGAAACGGCGCTAGCCGAACACTCGAAAAGCCATATTGCAGGAACAATTTGTCATATTTTAATGTCAGGGGAAAATGAATGAATACGTACAGCACCATAAGCATGGGCATGACATGACATACGAGATCAAAGTTTCATGTTTCATTTTCTCTTTTGTCACCACAGTTTTGCTCGCAACAAATATAAAAAGTGCACTCACGACAACAACACACCCCAACAAAAAAATAAATCTTTCTCTCACACACACACGTACACACACCGCACTTTCTTTCTTTCTATAAATCAATTATCATTCATAAATCACTCCACATTCTGTCATTCACGTGGCTGCTTATACTACAAACGCCACTTAAGGGCTGTCACCGCGCAATAATGCATATGACTAACAGCTGTATGTTTCTCTGGAGCAGCATTCACAAACTCCAACCCACTGTCAGTAAAAAAATTACTGTAACCTCAGAGTGAAAAAAAAAATTGAGCAAGTGCAAACAAACATAAACGCACCTTTGCACCCCCCCTCTCCCCCAAACACACCAAATACCAATCGCGCAAGCGCGCATCAACACACACAGAACATCTTCAAGAAGCAACATGTACAGAGCTCGCAATACAAGAAGTGTATGTTGTAAATCCATATTTAAAAAGGTTTGCAATCAGGAACACACAAACAAGAAAGAAAAAAGAGAGATAAAGCAAAGGGAAGCGAAGAACATAAGACAAATAGAGCCGAAGAGGAAAGAACAGTTCTTCTAAATATCTCATAAGCTGGAAAGCCAGCAGAAAGACGAAAAAGTACTAGAAACACGAGAAGAAAAAACAAAAAAAAAAAAGAGAAGAGAGAAGAGACGAGCCGAACACTCGAAAAGCAGATGCAGGACATTTGCATATTAAGAGGGAAAAGAATGATAGACGAGAAAGCAGGGAGAGAAGTGAACAAAGTTTCATGTTGCATACGTCGTTGTAACAACCCCAACACACAAAATCGCACTACACAACAAAATACGACAAACCAATATAAATCTCTCTCACCGCTGTGGCTGTTTCCTCACAAACTGGTGACAGATTGCCTTTAAAATTCCCATTCACCATTCAAACAATGCCAGTATACGACGCGATTAGAGGCACTGTTAAATCAGACTAACGGCAGCTGAGTGAAAATACTGTTTGTCTTAAATGAGCAAACACCATGAGCATCTAACTCTGACTAAGAAATCGTAATGCGCGAGGACGCAACGTAGTTCGGACATTTAAATACAGAACCTTCCTTTATAAACAACAAATAAAGTTGACCGTTATCTAAAGATTTCATTACTGCCTAGGTCATCCAATTATGACCGCTACTGACGTGCCCCTCATCTACCTTTCCCTGCTCCACAGCGACCTCACAACGCTTTTTTTGCGTGTACAGCTTGGCGAAAGTACATCAGAAACAATAAAACAAATTGCTGTGGCACCGTCTGACAGACAAACATGAACGCTTATTTCAATTTCCCTCAGAAAACACACACGCACTACTTTACAATCTAAAAACATAAAGAACTTCGCAAGTTAGAAAAATGTACAGTTATGTTGTATCCTTTGGTTGAAATGTTTCAATCAGGAACACAAAAAAAAGAAAAAAGAGAAATTAAGAGCATAGGCGAGCGAGAAGAACAAACAAGAGAGAGAAGAGAGAGAGAGAGAGAGAGAGAGAGAGAGAGAGAGAGAGAGAGAGAGAGAGAGAAGAGAGAGAGAGAGAGAGCGAGCGCAAGAGTTATTTGAAAGACAAAGACAAACGATGCGAGTAGGTAAAAAGAAAAAAAAAACCCACAATCAGCAAATCGCTACATAAACAAACGCATAATGAGGAAAATCCTCCGAAATACCTCTCTCTCGGACTGCATGGCTGTTCACCACCAATACTGGTGAAAGATTGCCGCTTTAGAATTTCAGTTCACCAATCACAAACACAATGCCAAGACTCCACGGCGCGCTTGAGGACTGTCTAAATCTCAGAACTAACGGCAGCTGAGATGAAAATACTGCTTTTTGTCTTTAAATGAGCAAAACCCCACTGCAAGCAATTAATTAAACAACCGCTGACTAAGAAATCGTTGATTGCGCGTAGGAAAGGAAACGGTAGATTCTGGACATTTAATCAGACCCCGTCTTCCTTTATAAACACCAAACTAAAGCGTTGACCGGTTATCTAAAGATTTTCATCTACTGGCCTGAGGTCACTCCCAAGTTATTGACCGCTTGACTGGACGTTGCCCTTCATCTACCTTTCCTGTACACAGCGTAACCTCACAACGGTCTGTTCTTTTGCGTGTACAGCTTGGCGAAAGTACATCAGAAACAGTACAACAAATTGCTGTGGCACCGTCTGACAGACAAACATGAACGCTTATTTCAATTTCCCTCAGAAAAATAAACAGCAATACTTTTAAAACTCTAAAAACAAAAAGAAATCATTAGCAGAAATTATAGAAAAGAAATCGTCCAAACGATTTTATCTGTATTTCCTCTTGGTATGAACTGAATTAACAACATCTAAAATAATCGAAAAAAAAATCACAAAAATTGGCTAGCATCAAAACTCTTAAGACATCCACAGAGTTAAAGAAAATAACAACATAAAACAAAACAAAAAAAACAGCAAACGACCAAACCAACCCTATCCCTACGAATTCAATTAAAAGCCTAGGTCTGGACACGCAAAACACCCCACAAAAAACACCAAAATCATTAACAAAAAACACCCCCAACACACCCCACTCTCATCAATGGATAAATCTCAAAACTGCAACATTTCATCAAGACACACAACAAACAAGAGAAAAAAGACCTTTTTCCACAACATCATCTAATCTATGTCATATGAGGTGTACATTCTCTTCTCCTGAAAGAGTAAAGCCAGGTTAGTTTGACGTCATCGGCAAATTCATATTTTATACAAAATCGATGTATACATACATTTCCCCCCTTCTACTGAAAAGTCTCACACATATTATTATGATAGTCTACATAATCTATTTTGAGCTGCGGCTGGCCTTTTCTATGAACGGGAGAACAAAAATGTTGTCATTGCATGCAAACTCCCTTCCAACCTGACTTGAAGAGGATTGAACATACATACGCCGTTGTATTGCTTTACTCCCAAAGTATGGCCAGGCTGTTGTGTTCCATCCCTATAGGTTACATAAATTATTTGCCCAAGACAACAGCTGGGCTGTCTGTAATATTGTCCGCAACGAACTTTAAGCGTGACAGTTTGTTCTCCTTGTCGGTTCAATGTGATATTGCAAAACAGGTCGCACGTAATATCGTTACGATACATATATATATCACTTACTACCACCAAGTCAGTGAAATGTTGCGGTTTTTCTTTTGGCATATCTTCAGCGCTCAGTCGACCAGTAAAGCTAGCTTACCTATTTTCTTTGCAATCAATCAATCAACCAATCAATCAAATCAATCAATTAATTGTCGCTTTTGTGTGTGTGTGTATGTATGTGTGTGTGTGTATGTGTGTGTGTGTGCGTGCGTGCGCGTAATCGATCACTCAACGCGCAGGGCCACATGTCATTTTTCCACTGATCTTTTCCTCTCTCTCTCTCCACTCTTTGATCCTCAGTCTATTTCACTGATGATCCATTCACGCAAAACAGTGGAAAGCCTAACTAAATATAAACAAGCCTGGCGCTTGATCCACAGCATTAAAAGCTCCAGTCTCAACTCTCCATCCCTCAAAAGTATTTGTCATGGTTTCCCCTCTAGTTCCAAGGATTTTATATCAAACAACATCAACAATAACCGACAAACCCCCAAAAAACCTCCCCAACTAAACAAAATAAACCCCTCACACCTAAATAAAACAGAAGAGACAAAAACCGACTTTCAACTGGCAACAATAATTGATATAAAATAGCCTAACCATTAGATAGCATCACACACACACACACACACACACACACACACACACACACACACACACACACACACACACACACACGCACACACACACACACACACACACACACACACACACACACGCCCATGCATGCACGCTGCTAACATATAATTACAATGTTCGCCTTCTGTTCATAATCACCCCCACTTCTCTTTTTCCAGCAACAACATTTGTCTGAAGTTTTAGAAGAAGATGATGGATATTTGGAGTGAATTTTGTGATAAATGTCTCCTGTATCTTTGTATCTGAAGTCTTTGACAAACAACGCAAAAAGCAAAACACTAAACGAAAAAACCCCTCATCAAAAACAAACAAAGAAAAGAAAATACAAAACACAAAAAGCCAATTTTAGACGACTAAAACAAAAAGGGGAAAAAGAGGAAAAAACCCAACCCATAGCAAATAGCATCTATCAAAATAAGTTACATTCAAGAATTTAATTCCTCTTACAAGCAACTATTCTTATCTGCACAAAGCCCTTATCATTAAATGTTTCCAAGTCATACTTTATCAAAATGGTTCAGATTCCAGACAATTCAAAAGAACGGTTTTACAACAGCAGCAACAATTAAACCTAAAAAAAGAAGAGTAAAACAATCAACGTCACTGCTCACATGTTCCTTCATGCCTATCTGTTGTGCTGACAAGTATTATCTTGGTTTTCAAAATTTGTTTTACTAGGCTAACATGAGTATAAAAGCTCAACCGCTGATCTTTTTTTAAATTTTATTTTTTTTACTATTATTATTATCATCGTCATCACCATCATTATTATTATTATTAATCTTGCTCGCGTGGCCGGATGCCAATCTCTAGAGTTTGCAATATGTTGCTATTACTGGATGGAAGATATAGGTATCTTCTTGTAAGACATATTCTAAACTGAGGAACACATGGTACAGAAGAGACAAAGACACATTAACTTATGAATTGATTAATAAATCTTAAACGAAAAAATACGAACAATCTTGTACACATTTTTTTCCAGGGGATTTCAATTTTTATCGGTGTGTTGTCGACATGGGATACATACAAAAGGAATGTTTCTGTTCTGATTTTTCCCTAATTTTAAATATGAAACAAAGATTCAATTGCAAGTTACTTTGCTGCACATAAAGCGCTCCATGAGAAAAAACCCAAACAAAACGACTGAAACATACGAAGTACAAAGCACCAAAGGTAAACTGAAATACCAAACTACAATATTCTGGAGTTCCCTGAAACTTAACAAGAAATACAGCTTTTCAAATAAGCAACTGTCTCCCATTCACAAGACTTTGAGAAAAAGTAGCTTTGCAAAAGAGTACACAACTAAACGCCCGATACAAATACCAGCCAACAGATTCCCCAATCCACATAACTAACTCCACAAGACAGCATACTAGCAAGAGATGGTACTGTAAGTTAACTCTGCACGTATACAAACGAGAATCTTAGTCCGCACAGCTGAAAACGTCCACAAGATACCATGCCAACAAGAGATGGCACTGTAACTTTACACGTATAGGAACGAGAATCTCCGTCCACACAGCTGACAACGTCCACAAGATACTGTACTAATGACAGATGGCACCACAAGTGAACTCCATCCATATATATATGTATATACCATAAACCAGAACCCAAATTAACATTTCCGTTCCATCTCTCGTTTTCTCGCAGAGAATGAGACCGGAGCGACATCCGGCAAAAACCAAGCGGCAGAGGAGACCATTAGCTGTTTGCCCACTTCCTGCCAAATACTGCCGATCCGCGGCCATCATTAACATCAGCAAATGATGTCCTCTTCATTCGCAGACCCATGCCCTCGGGGGCCCGGTGGCCCTGACAAAGCGGCAGATAACGAGCTGCGCCAGACGGGTGCTAATGGCCAGAATACCGGACAATCCCCAGTCTGGGGTAGTCTTTACGCAAATCTTCACTTGATCACCACTGTTTCCGCTTACACGTCGTCACGAGCTTGTGATGTGGGTTTCGGTTTAACTGAACCGTGTCCTCGCTGTTTTCTAGCTTTATTCTACGTTATAGTTAGGTTATTCGTGACTTTGGTTATTCGTGACTTTGTTTAAAACTTGACTGATGGCATTCAAAATACCAGTAAGTTGTCAACTGATCTCAGAATATGTACATGCTACTCTATTCATTTGAGATTGACAAATTGACGGAACAAAGCTTTAATCTAGATGAGAAGGACAGATAAACAAATGGTGCAGTGAAGAAAGGGAACGTTATGTCTATATAGCATGACCGTGTATTAAATAGGAACATACAAGGAATGCCGAACAGAAAATAATTAACAGCCTTTTAAAACTCGACAGACAAGAAAACCCACACAAAGAGAAGCCCCCCCCCCCCCCCCCCAAAATAATAAGTAAATTCCCCCCTACTACCTTAACTCCTGCCCCCTAAAATCCTAGCAACATGATAATGTCAGTTACTAGATAATCAATAAAATGGAACACTTAATCGGTAACTCTTAAAAAGAAGAAAAAACACACCCAAACCCTTAAAAACCTTTTAAGACTCAATCAATGGGAAAAAATCGTTACTGCGGGATAAAGACAATCCATTAGATGGAAGAACAATTGGTAACTTAAAAAATAGACGTCCCCCCTCCCCCCAAAAAACCATTCAAGACTCGTATCAAGGTAAAAAAAATAATGACACTGCTGAAAAAAACCCAGAACCACCTTTAAAAGGGTATGAACGATAGGTAGCACTGTGAAAACAAAGGAGACATTTGGGTCCTACTACAAAAGATGCTGACCACTTAAGCTACACGGTGCTACTGCACATATACAACTAAACCACTGAGCTCAGCCAGCCACATCATTAGTGTACAGCCATCACAGAACTGCATCCCCATCTGGAGATAAGGGTCTTCTTATACGGCCATCTTTCATTCCCAGCATTCAGTGGTCAGCCCATCACCTCATTTGCATAAAGTCTGGATGGCGACTCGGCAGCTCCGAAATCTCCCTTGGCTGTTTTAGATTATACTGTTTACATAAAGAAAATCATTGATTTGGTGGCAATACTCTGTGATTTGTCGAAATGTGAAGAAAAAGAGCTGCATTCGACTGATTACTTAGGGAAAAATAACAAAAGTATGGTTGTTTCCAAGCATAAGGTAAAGAGACTTGAGATTACTCAGTGAGAGAGAGAGAGAGACAGAGACAGAGACAGAGAGAGAGTCTTTATTGTCTTGTCCCCACACGATAGATGTCACCTACAACAGAAACTCTGCAGCATCCTTGCTACATATCCATGCTGTCCCGTCGTCATGTGATTCCCACCAGAGGAAGCTCTATCGGCCATTTTGCATGTGGAAGCATATCACCGTCATCAATCACAGTAAATCTCTTTCACCAATTATTCTACTCCATCTTTAGCTTCTCCTGCTCCCCGACCCATCCTCTTCCGTTTTCTCCACCCCGCCCCTCCTTTTTCCCCTTTCTGTTCTAACTTATTTCTAGTTCTCTGTTATTGGATTCTTCTCCTTGTTCTTTTTATCTGCTTCTTCAAATCCGCTCATCTTCTTCCCTTCTGCAACATCGTCGTCAGTTTCTTCTTCATTTGCATTCTTCTTGGTCTACTTCTTTTTCGTTCTCTCCCCCTTGTCCTTCTCATCTTTGTCCACGATTTGCTTTTAAAAACGATATCTGTTCGTTCTTTTGCTTCTCCCTGTCTCCTCTCCGTCCCCCCCTCCCCCCCCCTCTCTCTCTCTCTCTTTTTGTTCGTGCGTCGAGGAATCTGAGCACCAGCAGTAGTCAGATGACTTCATCTCCATTGCAAATTGAAATAGTGTGGCAAACGTATGCAGTACAGGGCTGGGCTTGAGGTCGAATGGATCTGTTAGCGAAGTGGGTGGGTGAGGGGTGGGGGGGGAGCGGGAGGCAGAGGAGGAAGAGGAGGAGAGGCTGCTGGTGGGGTGGGGGTTTAAGCAGATGAACGACAAAACACCAGACCAGTTCATTTTGGTCTCATGTTCGGGTAATGTGGCAGACAGATACATGCCACAGATTAGTACAATACCACCCCAGACCACCATTTAGAATAGAGTGTGTGTATGCGCGCGCGCGCGTGTATGTGTGTGTGTGTGTGTGTGTGTGTGTGAGAGAGATAGATAGAGAGAGAGAGAGAGAGGAGGAGAGAGAGAGGAGAGAGAGAGAGAGAGAGAGAGAGAGAGAGAGAGAGAGAGAGAGAGAGAGAGAGAGAGAGAGAGAGAGAGAGAGTGAGAGAAAGATCTTAATCTTGGCATCAAATCGAGGATGATGGAATAAGCACTCATGTGCTTTTTTACGTCTAGTCCCCGTGTGTATGCAGTTTTTCAAATTCTGTCATCCGTTACCACCGACACACAATGGCCTAGTCTTCCGAAAAGCCAACGTTTTAATATATATATATATATATGAGCAAAAATGGGTTGCGTTAAGCGCCTGACAAGTCATGCCCAGCGCACTTGATTTCGGCGTGGGAGAGAATTGTTATCATTTGTCTCTCTGGAAAAATAAGGCAGGAGAATGGACCAAAAATGCGGAAAAAAAGACAAGAAGGACGTGACAGGAAGAAAAGGAACAAGGCAGAAACAAAGAGAGGGATAGAAAGGAGGAAATTTCTAGCACAGAATTTCCAGAAGCTGGGGATGTTATTGATACTGATGGGCCCCCCGGCATCCGCAAAAGGGATCTTCTTGTTCTATGATTATTCATTTTTTCCCCTTTTCACGCTGTTTCTTTCCATCCCCCCCTGTTCTTTTTCTCTTCTTTCTTCAACCTCCTTTGGCCTTTCTTTTTTGATTTGTTGTTTGTTTGTTTGTTTTTCTTACAACGGTAAACTGTTGATGGATTTTTAATCCAAAGTGCAAATCCCTGTGGCTACTGTGCTGTATGAAGCTGTGGGCTGGCGGGACTTGGTCGGGTAAGAAGAAGTCACTTTATAACATTTTCCCAAAGTGGAGTCGTAGCGTGCAAATCTATAAGGTTAAACCCCAACTATCGGGAAATCCACTCAGCAGATGACCAGCTGCACTGCACACACAACACAATGCGCTGATGGAATGAATCGTGGACGCTCGCTGAATTTATAACGCTGTTTGTGTTTCCGAAAACCTGGTGAACGAAGAAGTGAATTAGGGAGCGGTTATGTAGTTATTTGTGTTTGTTTGTTTTAGTTGTGTTTTTATTGTTCAATATTCCACCGTTTTTCACCTGCTGGTATGTGAGAGAGAGAGAGAGAGAGAGAGAGGAGAGAGAGAGAGAGAGAGAGAGAGAGAGAGAGAGAGAGAGAGAGAGAGAGATGAGAGAGAGAGAGAGGAGGAGGAGAGGAGGAGGAGGAGAAGGAGGAGGAGGAGAGAGAGACACACACAGAGACACAGAGACAGACAGACAGAGAATCTTTGCCTTTTAACTAACATTCCTGGAAGAGAAACATGGCGACCAACACCACATACGACAACATAACCACAGCTTTCTGGATTAACCCGACACATAGTTATCTTAGAAATGGAAGGGGAGGGCCTTGGACGGATAACAAACAACCTACCCGACACTCGTATTTTGGCTAGGTCTCATTTGCAAGCAGACGTGCGTTTAAGTTAATCACGATCATCTATCACGCTCTCTGTCTGTCTGTATCTGCCTCTCTCTCTCTCTCTCTCTCTCTCTCTCTCTCTCTTCTCTCTCTCTCTCTCTCTCTCTCTCTCTCTTAACTCGTAGAAATAAAACATTTTTTCAAGATTCTCTCTTTCTCTGTCTGAATATCTGTCTGTCTCGCCCTTCTTTCTACCTTGTCTTCCCTCTCTTTCTCACTCATTCTCTAATCTCCTCATCTATTTCTTGTCTTAAATTCTTCGATTGAACTGACAAGACTCTCTCTCTCTCTCTCTCTCTCTCTCTCTCTCTCTCTCTCTCTCTAATCCGTAGAAATATTTTTTTTTCAAGGTTCTCTCTTTCTCAGTTAGCGTGTCTGTCTGTCTGTCTGAATGTCTGTCTGTCTCTCCCTTCTTTCCACCTTGTCTTCACCTCTCTTTTATCACTCATTCTCCATCCTCTTTATCTGTTTCTTGTTTTAAATTCTTCAATTGAACTGACAAGTCTCCGCAGAAACTTCTGGAAGAACTTCATCTACATTGCAAATCCATACAGCCCCGTTCAAAAAAAAAAAGCAACACATTAAACGAAAACAAAACAAAACTGAAGGCGAATGCATAAGTTGGAAGGAGAGGTTGAAGCAGATAGATCAGAAAGCAGCAAAGCGCAGTGGCAGTGCTCATTTCTTATTTTTTGTTGTTGTTGCATTCAAAGTCTTGTGATCGATGTATTTATTACTTACAACATTGGTTCCAACAAAGTTGTTAAATTAGGACTTTGAGAGGGAGGGAGGGAGGGAGAGGGGAGAAGGAGGGAGGGAGAGAGAGAGAGAGAGAGAGAGAGAGAGAGAGAGAGAGAGAGAGAGAGAGAGAGAGAGAGAGAGAGAGAGAGAGAGATGCATTAATTTTCCATTATCCTAATTCACCAAGCCCAAAATATTCACACCATCAACATAAGAATGAACTTATGCATGCACGTATGCACACAGACAAACATACAGACAGACACACACGGGAATACTAGGAAAGACGAGATAAAGACAAGAGATAAAAAAAAAACACCGCCAAAAACAAAAGTCGTAGGGGCCCATAAGAACAGTTGTCATTAACAAGAATCTGCACATTAACTGATGATGGCATCACCAGATCTGTCAGGGAGGAGAGAGAGAAAGAGAGAGAGAGAGAGAGAGAGAGAGAGAGAGAGAAGAGAGAGAGAGAGAGAGAGAGAGAGAGAGAGAGGAGAGAGAGAGAGAGAGAGAGAGAGCACATATTAACAAAAAGGAGAGGAAACTAAAATAGAAGCAAAGCCAAGGCAGTAGGATAACGCCAACCGAAAATCGAAGGCAAGAAGAATGATGATAGGACACACACACACACACACACACAAAACACACACACACGCACACACACACACACACACTACACACACACACACGTACACACACACACACACACGCACACGTACACACACACACACGCACACACACAAAGAGTGCAGACTAACGGTTTTCCCCATGACGAAGGTACACGTCACTTGACATCGCTTTTAACAAAAGGTAACGGCAGAACTGAACTGAACTAAAGGCATGCAGGGAGACAAGAGAAAAAGACACCACTGTTTTTAGAACATAGTGATGCTAGAAATGAATATGATCCAGTATTTAAATAAAAGAAAAAAAATAGGCTGGCAGAACCTGAGGAAGCATGCTTAATCATCTTACAAAGGAAAGATTTTGGAGCTTGGAAGAAGAAATACCGGGTACAAAAAACAACAAAACAAAAAAACCACCACCACTAATAAAAAACAACAACAAAACCAAAGCAACCCCCCCCAAAAAAAAACAACCCGTTCGACCTTGTATATATGAATGAGCGCGCGGCGCGCGCGCCACACACACACACGCACACACACACACACACACACAACACACGCTCGCACACACACACGCTCGCACACACACACGCACACACACACTTGAGTGCATTCTGATTCATGCATGCTCGCATGTGTGCGCTCATCTGAAAACTTAATTCAACCCAAGAGCGATGAGAACTGGGATAGAAGTCAAATTGGGTGAGAGAGAGAGAGAGAGAGAGAGAGAGAGGGACAGTCAGAGACAGACAGAGAGACAGACATACAGACAAAGCGACAAAAAGAAAGGGGCACTGAGGTGCAGTAAAAGCGATGCCTTTCACAAGAAACGACGCACTAATTAATGACCACCTCAAAAGAGTCATGAAAAGGAGCCAGTCAAACAAAAATAGAACCCAAAAGAAAGGACCAGCACAAATTAAGCGAAAAATCGAAGGCAGAAAATACATAGCGGCAACGGAACACACATGAGCCCAGAAAAAAAAAAGAGAGACCGGGTTTCCATAGACAAAGGAAGGAAGGACAGTGCCTCTTGGGAACAGCAGAAATGAATGCATGCAGGCAGGGAGGAAAAAAAAGGCATCAGTATTCCAGAATCCCTAAGAGAAATGAGCTAGGGATTTTTTTGCTAGTATAAAAACAGACCCAAGGCTGACTGGACGCGCTGCTAGGCTAGCTCAAAGAAACAATTTCATACAGGATTTGGATACTGAAAGAAAAAGGATATGATAAAAAAAAAAGGGAAGGAAAAAAAAAGAGAAAAAGATCTAAAACCAAAAAGAGGGGAGTGGAAAAGTAGGGGGTGGGGGGTAGACACTGAGGGAGGAAAGATGACAAAAGGAAACACCAGGAAAAACTATGTGTGGGAGACAGTAAAAAAACGAAACAAAACAAAACAAAACCAAAAAAAACCCCAACACCCCAGGATGGACACATCGCTTCACATATTAATGAGTATTGAACTATGAGTCAATGGCAAACATTATAAACATATCAACTGATATCGCTGTTACTTACTTTAGAGAGATACACGTATTTAGCGATTTATTGTACTGTATTATAATGTTGTTATGTGCTTTTTGTATTGAATCGTATTGATTGTGCCGTATTCTAAATCGCTTCCACATAATGTTTTTTGTGTTTTTTGCCTGCATCTAAGTTTGTACACCTCGTTTTAAAATCCCTTTTTCGAAATAAAAGTTTGCACTGATTTTCTTTTGCCTAAGCAGCAGTACCTTGAACAACGACTTCACCTCCAAGGCTCCAGTGCAAGTCCACAGATGTTGTGTTTTTTAAGTGTATATATCTTACAGTAACGATGATAGCAGAATTAAGAGGGATGTTTAAGAGAGAGGAGAGAGAGAGAGAGAGAGAGAGATGGAGAGAGAGAGAGAGAGAGAGATAGAGAGAGAGATTAAATTGTTGGGGTTTTAATTTATTTTTTTTATTTTATTCTTTTATATCGAGATAATGGAATAAGACTGTGCTGCTTTTTTTACATCCAGTCCCCAGTGTAAGCGTTTTGTCAATTTTGTCATCTGTTCCCACCGGCAACAATGGACTCTTACAGCGACAGGTTTAACGTGTGCGCAAGATGTTCTGCGTGCGTTCGCACAAGCAGGGAGAGAGAGAGAGAGAGAGAGAGAGAGAGAGAGAGAGAGAGAGAGAGAGAGAGAGAGAGAGAGAGAGAGAGATTAAATTTATTATATTTTATCTATATCTATATACACTTTGTTATTTCTCATCTATCATTAGTCATGCATCTATTACACATTAACGTATCTAAGAATCTTCTGCTCTTCCCTCTCTTCTATATGAGAGAAAGAATGAAGAGAGAGAGAGAGAGGAGAGAGAGAGAGAGAGAGAGAGAGAGAGAAGAGAGAGAGAGGAGAGGAGGAGAGAGAGACTAGATAGATGAGAGCACTCTAGATAGATAGATAGATAGAGAGAGAGATAGAGCGAGAGATAAAGAGAGAGCGAGAGAGACAGACAGACATATAGTGAGATAGAGAGAGACAGAGAAAACAGCAGACAGAGACGAAGACAGAAAGAGAGAGAGAAGAGAGAGAGAGAGCAGAGAGAAGACAGACGAGAAGAAGACAGACAGACAGACAGACAGACAGAGAGCTGGAGCACAATTACACAAACAGCTCTTCCCAAGAAACTACACATTAATGAATGATCACATCAACAGATTCATAATTGGGCAAAGCATAAAAAAAAGAAAACAGTGAAACAAATATAGAACCAGTAAAGTGCAACAACTCCGGGCCCCCCAAAAAAAAAGAAAAAGAAAGAAATCGATTGCAAGAAGAACAACAGTAGGTTAGCACACAACAGTCCAGAAACTCGTCTGCCAACGGATGAAGAAAGTAGGGCTCAACCTAAAAAGCAAAATAAAAGCAAACAGACCACAAAAAAGAGAAAAAAAAATTAAGCTCACAGTTCCAGAATTCCCAAGAGAAATGGAATGTTTTGGCACAAATACAGATCCGTTGGCTGGCTGAACAGAATTTTTACAAAAAAACAACATAAAGCATAATTCTGAAATTGGGAAAGGAGTGAGCGATGGAGAGAAAAAAAAGGAATATGAATAAAGTGTCAAAGATAGAGGCAGTTTTAATGCTGTAATATCAGGCCCTGGCTTTTGCTAGTGTTGAAACTGCTTCATCAGTTTAAAAATCTTTATGCTTCTCTTCCTGCAAGCTATTCTTCTGACGGCTCCAAAATCTGCTTTACGTGGTTTCTTCTTCATCGTCGTCAAACGTTTAGACAGCAACTATTGTTGCCTGTCATATGAGCGAAAATGCGTTGCGCTGCCGTTGAGCGCCTGACAAGTCAAGCCCATCATATCCAACTACGGCATAGTAGAGATTTGTTATCTTTTAAGTCTTTCTGTAAAAAAAAAAAAAAAAAAGGTAGGAGAACAGACCAAGAAGGCAGAAAATAGACAAGAAGGAGGTAATAAGAAGGAACAAGGCAGAAACAAAGAGAGGGATAGAAAAGAGGGAATTCCTAACACAGAATTTCCAAACGGTCGGGATACTATTTATACTGATGGGCCCCCGGCATAGGGAAACGTGGTTGTCATCTGTTGACCAGCCCATTCCAATCTTGCTGTTAATAGCCCCGCCCACCACAGAGGCCACATCGGGGCTGTAGCCTGCTGACCACTGCTGAATTTGTGGAAAGTGAGGATTGCACAGTAAGATCTATAATGAACGTATCCACGACGTAATAGAAAGTAATATTATCATGGATTCATATAACCTAGACATTAGAATAACTAAAGAAGAAACGAGCACGCAGATGCGTGTGAGAGCACATACTGTAATATATAACTGCTCCCTTACAAAACGAATTCATTGAAAAGAGAAACTTGGGAGGGCTGGGACTCAGAGAGATAGATAGATAGATAGACAGATAGATAGACAGATAATAGGTAGATAGGTAGATAGATAGATAGATGGAGAAAGAGAGAGAGAGAGAGAGAGAGAGAGAGAGGAGAGAGAGAGAGAGAGAGAGAGGAGAGAGAGAGAGAGAGAGAGAGAGAGAGAGAGAGAGAGAGAGAGGAGAGAGAGAGAGAGAGAAACGCATGCAATAATAGCGTTGGCGTTCACAAGAAACTACGGATTAATTCATGACCAGGCCAAAGAGTCACGAAGGAACCGTGGAAACAAAAACAGATCCGTGGAGAGACAAGACACAGCTCAACATGAACCAGAAATCGAAGGCGGGGGGGGGGGGGGGGGGGGGGGGGGGGGGAAACTGGCAAGCGGACACACGCAGGAGGCCAGAATAACACTTTTGACAGAAGATGGCTTCACCGGGAACCATAAACTGCTCGCCTGCAGGCAAGCAGAGGAAAACACTTCGAAGTTCCGAAGGTCCACCGGAAAAATGACACCCCAAACGAGGTGGATTGCTGCCATCTACAAATTTCACAAAGTTACTCATTTAAGGTAGATTTTGATGTGGAGAAGAGGGGCAAGGTCTGCCTGCCTACCCCCTCCACCTAAAAAGAAAATAAAGAGCGCAAAGGAGACTTAAACCCCTGAGACAATTTCAGCATTATTCAAACGGCAAGTCCCGAAGGAAACATTTTCTTCTGTAAGGTTTGCATAATGATGAAGGTCATATGTAAATTTTCCGATGGCAATGGAGCCAGTTTTCACGAGAATTGTCAATAAAACTGTAGCCAAAAATTTAATAATCAGAATGGAGGAAGGACAAGAGATGGTCAGGCGAAACCGACATACACAGTTCCTTGACAGTTCTGGAATTATTCATCATTAGTTCCTCTGCTCTGCTTTGACGTTGGCAAAAACGATACAAATATTGTGTGACATCTCTATCATTTTGCTTCGAATCTGAAATGATAAAAACAAAAATAACAATAAAAAGACTCTGACTTTTTCTGTACTGGACATCAATGGCTTTTTTGTGGTTCATGTAAGGACATGTCATTTTCTTTATAAAGGAAGTTGAAGAATGGTGATATCACTTTGCCATTTATGCTCCTTTGGGAACCATTCTTCTCTGACATAATAGAAAGCCCTGGGTGCATTCGGTAATTATTCTTGTGCATGGCCCATTACTTTTCGTTTTCTCTCTCTCTCTCTCTCTCTCTCTCTCTCTCTCTCTCTCTTCTCTCTCTCTCTCTCTCTCTCTCTTTTTTTTTTCGCGCGCGACCATCCTTTCCTATGAAATGCTCTAAACTTACTGTACTTACTAAACTGTTTCCCCTATCTGTTTATTGTTTATTCTTCTGACTGCTGTTACACTGTGGTTTTGTCAAAAGAATGTATTTTTCTTTCTCTCTCTCCACGATGAGTTTCCAGAGATAAACAGCAATCGATTTTCATTTTCTTTTGTAAAGCTTGCCATTTCTTCAAATTTCTCTCTCTCTCCCCTCGCGCTTGCGCGCTTTGTGTGTGTGTGTGTGTGTGATGTGTGTGTGTGTGTCGCGTGCGCGCGCGCGTGCATGCGTGTGTGTGCATGCGTGAGTGCTAAACTTAATGAGTTCCATCAATAATTCAAACTTGTAATCTCAAAAAGCTTTCAGAAAACGATATTTTGTGAACGCTTCCTTCTTTAGCCAGACCTCTTCTTTTTCATACAATAATTTGATGGTAGTAAAGGAAACGCCATTATCAGAGGCAATCTCACACTGAGCTTCAAAGTGGCTGCCAGCCGTCAACAAATCTATTTTGCTCCGGTAAACAGATCTTTCTAAACGAGCAAAACCACTCTTTGTTCTGAACTTAGCGTTTATAACAATGCTGAAACTGCCCCTGGTGTTTAAGTCTCCTTTTTGCCTCCAAGACCTTTCCTCTCCCCCAGTACAGTCCAACTTCGGCCATCTTCTGGTTCTTTGAGCTCAGTCTGCTGCACTTTGCAGCTGGTCCATGGAACCTCCGGGTCTGTGTTTACACCGGAACGCGTCATTTCTCGGAGGAGTTCTGGAGCCTACAGTGAGTTTTCTCCCCTGTTTTCTCTCTCTCTCTCTCTCTCTCTCTCTCTTCTCTCTCTCTCTCTCTCTCTCTCTCTCCTCTCTCTCTCTCTCTCTCCATGCCTTCAATTTAGTTCTGTTCTCCTTTAGAGTCTGTCTGCAGTTGGTATTCTAAACCCATGTGAGTTAACTGTTCTCCCTGTCTTTTGACCGTGGCTTAATATGTGCTTCTTTTCTTCTTTTTTTATCTTTTAAAAAAAAGAAATCTTTTCGATTCATTGAATTACATCCTCCCTTGCAAATGTGAAGAAGAGGTCATTCGTTATTTTGCAATGGTTTCTTGTGAAGATCGATTTGGTTTTATTGCTGTTGGGCGCTGTTTGATCTCTTGACTCTTTTCCCTTCTTGCAATTATCATTAGGAAACAATTTTAGAACTAGCACTGGAAAAATCCGTGAAATTATTCTCTGATTGCTGCTGAGATGTGAAGGAAAAACAATTCACAGAGAGAGAGAGAGAGGAGAGAGGGGAGAGAGATGAGAGAGAGAGAGAGAGAGAGAGAGAGAGAGAGAGAGAGAGAGAGAGAGGAGAGGAGAGAGAGGAGAGAGAGAGAGAGAGAGAGGGAGAGGAGAGGAGGAGAGAGAGAGAGAGAGAGAGAGAGAGAGAGTAGAGAGAGAGAGAGAGAGAGAGAGAGAGAGGAAGGAGAGAGGGAGAGAGGAGAGAGGGGAGAGAGAGAGCATGCAGGTGGGCAGAAACATACATACAGAGGGAAGGGGACAAAAAGCCCGGCGTAAATCAACTATGATAGTTACATGTTCAGTTGGCCAATCTTTCAGCCTGAGGAAGGTTTTAAATAAACCGAAACCCGAAAATGTGCTCTGCCAAACACTTGGGTGTTGTGCTTTTACTTGTCTGCTTTTATAGTTACATGTTCAAATAGTTTTCTCAGAAGAATCAGCCTCACCTACCAAAACTAAAGCTCAGCTTAACAGCACAGGGCAAAGAACGATATGCAAGAGCAGAAAGGGGTGGGGTGGGTGGAGGGGTAACAAGTAGACGCCAGAGTTAGAATTTCAGCATTGCTCTCTTTGCTGTTACTGTGCTGTTGCCCAACATGGGGATGCCGGGGGGCCTGTCACAATAAACAGCATCCCCACCTTCTTGAAATTTTGTGCAAAAGTTCCCTCGTTTCTATCCCGTTCTATGTTTCTGACTGGTTCCTTTTCTTCCTGTCATCTCCTTTCTGCCTTCTTGGTCCATTCTCCTGCCTTTTTTTGCAAATATCTAAATGATAGCGATTCTCTCCCACGTCGAGGTCAGATGCACTGGGCCTGACTTGTCAGGCGCTTAACGGCAGTGCAGTACAATGCATTTTCACTCATAAGACAGACAACTACAGCTGCTGTCTGAGCGTTCGATGAAGACCGCGCTGTTGTCGCAGTTCTCTTCTTCTTGTGGTCTTCGTCGTCGACGTTGTTGTCATCATTGTTTGAAGTGTCACACTAGAACGTGGAACTATTGTACACGGTTCTTCCACAAAAGCAGATAAACAACACTTGACGCTCACTAAAAAGGAAGGCCGATCGTTAGGCTTTTCCGTTCAACAGCATCAATGCATGTAGTAAAGGGTTAGAGTGAGGAGCAGCCCGGCCAGAAATCGATAGAAAAGCGTAACGTAACAAGGCATACTCGGGGGAATAGCTATCAAGCATAATGACTATCCATAAAGCTGCAGCGTGGAAGGGGCAGAATGCTGATGTAGCAGTGTTCAGAAATAAAATCACACAGGCAGGAGAGAGGGAGGAAAAGCTGTCACTGTGAAGACAAATGCATTGGCACGGCCTGAAAACTAAATGTATACCGACGAACCTACAGTATAAAGAGAAATGGAGCATTTCTAAAAAAAACAACCCTGGTGAAACAAGACAGAGGGATGCAGAAAACAGGGGGAAAAAAGAGAGATTTCGGAGATACTGCAGACAAAATGGAGGCCTGACCTGCTACAAAGTACTGATTTGATTCATAGTTCTAGCAAATAAAACTTATAATTTTTTTTTAGAAAACAGGGAGAAATGGTGATAGAAAAGAATCAATCAGACGCAATGTCGGTCGCCTTCGCAATAGCTCGACTTTCGAACTGGCACATCTGTCATCCTTTGTCTGAATATGACAGAAGCAAAATGCATGACGTTCGGAGCTCGTAAGCAATATGGAGAAGCATTATGTGCTTCCTATTGCTCGGTGCTACAGCAAGTAATTGATACACCGACACCATCCCCTCCCTCTCTCCCTTCAGATCGCTCTTCTCCCCAGTTGCTCGGACAAATTTCTGGATAGGGGCTATGACTCATTCTATGGCAACATTCTGCCTCTGTCTACAAACAACAGATCACGAAGGAGAAAGCGAAGGGCAAAAGGCAGCTTTTCGTAGAGAACAAATATTCTAATAACTGCTCATCAGGTTTCAGCCTCTCGTCTCCACCCCCGCTTCCTCATGTTTCATGGTCTTGGCAGCTCACTTTTGGGAACAAAAAGAGAAAGGAAGAAGAACAAAGAAATGGATGAGGACAGGTTACAAAAATACGGAAGAAAAAGGGAAAGAAAATAAAGACACTGGAACAACCTCTCTCTTTCTCTCCCGTACACACACACGCACGCACGCACACACGCCCGCACACACACACGTACGCACACACATACACTCGGAACTAAGACATCCTCCCCCTTTTTCTCAAGAAAAAGGAATCCACAAAATGTAACACATAACACACATCACCACCACAAAAAGGAAAGAATAAAAGTTAGGGTTTTTAAAATAAATAGAAATA
Source organism: Rapana venosa (assembly GCA_028751875.1). Taxonomy (NCBI): domain Eukaryota; kingdom Metazoa; phylum Mollusca; class Gastropoda; order Neogastropoda; family Muricidae; genus Rapana; species Rapana venosa. The sequence continues at coordinate 94,792,290 of CM054134.1, forward strand.
CTTTTGTCGTCTTTTTTCGTTTCGGACTTTCATAAATTATTCCAGAGCATAACTTTGGCAACATGAAAGGGAAAAAACTAATCCAGGCTTACCGTTAGAAAAACATAAGAAAAAAGCCGTCTTTCTTGTGATATATGCGCATAGCTTTGCCAGCTGCCAAAGAGGACTGATATATATTTAAAAACTCATTCATTAGCTTGTATTTTGCTTTCTCTAGGCTCTCTTTCTCTCTCTCTCTCTCTCTCACACACACACACTATATATATATATATATATGTGTGTGTATATATATATATATAATATATATATATATATATATATACATTGAAGAGAGAGAGAGAGAGAGAGAGAGAGAGAGAGAGAGAGAGAGGAGAGAAGATGAGAGAGAGAGAGAGAGGAGAGAGAGAGAGAGAGAGTGAGAGAGAGAGAGAGAGAGATGGCGACGGGATAGCTCAGTGGTCAAGCACTCGCTTTCCCCAAGCCAATGTTAAGCAGCATCGAGCGTGGTTACCAATTGGATGGCTGACCGTTTGCACCCCTTGGCTTCAGTACAGTCCCCCAATTCACCCAGCTGTAAATGGGTACCTGACTCTTTAGATCAGGGGAGGAGGCAGCGAAGGAGAGGAGATGGACGCCGCCCTCAATATGCTGGCCCATGGAGAAGCTGAGGTCTCTGATGCCTCGCTCCCCTACGACCGCATAGGTTATGGGACACCTTTACCTTTTATTTGTATATATTATATATATATATATATATATATATTATATATATATATTAATATATTATATATATATATATTATATATATTCTTGCTCCTGTTTGAATACAGGTAAAATCCATAATGACATCTGACAACTTTTTGAATATAATTTCCCCACAGTTGTGTGCAATTGGCTTCTTTCTTCATTCTTTAAGGAGTTGCTGGGCTCTGCACTGAGTCTTTCGGGCAGTATGCCATGGGCAAGTTGAACTTTGTGGAACCCATCCCTCTATAGGTAGCAGAGTGCAACATGAGTATGCGAAGGCCATATCTGTCCTAGTCTTATTCGAAAAAAAAAGGTGGGCTTTTAACGTGTGCTCAAAATGTTCTGCGTGCGTTTGCACACGGGGCCTCAGGTTATAGTCTCATGCACTGGGCTTCAGCAGAATACAGTTATTACCAATATCGACTCCAGAATCCCCTCATATGATCAACCCAGCAAGGACTTGAACCTGGGACTTCAGACACAGTCAGGTCACGAGTTGGCGACGCTCTAACCACTAAGCAAGCTGTCCTGCTGCCAAATGTTTGTATACTTTCATGTAGATCAGCTGTGAAATGCCTTGTGCGTACTTTTTGATACAGGTAATAAACATGATATTTATCTGGAGTTTAATACCACACATGAATTAACTCTCTGACGTCATAGATAACAAATCACACAGTATTCAGCAAACCAAACGTAACAAATCACTCATCGGAATAACCCACGACGATGCGCCCACAATAACGGCTTTTATGAATCAGAAGGCTGCTAAGAACGGTCCTCAAAGCAGGGGAATGACACGGCATGAATAAGAGAAACCGCCACTTCTTTCTTCCTCAAGAGACATGGCATGTCCCAGAATACACGACAAAAAGCATTTGGATATGTAATCTAAAGGAAGAAAATAACGCAGAGGAAATGGGAGAGCAAAGAAGAAATAAACAATTGAGGCAGAACTGCACTGTTGTTATTCGATTGTTTGTGCTCTTGTTTAAAGTTTCAAGATTGGATGTTCAATTGTTCGTTTGCGCAGTTCTCTCAAAACAAAGGATCATGTTCGATATTTTAAGATCTGTCTGTAGCAAGAATGTTCTTTGTGTTGAATAATACTGATGTGCGCTTTTGTGATGAATCATTACACGCTCTATCAACTCAACCCTATCAGTATAAACGTTATGCTCTTTCTGTTAAACAATTGCGACATTTTTCTTTCTGTCGAACTGTATCAAAGCATGTTGTTTCAGATGAACATTCTCAATAAAGGTAATAAAATGGGGGTTGAGAGCGGAGGAAGGAAGGGGGGGGGGGGGGAGACTATGAAGCCAAAAAAATGCAAAGTGTAATGTAACAAGAAAACCAGGCACAGAGTCGAGAAAAACCATAAAAATAATGGCTTTCCATAAAAGTGAAGGGAGGCTGATACGGCATAGCACAGAGCTGAAGGTAGGATAGCAAGAGGGAAAAGCCGTCACTGAGGATGGCACGTGACACGTCCTCTCTATCAAAAAGCAGAGGCAGGATCTGCAACAATATCCTTATGTCCAACACTTAGAAGCCAGCTTGACAGTTAGGAAATGATAGTTTTCGTCTTCTGACAGATTTGAAATTACGGATGACCTTTCTTCTCCTTCTTCGTTTACTAGTTTCTCTAGGATAAACCACTATGTATGCAAGAACATTACCATACGCTTCGCGGCATATGCTGAGATATCCACTTAATTTCTTTCAACATCAAACATCATCATGTATATTTGAGAAATAGGGTGTATGTCAGGTACGTCTGCGATCTACCATCTATCAAACTCTGAAAAAAAGTACAGGGATCATTTTCTGAACATATGCATGAATATCGTTATAAATAAAAGGGATCACGTGTTGGTAGGTATTACAACACGTGACTAAAGAGATGATATAGTTACAGTCAGCAACTTTAAATCACCAAGTGTCATTAATCAACATGCCTAAGTTCATTAAGAATAAAGTTTTAATGATGGGGGAAAAATGAACCGAGAAAAACTGGAAGGCAGCACGGCAGAAGGACATGGGTGAAAGGAGACTAGCTATCTAAGCGCTAAGGGTGGTGGTCGCTTTCTGAAGGAGCTCTGGGCAGGATTACGAATTAAAGCTCAATTCCGCCAAGTGCAAAACTAACGTGCAACGAGTGACGCTAGTTACAAAAAGATCCATTCTGCTCGTTCTAATGCTGCTGGGTATTACCCATTCATTTCATCGATTCCCCTGTCTACGAGTGGAAGACCATGCAGGGGAGAAGAAAAAGGAAGAGAGAGTGATTAACAAGAGGAAGAACAACAACAACAAAAGGAAGTTTAACTTTAAGATGAAGATCTTTACACGTTAATTGCTCAATATGTTTCAGCCTAATTGATTATTTTTCAGTGGAAGAAATGGGAAAAAAGGAGATAATAATGATAAGGATAATAATAGGTATAACGAGCATGGAAAACAAACGGAGGAGGAGAGAGTGGATGAGAGAAAACAGAGGAAAAGGAATACTGTCTCTCTCTCTCTCTCTCACATACACACACAGAGACTTGGGGAGGGTGGGAGCTAGGGAGGGGGAGAAAGAGCGACAAAGGAGAGAGAGAGAGAGAGAGAGAGAGAGAGAGAGAGAGAGAGGGAGAGAGAGAGAGAGAGAGAGAGAGAGAGAGAGAGAGGAGAGAGAGAGAAAGAGAGAGGAGAGAGAGAGAGAAAGAGAGAGAGAGAGAGAGAGAGAGAGAGAGAGAGAGAGAGAGAGAGAGCAGCAGGAGACAAAGAAACACAGATCAGAAAGAGTACAGAGTCAGAGACGCAAGAGATGATCCGGAGAGAGAGAGTAGGGTGAAGAGAGAAGTTGGAGAGAAAAGAAGAAGAGATGAGTGTCTGAAAAAAAGCAAGCCCGCCAGCGCACCACACAAAAAAAGACAAGTCAACAATGCAAACATCCAAGATAAACAAAGAAAACAAAAAACAAAAAAAACAACAGAACAACACACCCCCAAAAAACAACAAAAACAAAAACAAACAAAAACATCACAAAAACAAAACAAACCCCACCCCAAACAACTGAAAAAGCAAAAAAAACCACCCAAATGAATAAAGACTAGAAGAAAAAGGAAAAAGAAAGAAGAACGAACCTATAGAGGTCGTAGGGGAGCGAGGGTCAGAGACTATTTCTAGGGCCACTATTGGGCGGCGCCATCTCTCCCGTGCTTTCTTCCTGACCTTAAAGGGGGGTACATTTACAGGGGTGACGGGGGAACTGCAGAAGCCAAAGGAGCGCAAACGGTCACCATCCAACTGAACACAGTCGACCTGCTTACTTGGCTGGGGGAAAGCGAGTGCTCCGACATGAGCTATCCGTCCCTTTTAGAAGAAACGAAGCCAAAAATAAAACAGAAAAAGAAAGAAAGAGAAATAGCCAAGAACCTGCGATAACAAGCAGGGAGAAAAGAATGGTCTAGCTACGTATCCAGACTATGTGGCTTCCTGATTAATGGACTTAAGGGGGAGGAGGACAGCAGACCACAAAAGAAGAGCCATCAGCTTCCCAGCATCCCTGACAAATGACATGTTCTGCCGTAAACATGCACAGGTCAGCAGCAGCAGTAGCAGCAGCAGCAGAAAATAGCTCAGATTTACTTCATGGAACCAAATGAAGCAGATACCGAGAGTGCGTCTGATTGTCAGCATTCGACGTTTTGTACTTCTTGTCATCCACAGCGAGTAATGAAGTTAATTATAATTTTTTAAATTATTTAAACATACTGAATATATATCTTAGCTTATTTACTGGAGATTCAAACACGGTCTACTTAAACAACAATGAATGGTTTCTTCAGTGAAGGGGTAAATAAAAGATGAAGAGGAGTCATGGAATGATACTATGCAACAACAAAAAAACACTCTCCAAAAAAGAAAAAACAACAAAAAACCCAGACCCAGTCGTCACAGGGATACGTAGACGTAAAAACTACATGGAAGTGTAGAACACTACCATTAAGAAATTTACCCATCAATTCATACATAAACAATCAGTTTAAAAAACAACCCACTCTCACATAGAACTAAGAGGGAGGGGGGGCGGCTGCAAAATACGACAGTATTCAGGAAAGAAGGCTGGCGTCGCACAGCAGAAAAAATTCCTGTCACATACCATCGGAACTGACAGGACATTGGAAGGGTAATACGCACTGCAAAAACAACAACAAAAAACCCAGACCCAGTCGTCACAGGGATACGGAGACGTAAAAACTACATGGAAGCGTAGAACACTACCATTAAAAAAATTACCTATGCATACATACAGAAACAACCATTAAAAAAAACAACCCACTCTCACATAAAACTAAGAGGGAGGGGAGGGGGGGGGGGTGTGCAAAATACGACAGTATTCAGGAAAGATGGCTGGCGGCCCACAACAGAAAAAATTCCTGTCACATACCATCAGCACTGACAGGACATTGAAAGGGTAATACGCACTGCAAAAACAACAACAACAAAACCCAAAGCAAAATTAAACAAAAAAAAGCCCAAAAACCCAAAACAAAGCAAACTAGAATCGCTTCTGCCATTGATGGTGGATGAGGTAACGGATTCAAACGGTGCAGCACAAATCGAACGAAACCCAGCCAGGGAGGAAAATGAAGTCCCCAAATCGAAGTCAAGACGTCAGGTAACAAACGCAACACCCACTGGGGAATGTCTATTTTTAAAGACAAATGGCTTCTCGATCCTAGCGGCCAGGAAGGAAGAAGGAGGGCACAAGGTAACAGAGAAAGGGCTAACAATGTCTCCCGTAGTCTCTCTAAGAAACGACACGCTCTGCCATTATCATGCTCAGGTTAGCTACATCAGCAGCAATCGTTCAGTTCACAAGAATGGAATCCAACAGAGCAGGGTTGTGCCGTTATAACTCATCATCGCTATTCATTCTTCAAAGTTTAAAAGTTCACTACTGCCTTTCATGCGTAAGGGGGTGTTGCAATGACTCCCAACAATTAAAACAGAAATGAATGGTTCAAATTAGAAGCAACATTTAAAAAAACCAACACGAAATCTAAAGCAAGATTAACAGTTTCATTTCAGAGTGCGGAAAGCGTGGAAAGAAGGGGGGGGGGGGGGGGGGGGGGGGGGGGTGGGGGGGGGGGGGGGGGGGGGTCATGGAATAAAACAATGCAGCAAAATAGAAGTATGTAGAAGCAGGCAGGCACACACGCGTGCGCGCGCGACGCGCGCACACACACACACACTCTCACACACATAGACACACTCACACTATTATAGCTTCCTACACACAAAAAACTGAAGGGAAAAAAGATGAGCGAAGACACAGTATATAACCAGTATGTCGAAATGAAGACTTCCTGGTTATGACAGAAAAGCTGTTACCTACCGACATAAAAAGCACTTTGGAAGACCAAAACGATAATTAAGAAAATGCAAAATGAAACCCATAACTTTGAAATCCTCTCTTTTTTGGCTGTGCCCACGACATTCTACCTATGTGGGGGCGAAGAAGAGGGTGATGCAATCCAGAAATAAAATGACGCAAGAAAAATCGAGTCACGCTAGGAGTTAAGAAAAATGAAGCATCCGCCCCCCCCCCCCCCCCCCCCCCAATCAAAAAAATCGAATTAAGACGTCAGGTACCAGAGAGAGAGAGAGAGAGAGAAGAGAGAGAGTTTAAGAGATGGAGAGAGAGAGAGAGAGAGAGAGAGAGGAGAACGGCCAATACCAAAAAAAACTGGCTTGGTTAATGGGCAAAGAAAAAAGAAGGTTTCTAGAAAGAGATAGAGAAAGAAGGAAGAGGCCAATCATGAGTTCCCAGTATCGCAGAACAGCTGTGTTGCATAAAACATGACAGGTCAGCAACATCGGGCGACACAAGTCAGCTCGACAGGTCCAGAAGATATCCTCAAAGCAGCCTCAGTCTGGAGTCAAGACTAAATAAAGGAAGGAGGAAAAGAAAAAGATAAGAATGCCAAGAGGATGGATGAGCAGGAATATTAGGAGTGGAGTAAACTTGGTAAGAGAGAGAGAGGAGAGAGTAGAGCGAGAGAGGAGTAGAGAGAGGAGAAGTGAGAGAGAGAGAGATGAGAGAGAAGGAGAGAGAGACAGAAAAGAGACAAGGGAGAGAGGAGGGGTCGGGAGAGAGAGTGAGGGAGAGAGAGAGAGAGAGAGAGAGAGAGATGAGAGGAGAAAAGGGGAGAGAGAGGAGAGAGAGGAGAATGGGTGTGTATATAGGTGTTTTGGCATGACTTCGGATGTTTAGATCACCAAGTAGTGAATGGCTTTAAAAAAAAAAAAGTAATTGATAAAAACAAGCGTCTTTGAAACTGCAGTGAAAACCTTATATACCCCCCCCCCCCCCCCCCCCCCCCCCCCCCCCCCCCCCCCCCCCCAAACTATTCCTACTCAATCTTGCCCTGAAAGTGTAGGTACACATTTATTTTGCACGTGCTGTTCCATTATTGAGCAGCTGCGACCAATATTTTCTGTTAAACATACGCATAAAAGTTGGCGTGTTTCTTTTGGATGTTGTGCATTACGTCCACACCGTTTTGCTTTTCATCGTGCGTTTTCGTCTAGAAGAAAAATATTGACAAAGAAGAGAATCAGAAAGGAAAAAAAAAACGTGATTAAAAAATGGAAACACACAGAGTCTCTCTCCCTTCTGAGAGAGAAGCCAAAACTAAAAACACACACACACACAAAACAAAACACACACACACACACACACACACACACACAACACACACAAACACACAAGCCCCAAAACAAAAACAACACACAAAATGAAGCCTAACGTCGACCAGCTATCTCTATTCGGGAAACCTAAGAAACGTTACATTCCACTGCATACGAAAAAACAACAACTAGAATAAACACATACAATATACTTTCGTTTTCCCCCCGTAAAGACGCTATAGGGGCCTACATAATGTGCGCGTCCTGTTGGGAGCAATAACTTATGCATATTCTGAAACTGGAATAAATGGGCTGGAAAATAACAGACAGAAAAGTAGTGGGGGGTGAATCAGAGGGTTGAGGTAACCGTTAGGAATAGTGTCAACCTTATACTGAAGGAGAAGGGGGAAAAATCAATAGTTGGAACTTGCTCAAGTGCTGTTTTTAAAAGCTGACTCGTCACTGTCTTCCCTCTCCCCTCCTCTCTTTTGTGTTCTGTGAGCGTGTATGGATTCCTGTATGTTATTGATTTGAATTGGCCAGATATCCCTCCCTCCATCCACCTTCCCGTCTGCTTCAGCACAACCAGTCCTGACACAAACGGTAGCAACCGCAGAAGCGGTAGTAATCATAACAACAATGATAGTAATATGATAATACTAACAGCAGTTTCAATTGTACCAGCAGTGGTAGCAGTAGCATTAACAGCAGGAGGAACAGTAGCAGAAGAAGTCATAACAGCAATGGCAGTATCATCATCATCATTACTATCATTATTGTTAGTGTAGTAGCAGTAGTAGTAGTAGTAGTAGTAGTAGGAGTAGTAGTAGAAATAGGAGTAGTAGCAGTAGTACTTAGCGGTAGTAATAGTAGTAGTAGTAGTAGAAGTAGTAGAAGTAGTAGTAGAAGTAGTAGTAGTAGTAGTAGCAGTAGTTGTGGTGGTGGTGGTGGTGGTGGTGGTAGCAGCAGCAGCAGCAGCAGCAATAATAGTAGTAGTAGTAGTAGTAGTAGTAGTAGTAGTAGTAGTAGTAGTAGCAGCAGCAATAGAAGTAGTAGTATTTGCTGCAGTAGTAGCAGCAATAGTTGTAGTAATAGAAGTAGCAGCAGCAGCAGCAGCAGCAGCAGTAGTGTAGTAGTAGTTCATTATGATGCTTAAAAAAATCATTTTGGTACATTTGAAATTGTCGATCATTACTACAAAAAAAAAAGTAGTAGTAGCAGAAGAAGTAGTAGTAAGGTTCTTCTGGATAAAAGTATACTTGCACTGAAGATGCCTGAAAATGTCATGCAATTTACACACTAACGATCGAAAATTCACTCTACGACGTCCTTAAACACACACTGCCTTAACCAGGATGGACGCAAAGGGAAATGAAGCGTTCCAACGTTACATGGCGGCCCGGTGACATAACTTGTCAAGCATGATGGAGATGGTGCAGTCATATCAATCCCTAATGAGGGAACGCACTGGAGACAAATGGAGAACTGACGTCAATTCCGTCCCTTAACAACGTGCAGCCTCATGCCTCTCCGCCAATCATGTCATGCTCCGGGCCTTTACGAAGCCTTGGGTGGATGGGGAACATTTCTCTCTTCCCCCACCTTCTACCCTGAAGCTCTTCTTTCCTTATACACCCTCACATCAGCGCCGGTTCAAATCTGGGCAAACGTTTTCAACGTTATGACCAATAAACAACAACAGCCGCAACAACAGAAAAGTGCGGTTAATGAAAGCCATTAGATGAACTGCATTTTTTGTGAAATCTCAAGACATCGGGGACATACTGTTGAGGAGACAATGGCTTTTTTGCACTAGCATACAATTAATGTTAAACTACACATAACAGAGTCTGACACAAATTACAGCCCTGGTTTAACAACTCTCTGATTTCTACGAGGTAAGCTGTCAAGAATTTTAAAGTTCGGGAACAGTTCTTGTGTAATGATAAGATGCTTTAAAAATTAAAAAAAAAACACCTCCCTTCAACTTCCTAATGCATAATGGTAAAAACAAAGCACGTTTCTAAAAAAAAAACCCAACCATTCGCCAAAAGCTGATGATCAGTAGTATTGATATGCAGACGTATCTGGCTAAGTGACACTGAATTGCTTAATGTGATGAATGCTGAAGGAGTGACTGGAATTACTTCAATTTTCACCAATTTGAAAACGGATTAATCCTCGAGAAATCATAATATTTGAAAAGAATTAAGGAGCAGTTTTCGAACTCTGATAGTTATGAACACACACATCGTTTCTAGACCGGGTTAAAAAAAATCATTTATCATTTAGGTCTATAAACTCATCTACTTGATGGACACGAATCCAACAACAGAGGATTTGAGTTAAAATAAATCGACAGCCGGGCAAATGTACGGGAGTGTATGTAAAATTTTCCCATGCCGTGTTGTGTGTGTGTGTGTGTGTGTGTGTGTGTGGTGTGTGCGCGTGTGTATTTGCGCGCTCGAACGTGTATGTATGTATGCAACTTGAACATGAAAATGAATGCGTCTTGACATATTCTGCAAGAATCTATTTTTCATTTCCAGCCTTCATCCAATCCTGCAGAACTTCTATGACTGAACAGAAACGGCTAATTTTCTATTTTTCTCCTCTACACTTAAAAAAAAAGAGAAGAAGAATGCGAATAAGACTCTTTTTTTCCCTGTTCAACCATTCTTCTTCTCTCTTCCGGTCCCCCTTCCACCTCCAACATCCCATCGATCGTAACTTCTACAGTCTTCTGGCTTCATCACTTCTCTCTATTTCTTCCATCCTCTCTCTCTCTCCTTCTCTCTCCTCTCTCCTCCTCCTCTCTCT
>CM054134.1:94803043-94813043 GCA_028751875.1 Rapana venosa
CCCCCCCCCCTTTCCCCCCCCCAAAAAAAGGTTAAAATATACAGTCTGACCAAATAGACAGAAAAAGGGAGTACGGTTGAGAGGAAGCATTTGTGTCAGTAAGGCACATACATTCAACCGGGCATAAATGAGGGCTGGCTGGCTATTGCTTTGGTTTAAACAAATTTGGTATGGAACTGAAGTTGGATGGTTGAGAGGTGAAGATGGTGGTGGCTAGTGGTGGCAGTGGAGGGAAAAGGGGGGGGGGGGGGGGGGTGCAACACCGTCGCATCATTTACAGGGTAATATTCAAGCGTGTTCTCGCCTGATTTATTTAATGTATATAGTGAAATAATTCTACGAAATATTGAGAATCATGAGGGAATTAGTGTAGGTGGCCACAACATCAACAACCTGAGATATGCAGATGACACAGTCCTTATCGCCGACTCTGAAGAAAAACTGCAAAAGATTTTAATAACAGTAACAGACGAAAGCGAAAAGAAATGATTACAGCTCAATGCAAAGAAGACAGAATGCATGGTGATCTCGAAAAAAGCTGTTATACCACAATGCAACATAGCCTGTAAAGGAGAGAGAATCAGACAAGTAAACACCTTTTAAATACCTTGGTTGTACTATCACCCCGACGGCAAGTGTGACACAGAAATCAAGAAGAGAATCGGTCAATCTAAGGCAACTTTTTAACAACATGAAATGCATTTTTACCAACAGTAAGATAAGCCTCAAGACAAAGATCCATGTTTTGAGAGCCTACGTATAGGTCCATTCTTCTGTACGGATGTGAGTGCTGGACCCTAGCCAAGGACACAGAACACGACTAGAAGCAGTGGGAAATGTGGTTCATCCAGAAGAATCATGAGTCTCATGGACAAAAAGAAAAACAAATGCAGAAGTAATGGAAATGGCTGGGTACAAGAGATCCCTTCTCAACACCATCAGAGAAAGACAGCTCAAATTTTTCGGCCATATAATCAGGGCTGACGGACTAGAGAAACTGTTATGGAGTGGCAAAATCTGTGGAAACAAGAGCAGAGGAAGACAACGCACAAAATTCACAGACAGCTTAAACAAATTCGCAACGAATAAAGAGGGCACCAACAATGAGCTCATGAGAGGGACCGAGAACAGGGAAGAATGGAGAGCCATGATCGTCGATGTCTGCAGGACCAGACCGGACACTTGAAGAAGAAGAAGATTCAAGCACAAACTCAAACAAAGGCTTTGTTTCACTGTCGAGACCCAGTCTTTCAGCACACAGCAGTCCGGACTTCATGTGCAGGCAGACAAGGCAAAAAACAATACAATAAACTGCAGCTATTCACTGGAGTACGATTCAACGCGCTCTAAGTATGAGCCAGACGTATCACTCTCTTCAGTATATATGCAAGCTAAATTTCTGACTGAATGCTCTCGTGTCCAAAGACGGTTTTGGCACTAAGCCACAAAAGACATTTTGACCAGAAACAATTCCATGAGAGAGAGAGATGAGAGAGAGAGAGAAGAAGAGAGAGAAGAGAGAGAGAGAGAGAGAGAGAGAGAGAGAGAGAGAGAGAGAAGAGAGAGAGAGGCGTACGGCCCTACTGACGATATGAAACCAATTTGGCATTAAAAACCGATGTAAAGCGGTATGAATTTGGTCATCGATACCTATGAAATGTCGTTGGGGAATATTACGCCACTTCCAGTAGCTAATGGAAATGAGTTGGGATAAATCATAAATCAACCTATAATGTTTCCATGTATTCTAAACCCAGTTTTTAAACAGTATTGCAACTTAAGTTTTCTCGTCACATATTTCGATAACCTTATCAGATCAAAATATACTCAACTGCTATGTAAAATAAAGAAACAGTTTTGACAACCAAACGTTCACGAAAATAATAAGCTCCAGCTCTCCCCTTCACCCCTCACTAAAATGAAACAAAATTCCTGAACCTCTTCAAGGAATTTTTAAATGTGACCAAGTTCCATTTGACTGCGATTAGAAATGCCGGAGATACATGTACCAAGAACTGCACGCACTACCCCCCCCCCCCCCCTTCACACACACACACACACACGCGCGCGTACACACACACACACACACACACACACACACTATTACTTAGTTTTGCCATGGCGCTGTGATGGCAGCACAAATCGTACCACCGGGTGCGTGCCTGTGCTCTTCGACAGACATGTGGATGGCTGCATTGTATTGTGTATTGTGATCACTGATGTATTCCCTGTTGTACGGTATCATACTGCATTGTATTCTCTTCGGCAGTGATTACTTTGCGTGAAATGTGAGTGGCCATCCCCAAACAGGAAGCCAGTCTGATCTGACAGAGCACCACCCCCCCCCCCCCCCCCCCCACCACCTTTCCCCCCCCCCCCCCTTAACCCCCCCCCCCCTTCCCCCACCCTCACCCCCCTTCCCTTTCCTTTTTAGCTGTATGGTTATTTTATGTTAGTCTGCAAGATATTTTTTATTCTTCTGCTCAACTTAACAAGGACAGATCCCGTGTTGCCAGGAGTTGTGTTACGAGTGATCACAGCGCCAGACACCCAGCCAGCCGCCCCATCTTTCTCAAAAACACAGGACGTTTTCTTTTCCCCGTCAACGAAACATCATAAGTACTCCTCGTAATGACTGTGCAATCCGCCTGATATTCCCTACCCCCCGGTGTTCAAGCCCAGAGACATAATTCAGCAGCTAATTCATTTGCAATCTGTCAGCTGAGATGAAGCCAGGCTAGGCCAGGCCAGGGGCGACAGCAGGTGCCTGGGGCCAGATTGGGACATCTTTTATTCATCGGGGACCCGAAGACCTCGGCTGGAAGATGACACTGGCAGTAGCTAGCTGTTCCAGACCTACTTTACCGGCTCTGGCACAATGTGATTGCTGCTGCTACTGCTGCTGCCGCTGCTGCTGTTGCCGCTACAGTTACTAGTGCGGATAATTCTTTTCTGTGTGCGGTCTGAGACTGTTTTTCTCTTCTAAAATGGTTGAACAAAGACAGGATAATTGTTTACTGATGAACAGTTTAGAAATTAAAAAAAAGACTGAGGAGGCTATTTTGTGGCAGGTGGATACTGTATACTTTGACTGCTGTAACTTGCCTCTAAATCGAAATTACTGATGGCCTTTGATCAGCATCAAATCAAGTGAGGATGTTTCCAGATCTTTGTTTTGGTGTTCACCCCCCCCTACCCCCCCCTTAAAAGATAGCTTTTTGGGGGGCAGAAGATTTCATATTCGCCACACGTCATCTGCCCAAGAAATCCACACAAGAGATGGTTTATCCACTACATACCTCATTGAACAAATGAAGCGTTTGGTGTCCATCAGGCATTTTCTTATTTCCAAAATGCTCCATACTCTTGACACAAAATCACAGGATGTTTGATTTAGCTTACTTTATCTATAGTACCGGCTAATGAATATACAAAGGAGACTGAATTGTCAATACGGCACAAGCAGTCGGCACTAAAGTTAACATGGGAGACGGTACAAACTTCCACCTTTAAGTCACCCAGGTGTCAGTGAGATAAGCACCCACAAGTTAAAGACCATTACAATCCAGACTGGTAGTTATGTCCGGCTTGTCGAGATTTTCACTGGACTCTCACATACACTCTGTCACAATAAAAATGTTGAAAGGAGTGATCACTTGCGATGATAATTTCCGAACGACAAGCCCTGATGCTGATGACGACGAAGAAACAGATAATAAGGAGAAAAAAGTGATTCAGCGTCATCTTGCGTACACATAAAATAAACCCCTTATCTTTTCTCTCTTGGACGAAAATACCAGTTTTGGCTCGGGTCGCATACACATACCACACATGCACTCTGTGCACCATTTAACAGTCTACATGGAAGATTGCAAATGTCAGACCAATATTCACACACACACACACACACACACACACACACACACACACACGCGAGTGACCACATGCACATATATACAGAAAGATTGTACACAACACAGTGACCACATGCATATATATATATATATATATAATATATATAATATATATATTATAATATATATATATATATATCTATATATATATATATATATATATATACAGAAAGACGTACACACACATGCACGCACGCACACGCGCACTACACACATACATGATCACATACACATAAATTATACAGAAAGACTGTATACACACAGAGTGACCACATGCACATATATACAGAAAGACTACACACACACACACACACACACACACACACACACACACACACACACACACACACACACACACACACACACACACACAGATAGAGTGACCACATGCACATATATAAAGAAAGACTGTACACACGCACACACACACAGAGTGATTACATACACATATAATTACACCGAAAGACTGTATACACACAGAGTGACCACACGCACATATACGGAAAGAGTACACCCACACAGAGTGACCATATGTACATATATACAGGAAGACTACACACGCCCACACATCCAGAGTGATCACATACACATATATACAGAAAGACTACACAGTGACACACACATACAGAGTGACCACATGCACATATATATATACAAAAAGACTACACACGCCCACCCACACCCACAGTGATCACATGCGCATATATACATACAGACTACACACCCACATATATATACAAGACTACACACACACACTCACACACAGAGTGATCACATGCACATATATACAGAAAGACTACACCCACACAGAGTGACCATATGCACATATATACAGGAAGACTACACACACACACACACACACACACACACACACACACACACACACACACACCAGTGACCACATACACATATATACAGAAAGACTACACCCACACCCACACAGAGTGATCACATACACATATATACAGAAAGACTACACAGTGACACACACACACACACACACCACACACACACAACACACCACAGAGTGACCACATGCACATTATATACAAAAAGACTACACCACACACACCCACAGTGATCACAAGCACATATATACATACAGACTACACACCTACATATATACAAGAAGACTACACACACACACCACACAACACACACACACACACACACACACAACACACACCCACACACACACACACCACACAGTGACCACATGCACATATATACAGAAAGACTACCCCCCCCCCCCCCCCCCCACACACACACAGAATGATCACATGCACATACGTACAGAAAGACTACACCCTCCCCCCCCCCCCCCACAACAGAATGAGCCATGCACATACTACAGAAAGACTACACCCTCCCACCCACCCCCCCACCCACAGAGTGACCACATGCACATATATACAGAAAGACTACCCCCCCCCCCCCCACCACACAAACAGAATGATCACATGCACATACATACAGAAAGACTACAACCCCCTCCCACACACACACAGAGTGATCACATGCACATATATACAGACAAGACACCACACACACCACACACACACACACAACACAACCACACACACACACCACCCCCACCCACACACACACACACACACAAGTGATCACATGCACATATTATATACAGAAAGACTGCACGCACGCACGCTCGTACGCAGCAGCACACACACACACACACACAAGTGACTACATGCACATATATACAGAAAGACTACACCCCCCCCCCTCCACACACACAGTGATACATGACATATATACAGAAAGACTGCACGCACGCACGCTCGTACCCACGCACCGCACACACACACACACACACAACAGTGGATAATAGCACAGTGTTATGCAGGAAGAGGCTGGGTGGGAGGGGCGGGGGGGAAGTATCAAGGATGCCGACCAACCAACAGAATGATTCAATGAATCATGTCAAGAGGCCCACAAGAGTGACAGTGTGTAGTGCTCTGCAAACAAGCCCCTTCAGTCACCCCCTGTCCGAGCCTACACTTCGTATTGTCTCCACTCCCAGCTTCAGCTTCAGTATCTGCAGTGATGTGCGTGCACGTGTGCGTTGCTGTTTCCATTTTACGTCTGTTCACTCAAAGTGATATTAGACGAGCACGTGTGTGTGTGTGTGTGTGTGTGTGTGTGTGTGTGTGTGTGTGTGTGTGTGTGTGTGTGTGTGTATGTGTTTGTGTGCGTGTGTGAGTGTGTGAGAGTATGTGTGTGAGTGTGTGGTTGTGTTTGTGAGTGTGTGTGTGTGCGTGTGTGTATGCACCCGCGCCCATGCGTGGCCACAAGCGCACGCGGGCACGTGTAATGTGTGTGCGTGCCCGGACGTGCACGCCCGCGGCTATGACTGTGTACACGCATATCCTCGTGCGTGCTATGGGCTAGCGTGCTTTGTATGCATGTTGTCTGCAAATAATTGTAGGTACGTGTATGTGATAAAACAAAGCAGCCGCGCATTCGTTTGAAATGGCGGTGTGGGTGTGTGCATGTGCATGTTTCTTTACGTTATATTATATCTCTAGCCTGGAAAAAAAAAGTTCAAACTGCTGAAACTGTTCCTATGTCCTCAGCGTCTCGTGCGCATGCACCGACTTTTCCATCACATCACTCAGTGTAGGCGTGGAGGGATGAACCATGGAACAGATGCAGCGTCAAAGGATAAAGAAGCCACGCTGAACGCAACAACAGATGTACACAGAGAAAGGAAAGAAAGACGTAAGTGAACTTATATAACAACGTTGATGGAAACAGAAAAATAAAAACAAAACAAACAAAAAAGAAAAAAAAAAGAAAAAAAAGACAAGAAAAGACGGACAATGGAATGAAAGACCGATGTTTCTTATCGAAGAAAAAAACAACAACAACCCACCCCCTTCCCTGTAAAATGAAGACATCACACACACACACACACGCAGCGCCCCTCGCACAGGCAGAGAAAGAGAGAGAGAGAGAGAGAGAGAGAGAGAGAAGAGAGAGAGAGAGAGAGAGAGAGAGAGAGAGAAGACAGACAGACAGACAGACAGACAGACAGACAGACAGACAGACAGACAGACAAAGGCAGAGGTCACCACCCCTAGAATCCTCCTCCACGCCGAAGTCGGATGCGTTGGGCCTGACTTGTCAGGCGCTTAACGGCAGCACAACACATTTTCGCTCATATGACAGACAACAAATAGTTGCTGCCTGAGCGTTCGACGACGACGGAAAAAAAGACCCCTCCCCCTCCCACCCCCCCCCCCCTAAAAAAAAAAAGAAAAGAAGACACACAGACAAACACAACCCCAAACAAAAAAAGCACAAACAAAACAAAACTAACAAAAGAAGAAAGACAGTGACAGAGAGATGACAGAAGGATCTAGCCATTCGCTAGGGTGGACTAATCCATTGACAGAGGACATCAAAGGCCAAGGGTCGACTGACAGACAACTTCAACAACAGAAGGTTTCACGTTCTAGCTGTATAGGACTGCTATTGATTTCTACTCCTCACTTCAATTTCTCTTCCCCCCCCCCCCCCCCCCCCCCTCCTTGCATTATTTGTGTTTTGCCTGCTTTCGTGATTGTCTTTCGTTCCTGTTCTTTCTTCCTCTTAGTGGTTTTTTTTTTTTACTTTGACATTTCTGTTAACGCCTGTGAATGATGGGGAGTCTGTAGTTCAATTCTGGGGGGAAAAGAAAATGGGAATTTTCATTATTCAGTACAGGAGTACTGGCGAGTTTAATTACAGCTGTTGTTGTCAATCATTGGCATTGCTCCACAGTGCATTGTCTGATCAGGGCATATGGTTCCGTGGTAGGTAGAGTTCTCTCGTATAAGAGGTAGAAGAATACACAAGCATTAAAATCCGAGTTGTGTTTTATTCGGAGACAATGTTTGGAGGACTTCATAACCAGAGAGATTTTGTATTTTATTTATTTATTTTATTCTTTTATATCGAGGATAATAGAATAAGCACTTACGTGCTTTTTACACACACACACCACACACACACACACAAGAGAGAGAGAGAGAGAGAGAGAGAGAGAGAGAGAGAGAGAGAGAGAGAGAGAGAGAGAGAGAGGAGAGAGGAGAGAGAGAGAGAGAGAGGAGGGGGGCAACCTAATCCAATCCAATCTTGTTTATAGCCCCGCCAACCACAGAGGCCATATATCGGAGTTGTTACCTCGTAACACAGACAGACAGGCAGATAGACAGACAGACGGATGACAGAGAGAAAGAGTCTTGCTAGAGTGGAATAATTCATTAGGAGGACATCAAAGGGTGACGGAGCTTTCAGAGCCGAAGGTTCTGTAGCGATTGCTAATGATATTCCCCTCACGTCACTCCAATCCCCCGTTTCTGCAGTATGTCTGATTTGCCTGCACAGAAATAGTTTTTTCTTCACACTGTCAGTTATTAACTTACGACTACACTTCATCTCTCAAAGACAAACTCGACAGGTCAATCTCCAAGGGAAAAAAAATATTATATTCAATTACTAAGTGCACAGGTTCAAGTGTGTATATTATTTCTTTCAGGCTTACTTTCTTCCACACTCTATACAAGAACTCAAGCGATATATAAGGATGTTTGTAACGGCAAGCATGATCTGTGGAAGACAGTCACGACACTGATTCTATAGACATATGTTTGTTTGCGTGCAGCTAGAACGATCTTTGCTAGCATATAATCCTATTCGTTGTTTTTGTCTTCTACTCTTCCTGAGCTCCCAAAAGAAAAGAAAAAAGAAATAAATAAAAAGCAAAAGGAAAGAAAGAAACTGAAAAAAAAAGAAATAAGAAATGCACAGAAAATGGAAAGAAGGGCAAAAGAAACAGAACGAAGCAAATTCTTGGTCATGACATTTTCTTCCCTATCTTTCCAGTAGCACTAGAAAGCACAAAATAAAAACTTATGAAAATAATGTAATGTACCCTAACATTCTCCCAAGATCCAAAGTGACAGAAGGCAAATCTTTGCCATAGCACCGAACAAGACGCTAGCTCCATGTTGCGTGCTCAGAGTCGTCATACCTTGAGAGACAGGTAGAGAGACTGCGGTGTTTATCTAGACTAATGATTGTTGTTTGTGGATACATGTGCTGATTTGGGAGGCACCTCTCGTTTTTTTTTTCCTTTCCTGTCTTATGTAATCTTTTCACACCTGGCGCAAATCTGCAAACCAACCTAGGAAGAAGCAGCACAATCATTTGCCACGGTTGTCATTGATTCTCTCGTGAAAGACCAAAAGAGAGTAAAAGTGAAGTTGTATTATTATCAAAGTAACAAAATTTGCTAGCATACCCCAAAATACCTAAAACATATGTTTAGATTGTTTTGTTTTTGATTGTTTTTTTCACTCCTTTACTCTAGCTAGCTTTAAAGAAAATTCTGATGGCAATGACGTTTGGTTAGAAAACCAAGAATGCCTGCTATATCGTTGAATTATTACACCGACAAGCAGGCAAGCGGATATACCGCAGACTCCTGAACGTTGCCTTATCATTTGTTGTTCAGAATTTTAAACATCGCGACAAGAGTTCACGTTGTGAAAATAAGTACTGGGCTGCGGTAAAGATAGCTGCGATGGCCTTTTCGGCTGGCCCGGCGTAGAGCAACATGATGTGACTGGTTGTACAGAGGGCATCAGCAACGGTAGCGGGAGCAGCCAAAGACAACAGCAGGGAACACGGCATGTGTTTTTGTAGGTGACTGACTCACTGGCACCAGGAATTGAGGAAAGCCATGCGCCCATCGCTTCTCCTGACGTCAACTCAAGACAACCAACCAGCGCCCTCAGAAGTCGGTTATGCACATCCCCTCCTCACTTAACCGTTTCCGATAGTATCTATTTCATACTAGCTATGCTAGTTATGTGTTGCATTACGTAATAAAAGTTCCATACCTATACACGCACAAACTCTCTCTCTCTCTCCTCCCCCATATATCTATCTATTCATATTATTTATATATATATATATATATATATATATATATTATATATATATATATATATAATAATTGAAAATATAGATTAGTGCACACATTATTATCATTGTATACTATCATACAAGGCCTAACAATA
>CM054134.1:94815543-94840543 GCA_028751875.1 Rapana venosa
AAGTATGGTTGCACTCAAACAAGCGCGCCACACACCCTTTGCCCCTGCACTCCAGTCCTACCATTCAAACTACATACATGCTTCCAAACTCTCTCTCTCTCTCTCTCTCTCTCTCTCTCTCTCACACACACACACACACACTCATTATGCGCAACTGTCACACAAACCAAGCTTAGTTTTCAGTCCATCTAATACCTGGAAAAGATGGAAAGCCAAAGAATTGCAGCAACAGAGAGAGAGAGAAGAGAGAGAGAGAGAGAGAGAGAGAGAGAGGGGAGAGAGAGAGAGAGAGAGAGAGAGAGAGAGAGAGAGAGCAAGACAGAGAGACAGAGAGACAGACAGATAGACAGAGGGCCGTCATCAGTGTAAATGCCCGCACTTCTCCTGATGAACTCTTCCGCGGCTTTATCAAATTAGCATCGGTCATCATGGACGGTCAGTAAGCGGCTAATTGGATGGACTGCCCAGTCTTTATTGACCTGTGGTCAAGGTGACAGCAGACAAAAACTGGGGACTGACCACTGATGGCGAGTGAAGAGGGTGTATTTCACCTACCAAAAGGGTTGATGAAAAGAGTATAATGCACCGCAAGCAGCCTCATGTTTAAGCCTCAAAATGGGTGGTGTTGTGGTAATGGTAAAGGTGGTGGTGGTGTTGTGGTAATGGTAAAGGTGGTGGTGGTGTTGTGGTAATGGTAAAGGTGGTGGTGGTGGCGGTGGTGGTAGTGGTGTTACTACTAGTACTACTGCTGATGATGGTGAAGAGAAAGATGGTAAAGCAGATGAAACATGATATCGGGGTAAAAGCAAACACCTTACAAAGCTTAGGAATAAACGCTTCTGCAGTCATTGAGACCGCTCTTTTTTTGTATAAAATCAAAGTCAGTGACATCTTAATGCCATAGGGGACCAGGCACTTTCCTAATTTCAGAAGCAGATCTAGGAAGAAGACAGTAGATGTTTTACAAGTAATTCACGTTTGGTGGAATACCGTCACTGGACTGATTGGTTTTTGTGTGTGTGTCCTTACACAGACGCAGTTGACGGTTTTGCTAAGCTGCTCAAAACGTAGATAAAGTAATCCAGCTTCTTTTAAAGATAAGGACCTTGATGATATTTTGGGGGTTTGTCTGGGATTACAATGCATTTGAAGAAGAGGCTTAAAAGAACGTTTGGCCAAATACTGGTCAGCGACCGTCTTTCCTTATGAATACAGTTTTCTTCATGGCTGTATTCACAAAGCTAAGCTGCAGCCAGCAGTAACCGGCACTGCATCCTGCAACAACACAAGCTTCACATTCAGCAATTATTACTGCTGAAAGTGTTCTCTCACTCATGCCCTCTTCTAATCCACCAGTACTGGTTTCGAAGGTCAGTTCCATTTTCATCTCCTTGCACATAATCTTAAACATCAAACTGCAGGCTTTTGGTGTCAACTACTGAGTAACAGCGTGGTTTTCGAGCCGGCAGATTCACAGTACGCAACCGTGATCTTTATAGTGAGGCAGCTGCGACTGTAAGTGTGGAGAATACTGGAGTTCACTTTTCTTGGCATACATAGATCTGACAAGGCCTTTGACCTTTCCAGCAGACATGGCCATTTTTAGACTGACGGTGAAGACTGCCCCCCTCCTCCCCTCGCCTCTTTCCTGCCTCCCGTCTGTGTACCCACTCTGTAGCATGGTGGTGTTTTTAATAGAGTTTGCTCAAGCCTTTCCCCCAATTAGCAGTGGCATCACACAGGGCTGTGTACTTGCGCCGACACTCTTATGGGTCTTGTTTCTCTCACTTCTGTCCTACACATTCATTTTCTTTCAGGATCCATACCTGCGCTCTCCGTTTGATGCTGAGCTCTTCAGCCTAGTAGTAGCACGTGTGCACATTTTCCGGCCTAAAGTAACGGTCTCTTTGCAATATGATATGAGATTATTCATGAATGAGTTTTTGAGAAATGTGTTTATATTCAATGATGAAGGAACTGTAATTAGTTACCTGCACTCTCTCAAGGGAGTAAGAACATACATAAGTGTGTGCACAAATCTAAAACTGTGTGTGTGTGTGTGTGTGTGTGTGTGTGTGTGTGTGTGTGTGTGTGTGTGTGTGAGAGAGAGAGAGAGAGGAGAGAGAGAGAGAGAGAGAGAGAGAGAGAGAGAGAGAGAGAGAGAGAGGAGAGAGAGAGAGAGAGAGAGTGAGTGAGTGAGTGAGGAATTTGAGCCAACGTGTGCTTGTTTTTGCTCAGGCAGTTAAAGAATGACCTTCGAAAGTAAATTGCTTTCCGACTGTTTTTCCACTTCCACAGTGGAAGAAGATGATGGTCAAAGACGAAGGAGAAGAGGGAAAATTACACACACCTCGTTTTGAGTTGTTACAAACTGGCTTTTACTTAGCTCGAATTTCTGACTGTAAAATAACATCACAGTAATTCAGAATTTGAAGAAAAAAATGCTCTATAAAATATACTGTTGTTTACATCATCAAAAATATAATATTTCCTATTTCAGTATTTCACGAAGGAAATTTCAAAACATAAGTAACGTCGAAGAATTTTTTTTAATGATTCGTCATCTCTTGGCATGCAAATTTTGTAATAAAACTCATACTACTATCAATAAGCATCATAATGAGAAGAAACAGGAGTAGGAGTAGGAGGAGGAGGAGGAAGAGGAAGGAGGAGGAGGAGGAGGAGGAGAAAAAGAAGAGGAGGAAGAAGAAGAAGAAGAAGAAGAAGAAGACGAAGAAGAAGAAGAAAAGGAGGAGGAGGAGGGAGGAGGAGGAGAATTGGACATATACATCTAGCGCTCGCCATGTGTAGTTTTAAACTAATAGCGCGATTCGTATGCACACAACAATTAATTTTCAACAAGAACACATGGTTAGAAAGAGCAAATCAACAACACAAACATCAACACACACCCCCACAACACTATATATATATATATATATATATATATATATATATATATATATATATATATATATATATATATATATATAAACAAAAAGGGAGAAAATCGTTCCGACGACAATTAATCCTTTTTCTTCCTCTTTTATGTTCATCACTTGCTGAAGACACAATGGGGGTGGCGGCACGGACTTATACGGGGAGAAAGAAAAGGTTATAGGGAAGGAAGATGGAAAAGAGATTGGGGGAGGGGAGGGGAGGGGGAGATCAAATGGAGGCGGGATGGTGGTGGTGGAAGGGGGAGGGGGATGTCGGTCATCTAGCAGCAAATATTGATTTGCATCCGGCCAATGTTGCAATGCATCTCTCTCTCTCTCTCTCTCTCTCTCTCTCTCTCTCTCTCTCTCTCTCTCTCTCTCTCTCTCTCTCCCCCTCTCTCTCTCTCTCCCCTCAGTCTGTCTGTCTGTTTGTATCTCTGTGTGCCATCCATCCGGCTTTCTGTAAATGCCGTTTCTGTACTTTGCATAATATTCCGTTGGGAAATATAGACACTCCTTTTCCTATCTTGTCTGTTTCTGTCCGTCTATCTGTCTGTCTGCTGCCCGTGCCTGTCTTTCCTTCTCTCGGATGAAAAATAGTGGGCAGCTTAGATCGTCGTCAACTTTTCAAGTGTGTTGTGTTGTGTGTGGTGTGTGTGTTGTGTGGTGTGTGTGGTGTGTGTGTGTGTGTGGTGTGAGTGTGAGAGAGAGTGATAGAGTGTGTGTGTATATGTGTGTGCGCGCGCGCGCGCGTGAGTGAGAGAGAGAGAAGAGAGAGAGAAGAAAGAAAGAAAGAAAGAGAGAGAGAGAGAGAGAGGGAGAGAGAGAGAGAGAGAGAGAGAGAGAGAGAGAGAGAGAGAGAGAGAGAGAGAGAGAGAGAGAGAGAGAGAGAGAAGGGAAGAGCAGAGGAGAGAGGATTTTATTTATTTATTCTTTTATATCGAGGATAATGGAATAAGCACTCATGTGCATTTTTACATCCAGTCCCCGTGTGTATGCGGTTTTGTAAGTCATCTATTCCCACCGACACACAATGGCCTACTCTTTCTAAAAGCGGAACAGGATTTAACGTGTGCGCAAGATGTTCTGCATGCGTTCGCACACGGGGCCTCGGAGAGGAAGAGGTGTGTGTGTGTGGTGGGGGGGGGGGGGGGGGGGGGGGGGTAGGGGGGGGTGCGCGGTTGCGCGCGCGTGTATGTGAGAGAGAGTGTTCCCTATGAGACAAAAGTTAGACACTTTTTAAAAAAAAATACAGAAACTAACATAACAAAACAACAACAAAACTCAGCATTAGGCATACATAATTATTGCTTGTGTGTGCATCTTTTTGCACGTATATTCGTCATTTGAACAGTTCTCTTTCCCTTTCGTCTTCCAAGAAACTAGTTCTACTAACGTATTGCTTTTACCTTTCCTCGACCGCTTGACTAAAAAAAAAAAGAGAAAAAAATCTTGTTTTTCATCAGGTAGTACATGTACGAGTTCCATTGATTTGTTACGAACACATTTTAACACGCTACTCAGTCATTTGGAACCAATATAAAAAAAAAGACAATTTTCATTTTGGCCTTTTTATAGTCTATGTCTAAATATTCGGCGGGGTTTTATCTCTCCCTCCTACTCATCTGACCTCTTCCACAGCCAACCACCGACCTCTTCCACAGCCAACCTCCGACCTCTTCCACAGCCAACCACCGACCTCTTCCACAGCCAACCTCCGACCTCTTCCACAGCCAACCACCGACCTCTTCCACAGCCAACCTCCGACCTCTTCCACAGCCAACCTCCGACCTCTTCCACAGCCAACCTCCGACCTCTTCCACAGCCAACCACCAACCTCTTCTACAGCCAACCTCCGACGTCTTCCATAGCCAACCACCGACCTCTTCCATAGCTAACCACCGACCTCTTCCACAGCCAACCTCCGACCTCTTCCACAGCCAACCTCCGATGTTTTCCATAGCCAACCTCCGACCTCTTCCACAGCCATCCTCCGACCTCTTCCACAGCCAACCTCCGACGTTTTCCATAGCCAACCTCCGACCTCTTCCATATCCCACTTCCGACGTCTTCCATATCCCACCTCTGACGTCTTCCATATCCAACCTTTTCCATATCCAACTTCCGACCTCTTCCATATATCCAACCTCCGTGCTCTTAGATAGCCAACCTCCACAAGAGAAGATGCAGTCATATGGGATTCTTCCACCCCTCCTTTTTCAAGTATTTATATATTTTAAAAAACCCTCACGGTTTTTTTGCACATTGAAAAAAAGTTTTTACCTAAGAAAGGGGGGGATGGGGGATTTTTTTTTAACAAACAAAACAAAAACGGGTGTACCTCAAATTCTGCTCCTCTCTGTCTCTCTGATTTAAAGACAATCGGTGCTTTTTCCTCTCTTAAAATGTTTTTTAGTTTACTTTATCTTTTTACGGTTGAGCAATCATTGTCCCCCCTTCCTCCCCTTTTCTGCTACCTTCACCCCACCCCATACCCCCACCCCACCCATCCAATCATTCTCGTAGGGCTTATCTTCTTTCTCATCTCTCTTCTTTTTTTCGGAAAAAAATATGATCGTGCATGAGTGCGCCCGAGATTGCTTGCATAGCAACTATTCAACGATGAATTCAACATCAGTGGATAAAAGTTCAAATCCCAGTCACCCCCAAGTGAAAGAAAAATCAATGTCTACCCAACAGAACGAGCTGAATTTAAAAAATAAAATCCAATCTTTCTCTTCTACCATTCTTTTCTTTCATTTTGCACTGTACGTTATTTGACATCCCCTCCCTCTCCTCCCATTTCCATGGATCCTTATCTCCCTTGAGCTTATCCACGACGGCACCACTCCCAAAGTGAGAGTCCATGTTTACACTGCCAAACTCTCTGTAATGACCTGATCGCGTATATACATGTATGTGAAGGAACTTAGGAGGAACACTTCATTGCTAAAGCCAGAACAGCAGTGACGTAAGAGGCAGCACATTATTAAACTGCCGCCCCTATCTCTACTTTGGCAACAACAGCTGCTCTATCAGTAATTAAAGTTACCATTTATTATTTTTGTGTGTGTGTTTTTTATTGTTTTATTTTGGTCCCTTGAATTGCATGTTATATTCTCTCATAAAACATGCACATCTCCGTCATTACAAAATGTTCAATTCATGTGCAGTATGTAGCATGTTGACATTGTGATTTTTGTACACATCTCAAAGTATCAATTATGTTGCAGGGATTTTTTTAAAGCGCAAAAAAAGGATGTAGAAATATGGTTATCTTAGATTCTTCAAATTAGTACAGAACAAAAAAAGGATAACAAACCACCAGAGTACCATTTACCACAACTGCTTGACCACCACCAAATCACTTACGCTTCTAGAGCTGAATTCCTAATCCATCCATGTGGTTAAACATGAAAAAAAAACGTAACAAAAGAATCAACTGAAAGTCAATCTTGTGGAGACCTACTTGTTCGGACTAGCGACATCTAAAGAACCCACGAACAGTTGAACATCGGAAAGAGCAGAAGGGGGGGCGGGGGGGTGTACCCCTAATGTCCTGGTAAAATTGGTAAGTTCCATTCCTAAATGCCACTGTAACCTGAAGTCGGAATGCGGCTACCTCGATGGTGGGGAAAAACGGTCGCATATACAAAAGTCCCACCATTGGTGAACCTCGGAGCTCTAGCCAAGGAACCAAAAAAGAATTTCAACTATGCCGAAAAAAATCTACCTGGCACTCAAGTTTTATACACACATACATAGTGACTTATACACACACACACACACACACACACACACACACACACACACACACACACACACACACACACACACACACACACACATCTATATCTATCTATCTATCTTACAAAGAAGCTTAAGGGCATAGAAAGAAAGAAAACCAGAAACAAGACCACAGAGGAAACTAACAGTAGGATGGACATCTGGTATGCTGTTGTAGGTTGTTTTCTTTTAGGCGTTCCCCAGCTTAACGACGAAGGAGTCACCCAGAATATGCACTCTGTCTCACTCACCACCCCTGGAAATCACTGAGATATCTAAGTACACACACTAGACGAGAAGTTTGCTTGTATGTATCTTTTCAAGTATCTCTCCATATCTTAGGCAGCCATACTCGGACTTCAGTGACACTTTTCTCCTTTAGTTAATGAAGACCACAGGCTTGTTATGTAAAAAAAAAGAAGAAAGAAAAGAAAGCTTGTCAGGGTTGAAGACAATCCTTGACACAGCACTTCAAAGCATAACAACGTTCTCATGTAGGCTTTGGCACTTTGCTTGCATCAACAACGGACAAAAGCTTACTGGCCTGGGGTCGAATGTGGTATCAATTATCAATGCCCGTGTTGGCAACATCACCACTGTACAGAAGGCCAAGTACAGATCAGCGTGTTCGAATGTGGCCTATCTGCATGCTGCACCTGCGTTAAGGGAGTAGGTTTTATACGTGGAACATCCTGACAGTTCGAAAGAACAGCAAAAGTGATAGTAAATAAGACAGACGTAGAATAGACTCGGAAAGCATTGTGCTTTTTTTCCTCTTCATTACTGCTATTGTTGGCTTTGGGAAAAAGAACCGAAATAATACTTCTACTACTACTACTACTACTACTAATAACAATGTATAGAATTTATAATAATAATAATAATATATGGAATTTATAGAGCGCTATATCTTGCAATTACAAACCAGAGCGCTTCCATTCAATCTGCTCCCACACAAACAACCAACAATGATTAACATATTCTAAAAATTCAATGTACCACACAACAACACACACACACACACACACACACACACAAACACACACACACACACACACACACACACACACACACACACACACACAGGTTGTACATTTCAGCAGGGTGTTGGAATTTTGGCTTTCAAAGGCAGGGACAGACATGAGATGAAACAAGAGGGAAAAATCTTAGGTTTGAAATAGGTATGTTTTGAGGCTGGATTTAAAGCTGTCGTAAGTAGGCTTTTCACGAAGGGAGAGAGGGAGGTCAATCCAGATTGATGGACCAGAAATAGAGAAAGAGCGACGGCCAACAGTGGATTGGTTGAATCTAATTGGTTGAATTTATATAGCGTTGAATCTTGTAAAGCAGCAATGGGTAAATACCGATTCGAATACCGATTGAAAATGATATTCTAACAAGAAAATATTTCCAGAACTGTCATTTAAATTACAATTTTTTTAATGGAGTAGCAACCTTTCATTACGGGCTAGGCTGCAAGCATAATGCTTCATTATTATCACCATTATTATTATTATCATTAATATTATCAGCATTGATATTTCTGTTGCTATCACAGTAATTTTTTTTCATAATTTTATCATCATTATTATTAGTATCATCTTTAATGCTGTTATATCATTATTACCACCATCATCATCGCTATTACTGTAGTCCCCATCGTCATCATCAATGCTTCTTGGGGCTTCTTGTGTTCCAGCTTTTTGTTTGTTTTGGTTTTTGCACGAAAGAGGAAACGGGGCGCGCGCGCGTGCGTGCGTGTGTATGTTTTATTCTTTCTTTCTTTCATTTATGTGTGTGTATGTGTGAGCGCGCGCGCGCGCGTGTGTGTTTGAGAAAGAACGAAGAGAAGAGAGAGAGAGAGAGAGAGAGAGAGAGAGAGAGAGACAGAAAGAGAGATGAGAGAAGAGAGAGAGAGAGAGGAGAGACTACAGCAGAGAGAGAAGAGAGAGAGAGAGAGAGAGAGAGAGAGAGAGAGAGAGAGAGAGAGAGAGGAGAGAGAGAGAGAGAGAGAGAGAGAGAGAGAGGGCGCTCAAAGACAGACAGAGACAATAGGAAAACAAAGACAGCTGTACTAAAATCTTATTCTCCAGACCAATACTCTTTGATATGGAACTGGAAGTGGTGGGAAATGGCCAAGAAAATTAACAACGGAACGCAAAGATTGATGCACTGCATTATACCACGCTCGCTTTTAACATGTATGTGCGCACAAATGCGTTGATTTTACAAATACATAAGGGTACATATATTTATAATTATTGCAATACATGCATATATATATGTATATATAAATATAATATATTAATATATATATATATATATATATATATATATATATATATATATAACACACACACTTCGCAGGGAGAGAGAGAGAGAGAGAGAGGAGAGAGAGAGAGAGAGAGAGAGAGAGAGAGAGAGAGAGAGAGAGAGAGAGAGAGAGAGAGAGAGAGAGTCACACACGCACATGCACACACACAATTTTACGCAGAGCAAGCGCACATGTATGCATTCCCACACGAAATGCACGCACGTCCGCGCATGCACATTGACCAAGTAAAAGACAATCCTCGAATTGAATCAAACAAGAAAAAACACAGAGAAATCATCATTTACTTGATCCAAGTCAGCAGGGTTGGCGTTAGCCTGTTTGGCGGCGGGTTTGCGATCACCCATGACGATGCTGCAGAGAGGACGGTCGGTTCTGCGATGACAACAGCAGCAGCTGCAGCTGCTGAAGCAGGTATACAATATGTACACACACACACATGCACGCACACACTAACTATCCTCCACTGATGAGACCATCAGTTGCCACTGCTACTACTACTACTACTTCTGCTACTATTCCCTACACCGTGAATCCGCACACCACTCGGTACAAGTGTCTCCTCCACCACCTCCTATATTGCACAGTTAGCTCCCCACAACCACTGATTGGTGATGATTCGTTCAGGGAGATATGGGGGTCAGTAGTCGTCTCTCGTCATAGACACGAATGCACTCTCAGCAACAGTGGAGTCGTCCGAGCATCATGAAGCATCAGGACAACAGTACGTCCTACAACGTTACGGCGAGGAGTATCAGGATATTCCATGGTGAGTTCAGCTAGTCCATTAGTCCCAGAAGTGTACCGTGACGGTGTACCAAAAAAAAAAAAACTTAAAGGAGAAAATGCCGTCAGAGAATGATGTTGCCGGTACCGAAATCTCGGCCCTCAGTCAGCATCCACTGTGCTAACTCACCAACAAACCCTGCAACCTCGGGGAGCTAAATATAGCAGCACCCGCCTCTCCTCATTACTCTAGTCTTGGCCCCCCTTCCCCCCCAACTTCTCTGCCAGAGGTAACGGTACTGTCAGAAACAATCAGAGAAACAGACTGCAAGGACCACAGTCTGGCATTCCCCCCCTCCCTCTCTCTCTCTCAGCGGCGGGAAGGACTACACAGCTGCTAGGTCACTGCAAGGGGGAGAAGTGTCCCTCCTCCCTCTCCCTGTCACCAAACGGCCTCATCCCCCACCAGCACTGGTCTTTTAACCCCCGGCTAGTCAGTTCTTCACTGGCAGACACTATCGATCTGCTCCTATCGGATTCGGCAAATTTCAACAACGCACGGCGGAATGTGGAGAATGCCAACAGCGTTGAAAAACCGAAGATAAGCACAGAGGGCCAGGGAGAGAGAGCGAGAGGGAGAGAGAGAGCGAGAGAGAGCCACTCTGTTCAAGAATGGGTTATACAATCTTGTCACCTCGTGCGCAACAACACGATGACGACTGATGCGCGGGAGTTGGCGCAACACAAGAGGCGGGGAAGGAGGAACGAAGCAAGGGGGGGGACCGGCTTGCTGCAGGCACTGAACCGACTTGATTGATTCTGGAGTGTAAAAGGGAGGGAAAGGAGAGAGGGGGTAAGGGACTGCCCGGAAGATGCTGTGCTTCTGTCACTAGCCTACAAGACGCCACAGAGCTGCCAGCCTTGGTCTGCCACTATACTACTGCCTGTTGTTACAATGACAAAACTGACAGCCCTCAAGCTTGTTGGCAGCTAGGCGAGAGAGCAGGGGGTAAACGCATGGGCGTCACTGCCACTGCCAATGTTCGCTTCCAATCACTGGCTCTTCAAGTTGCAGGCAGCATCCTGTAATCACAGCTGCCTCGTGGCCCGTGTAAACTGTTTATTCCGCCCGTTCCTGGCTTTTTTGGGGGGATTTTCTCCCCTCTTCCGTCCATCTCAAGTGCTACAAGATTTTTTGGGGGGGTAAGCTGAAAGTTAAGTGCGTCCCCCCCCCCCCCTCCTCCCCTTACACGTGCCTGAGTTCCTTTGCATACCTGGTTAGGGTTTAGCTAGCGTGCATCAGGGAGGGAAGAGGACGAAAGTGAAGAATGGTGTACTGAAGCCAGGCTGTTCTTTTGACCTTTTCCTTCAAATTGGTGAGATTTCACTCTTCCTACGCTACCTCCTCCTTTTTCTGAGCGAAGGCTTTCAGGGTGATTTCTTTGTGTGTGTTGTGTGTGTGTGTGTGTCGGTGTGTGTGTGTGTGTGTGTGTGTGTGTGTGTTTGTGTGTGTGTGTGTTGTGTGTGTGTGTGTGTGTTGTGTGTGTGTGTGGGCACTTGTGTTCGTCTATGCATGCGTGTGTGCGCCTAGATATGCTTGTATTATATAAAATATAATATAATATGATATGATATATATATATATATATATATATTTTTCCTAACTCTTTACGCACTCACATATAACACACTATATATATACGTGTGTGTATATGTGAGTGCGTAAAGAGGTTAGGAAGAAGAGGGAATCGGGAAGAAAATGGGGTTTATGTCCACACACACAAACACTATCTTTGCGTGCATGCACATGCCACCGTAGATGTATGCACGGCATGTCTGGCAGTATAGTGTGTGCTTAAATGCGCGGGTATATGTATACAAATGTGGGGGTATGTTCGCAAGTGCGTGGTAATTTAGTATTAATTCAATTCTTTCAATTGTGTGAAAACACCCCCTTTATTCAATTATGTATTGATGGTAAACAAAACAAACAAACAACATCCCCCTCCCCCTAAACACAGACACACACACACTTACTTGCAAATGAAAGCAAAAAAAACAAGATAAAACTTTTTTTGTCTTCCCACCATCTTTCTACCTCGCACACCACCCATCCCTCTCCCACACCACACAAAACTTTTCTTCCCACATTTTCTCTTGCCAAGATATGATCAGCTTAAAACAGGGCCGACACACACGCTCTCCTGCGATCCGAGAACCCAAGTCAACTAGACGACACTTATCTGATCCACAAAATAAAACACGCGCATCATGCATCTGGCCCCTTAAAAAAAAAAGATTCCCTTTTTTTCCAAGAGAGTGGTTAGCCACGGATGAGACAAGACAAATTGAATAAACAGTTTGCGATAGGGAAAAAAACCCCACCTGATCGATCAATACCTTTTCTTTTAGGACTGCCTCCGGTCATCTCCCTTTCTTCCTGGTCTCCCCCCCCCCCCCCTTTCCCCCCAAACCCCCCTCTCCTTCCTTTTTTCCGTTCTGTGTCTGTCTGTCTGAATAATGGAGTACCTTCCCTTGTCTGCACCCACCTCCCCCCACCAAGACGCTTTTCTCTGCACTCAGTGAAAAAAATTACTCTTTTGAGATGTCAGTGTCAACTTTGCCAGTGCTCATGTCCTGGGATGCATGCTGAAAGCAGCACTGCAAGATATATATATATATATATATATATATATATATATATATATATATATATATATATATATAGATAGATAGATAGATAGAGAGAGAGAGAGAGAGAGAGAGAGAGAGAGAGAGAGAGAGAGAGAGGAGAGAGAGAGAGAGAGAGAGAGAGAGAGAGAGAGAGATTTTATTACTCTTTTTATATCGAGGATAATGGAATAAGCACTCATGTGCTTTTTTTTTTTTTACATCCAGCCCCAGTGTGTATGCGGTTTTGTTCATTTTGTCATCTGTTCCCATCGGCACACACTGGCCTACTCTTTCGAAAAGCGGAACAGGATTTAACGTGCGTTAAGATGTTCTGCGTGCGTTCGCACACGGAACCTCGGTTTATAGTCTCATCCGAAGGACTCTTGGGGAGAGCGGAGTCTGCACTGATGTCAACTCCAGAGGAAAAAATCCCCTTGAACAGACAGAGCGAGGTTCTGCATTCAAGATCAAAGACTGTGGCAAACAAACTGTTAAGTTGTCGTTCTCTGAAAATTCTGGTTCGGTTTCAAATCATCCCCTGTCAGTGAAGACTGTAGGAACCCTGTTGTGCACAGACATAAATTTATATCCGTCCCAGATAAGAGAGGTAGAAGACGGGCTGAAGAAGACAAGAGCAAACGACATCCGTTAATTTAGAAGAAACTGTGAAAATAAAAGATGTGAATAAAGGATTTCTTTACAATATTACAAACACGTAAACAAAACAAAGTTGGGAAAAAACTTGTATAGAGAGAATGCATGTGGAATGCAGGCAGCTGACTGGACCTCTGGGATGGAGGTGTGGCCGAGGGGGAATGAAATGGAACTGGTGATTGAATGAGTCAGCACACCAAACACTAGAGCAGCCAAAAACACAGACAACTGTGTCAACAAATGAATACTAAAGAATGCATTTATTGTCAATTAACTAGAGAATACAATGACACAACACACAATCTTGATGGATATCTGGAAGGACTGGAAGAAAATTAGAAACATCTCCAGGAAAAGAATAGCAGTATTTCATTATGATGCTCTTTTTTTCATTTTGGTACAATTTGAAATTGATTATTACTATTATAAAAAAAAAGGAACAAAACTACAAATGCACCTAAGTTAGCATGGTTTGCTTTTGCCTATACCACCCATTGTCTTTTATACTGATGCCCGGTGATGAAAATGACACTGTCGGTGTTGACTGCATGGATTTTTTTTTACGCCGTGTATTGCCCCCCTTCTGGACTGCTGTCTTCAGTCATTTTTGCTTACGTATATCACACATCATAATTACAGACATGCCACAATGTCACCGAGATTAATGACACTGTACTGTCTGTCGTAAGATGAAAATGCTGTGAGGATGTTTGTGGCATATAACGTTGTGAGTGAAAGCAAACTTGCACACATACACACACACACAAACTGAAAGTGCGCACGCATGTGGCTGATAGAGTGTGTGTGTGTGTAAAGGTTGAGAATGATTCGGAGTGTGGACCCGATTATTTAGATGTCATTGAATGTGCTGAATCAGAAAATGCTTATATAGTGCCAGGGAACATCTGTCGTTAGATCATAGTGTGCCTCAGCCACCACACACAACACACACCACACACACACAACACAACACGAACACAGAGAGAGAGAGAGAGAGAGAGAGAGAGAGGAGAGAGAGAGAGAGAGAGAGGGGAGAGGAGAGAGAGAGAGGAGAGAGAAGGAAGAGAGAGAGAGAGAGAGAGATTCATCGCTGACGATGTATAAAAGCTTCACCAAAATGGGGGGAAAAGGGAGGAAGAAAGAAAAACAGAACAAACATCCACAAAAAATGAAAGAACAGAAAGAAACCTCTTCACCGTAAAGTACAAGCTCATTATCCTACAGAACCAGCATTGACAGATTACGTCTGCTTCGGGGTTTTTGGACCCATACAGAGACAGTCAGACAGACAGACAGACAGACACACATACAGGTAGAGGGAGAGAGAGAGAGAGAGAGAGGGGGGGGGGGGGGAGGGAAAGAGAGAAACGCGAAGGGGGGGGGGGGGGGGGAGAGCTGGGGTCTGTTGACACATACAGAGACAGTCAGACAACAAAAACACACCAGGGAGGAGAGAGGAAAAAAGGGGGGGGGGAGAGGGAGAGGGAGGGAGAGAGAGAGAAGTGGGGGGGGGGGGGGGGGGGAGAGGGGATGGGGCCTGCTTTAACGTACCTCCGGCTTCATTAAAGATTCAGAGGAGAAAATGTCAGACAGCGGAAAAGTTATTTATGCTGGAATCCGATCTTCGACCCCGTCACACCCACCCCCTCCCTCCCTCAAGTCTTCCTTTACCCATGTGTGTCACACACACAAACACACATACACACGCGCGCGCATGCACACACATACACACACAGAGTCGTACGCACGCACGCACACAGACACACACTCAGAGTACACGCTTCACCTATATCACAGACATACATAGAGCAAGCATAAAAAACATACATCGATCACACACAAAAACACACATATACACACACGCTCGTACACACACGCGCATGCACACACACGAGCATGCACACGGCACGCACACACGCATATAAACACACGCACATAGCATGCATACAGAACACGCATCAAACACACATGCACGCACTCACACACACACCACAGAGTACCACACAGCAAACACACAGAGAGAAAATCCGCCCACAAGGAGCACGAAAACCGCACACTCTCATTGCACACATACACATAGCACATGCAACACACACACACACACACACACACACAGAGAGAGAGAGAGAGAGAGAGAGAGAGAGAGAGAGAGAGAGAGAGAGAGAGGAGGGGAGAGAGAGAGAGAGGAGAGAGAGAGAGAGAGAGAGAGAGAGAGAGAGAGAGAGAACACAGCAAACACACACCAAGAAAATCCCACACACAAGGAGCACGAACACCGCACACTCTTATCACACACACATAACACATGCACCACACACACACAGAGAAACAAACACACACACACTCACACACACACCCCGCTTAGTTCTGACATTTGAATGGCGTGAGGGTGAAATGGAAAACGTCGACTTGCTTAGGTTATAAGTACTGTGCCATTATTGTCATTATTACAATTTTGGGCTATTGTTATCTGAATTTTTAACATTCCAATGTAAAGTCATGTAATGTAGTGTAGTGTTGTGTAACGTAGTGTAATGTAGAGTATTGACTTGTAGAGTAGTGTAGTGTAGTGTAGTGTTAAGGATTTTGTTCATCTTTAAAGCTTAATGTATGTGTAACACAAGCTTTAAAAAACATTAATTGAGGAAATAACCATGGTCACATAAACAATGTGTATGTGTGTGCGTGGCGCGCGCGCGCGCGCGCGCGCGCGCGCGCGTGTGTGTGTGTGTGTATGTGTGTGTGTGTGTGTGTGTGTGTGTGTGTGAGTACTATTTATTTATTTATTCTTTTATTTATTCTTTTATTTCGAGATTAATGAAATAAGCACTCACGTGCTTTTTTTGTCCAGCCCCCATGTGTATGCAATTTTGTAAATTTTGTCATCCGTTCCCACCGGCACACAATGGCCTACTCTTCCGGAGAGCAGAACGTGTTTTAACGTGTGCGTGCGTGTGCCTAGGTTTATAGTCTCATCCGAAGGACTTTTGGTGAGAGTGGAGTCGGCACTGATGTTAACTTCAGAGGCAAAATCCTCTTGAACAAGATTCGAAACCTGGTTAACAGATTACGAATACATCACTCTGACCACCAGGCTATCCACTCTTGTGCTTTTTTACCTCCAATCCCCGTGTGTATGGGGTTTTGTAAATTTTGTCATCCGTTCCCACCGGAACACAATGGCCTACTCTTTGGAAAAGCGGAATAGCTTTTAACGTGTGCCCAAGACGTTCTGCGTCCATTCGCACACGAGACTTTATAGTGTCATCCGAAAGACTTTTTTTTGGGGGGGGGGGGGGGGGGGGGGAGTGGAGTTGGCACTGATGTTAACTCCAGAGGGAAAAAAGTCCCCTTGAACGGGATTCGAACCCAAGTCGGCAGATCAGGAGCGCAAAGTGCCACGCTCTAACCACCAGGCTATCATGACCCCTAAATTGGAGAGAGAGGAGAGAGAGAGTGAGAGAGAGGAGAGAGAGGAGGTGTGTGTGTGTGTGTGTGTGTGTTGTGTGTGTGTGTGTGTGTGTGTGTGTGTGCTGTTATTATCTGATCCCTTCCCATCAGCATTTTTTGTTGTTGCTTTTATTCATTCCCAGTGCTGTGATAACAACCCATGGGTGTAGAGATTTTTTTTTTTTAAAAATGAGGTATTCTCATCATTCATTAAACGATTATAAATCATGACCTGAGATCAGACAAAACGCTATCTCTCTCTCTCTCTCTCTCTCTCTCTCTCTCTCTCTCTCTCTCTCTCTCTCTCTCTCTTTTCCTCCCTCCCCCTCCCTCACCCCCACCCCTTAATTCGTGGTGGCACCAAAGCACAGGAAACCGCGGCGAACATGGGAGACCGAGTTCAGCAGCAGCAGCAGCAGCAGCAGCATCCATCCACATGGCAAATGGCTTAATAATCAATATCCACCTTTATTGCATCCCATAGCCCCAATGCTCGAGGGTTCTCTTTAGTCCTTCTCCATCTCCTGCTCTGAATGGGATTATTGAAAACATGTCGGAGAGAGAGAGAGAGAGAGAGAGAGAGAGAGAGAGAGAGAGAGAGAGAGAGAGAGAGAGAGAGAGAGAGAGAGAGAGAGAGAGAGAGAGAGAGAGAGAGAGTTGGCTGCCAGCTCTACATGTATATATTTTGCTGGACCGTTCTCAAGCATTGTAAAAAACCTGCCAGAGGCAACAGCTCGCCCACTCACGCTCTATGAATATATATACAGCGACTCGGGTCCAGTCTAACACTGCATGTGAGAGGCAGTAAGTGCTCTATGCAGCTATGCGCTTTTAGAGACTGATAATTTCATTTAACTTCCACTTAAAAAAAGGATGCGTGAAAACTTGGTTCATATCCACAGTCGAAAACAACAGACCTTTGCTTTGTTTTTTAAAAGAGAGCTTAAGCACCAGCGTGACTAACACACACACACACACACAAACGCACGCGCGCGCGCGCGCACGCACGCACGCACACACACACACACACACACACACAACACACACACACACACACACACACACACACACACACACACACACGCACACACACGCACGCACAAGCAATATGTCAACATTTACAATTAAAGGTTAACCAAGGTGTGTCTACAGATTTGATTTGATTTGAACTGTCTATGTTTGGGGATGACGAATATGATGTGGAAATTTATTTCAATAGGTGAGGAAATGTACGAAAAAGATTGCTGCCCTTGTGTTTTTAAGGTGTGAAACACACACAAACACACACACACGCACACACAAACAACTGGGCCAGTTTGTCAATAATTTCACAGAAATGGAAATATACTCTGCCGAACTTGGTCTGATGAAAATGTGAGGAAGTGTTAAGAAGATACTAAAACTCTCCCCCAACACGTTTGCAATATAAGCACAATTTTTTTTATTTCTAAGAACACCTTCTTCAAATCATCATTCAACAGTGTAAATGCTACCATGCCTTTCTCACTTTCTTTCTTAAAACTTACTCTACAATCCACTCTCTTCCTTAGACAAACTACACTGAATGATGACAAGGTTTTTTCTGTGTATACCCCAGTCCAAAATCTCTATTTTCCTTTCTTTTGTTTGTTTTTGTTTTCTTGCATTTCGTATTCCTTGTGACTGGGGTCGAATGGTAATGGTGTTTTCTTGACATCATTAAATTCGTCTTTCTGCCTCCAGCAATTTGGCTGGCAAGCAAAAGTTATTCTTAGTCACGCTCCCTTCGATTCAATCCCCCTCCCCTTCCCATTGCCCCCTCTTCCCTACTTTCTATTCTTTCTTTTCTTTCCATTTCATTTGCATTTTTCCCTCTTGGCATGCATGCGCACGTGCTGGTATCATAATTCCACAGTCTAAGCCTTCCAGTGATTTGTTCTTGTTTACTATTTAAAAGTTAACCTGCTTTGCATATTAGGTCTTCTTTCTGTAGCTGTTGTTCTTTTATTTATAGAATCATAATTATGATTTTTATCTTCTAAACCAACAGTATATCCCCATTTTCGATTCAGTTTGCTTGTTTTTCCTCTTATCTGGTCATTTCTCGTTTTAATTTCCGTTCTGCTCTACATATCCTATTTCGCCCCATCTCCTGTTTGCTTGTTCAGGGCAAATCCAATTTTGTGTTTCATTCTCTTACTGTGTCCTATTGCTTTGTTAATTCTACACGGTTTTGAATGACACCTTTTCGACTTTTCTGTCTCTTGGTTTTCGACAAAAATTTCCCTAGTTTGATTTTTGTCTTCATCCTTGCGCCTTCCCTGTTTATTTTTGTCTTCTATTCGTTGCTGTCAACCTCAATCTTTTTTTTTTCATTGCCACTAACTGTGCATCCCCCAACCACCACAACCACGCACGCACGCAAACTCGCACAAGCACGCGCGCGCGCACACACACACACACACACACACACACACACACACACACACACACACACACACACACACACACACACACACACACACACACACTCTCAACGACAACCAAAGCAAACAAAGAAACAAATCACTCCAACCAGCCACAGGGACGCAGCAGTAATCACGTTGGATTCCTGGCTGGAATGTCGCCAGTTCAAAACCCATATGAAGAGTCACAGGTTCTGGGTTTGGAGTTTTTTTCTCCTACGACCGGCTCCTTCCAGAGTGTGTTTGCTAGTACGGGCCTGTTGGAAGGACTGGGTCCACACACACAGTCGAGTACACATTTTATGAGGTTTTGAGAGTGTTGCCCGAATCACTTGACCAACATTGCACTGACGTGTCGGTATCTCTCGGGACTGGTTGACGGCAGCACATGTAATAATAGAAAGCGTCGAGAACAACCTTGTCAAGTTGACTCAAAGCAGGTGCATCATACGGTATCACCCCCATCACTATTGACCACCGGCACCATGAAACAAAAGAAAACTGTTTCTGATTCGGTTGTTTCTAGGCACTATCCTGCTGGTTGACGTCGGCTTTTTAAAAAAATTACTCTATGTATCCCCGAAGTCGGAATGCAGCTAACTTAACAGGTCGCAACGCAAAATCTGACCGTTGGTGAACCTCTGAGCTCTAGCCAAGGAATGAAAAAAAACCCTATTTTCCTGTATCTATCCGTAGGGTGGCGTAAGATATTGACTTGCTTGAAGTTATGTCATTTTCTGTGCATTTGTTGTTGTTTTAAAGGGAAAAAAAAGTCCTCTCTACTGTTCATGATTTTTTTCTTTGTCTGTTTTCTTACTAGGCTTGAACTCCGAGGTTCAGCAAAGGTAAGATTGTTGCGTGTGCGACCAGCTTCCCCCCCCCCCCCCCCCCCCCCCTCCACCACCATTTAGGTCGCCGCATTCCGACTTCGGGGATTGTTCATGATCTAAACTTCTTTCCCGCCAGCAGAATCACGAATGTCTCAACGGACAACACCGTGGCCCTGGAAGTCCATCAC
This sequence comes from Rapana venosa, assembly GCA_028751875.1. Taxonomy (NCBI): domain Eukaryota; kingdom Metazoa; phylum Mollusca; class Gastropoda; order Neogastropoda; family Muricidae; genus Rapana; species Rapana venosa. Next base: position 94,835,566 of record CM054134.1, read on the forward strand.
CATCACTGCAGATTCTGTCAGTGTCAGCGGCAATGCCATAGCCACGTTCACTGACCATGAGTGATGTAACAGCGACCTTTACGCCCTGTCAAGAGGCTAGCATCGGATAACCGACGGTTGGTTTCAGCCCTGGCCGCTAGCAAAAGAACGGGGAGACGACCAGGTCGGATGGAATTCCACTCCATTTGGCCCGGTCTGCCTCTACGAAGAAAGGATCGGTTGGTATCGGCACAACCAAACTTACGGGTTTGACTCATTTATGGGTGTGAACTAGCCTACTGTGTGATGATGGGTGTGGATTGTGTGATGAAATATGGTGGTGGTGGTGGGGGTGGGGGGTGGGGATGGGTGGGAGCTGGGTGGACAATCGAAACGATTTATCAGATGCCATTGAAATAGGTGGCGTTGCGCTATGCTGTATTACACTCAAACTGTACCGTGCCTTTTTCAAATAACTGTATCAAGCTGTAACTAGTGTAAGGCGTTGCAAGTACCTTATCGCCTTTTATTGTCTGAATTGGTGTAGGGATATAAGCCAGAAAGTAAAATCTGGACTGCTCTCCCAAAAGTATTGGGGTTGCATGCATCAGAACAGACATGAGAATAGGCAGATAAGAAGACAGACACTATCTGTATAACAGATCAACATAGAAACAGAACACACAAGATAACAATTGGAAGATAAGCAGTCAGACACTATCTGTAACAGATCAACACAGACATAAAGGGGTACAGGCAGATAGGCAGTCAGACACTGTCTGTAGCAGATCAACACAAACACAGAACATACAAGAGAATAGGCAGATAAGCAGTCAGACTCTATCTCAGTATCTGTAACAGATCACACTTCGCAAAAGCCATGAAAAGGCCAGTGTAATGATCCCGGTTGGGACGAAAACTAGGCAGACAAAGATTCTGCCCAGGCGCACCAGACAACGAGTACCTCCCTTTGTGAGGTAAAAGACGAGGACAATAAATTATTGTCATGTTTTGGGACGTCGTCTAAACGAGAGAGAGAGGGGGGGGGGGAGAGAGAGAGAGAGAGAGAGAGAGGAGAGGAGGAGAGGAGAGGAGAGAGAGAGAGAGAGAGAGGGGGTGGGAGAAAGAGAAAGAGAGAGTATTCAAGATTTCAAAAACATTTCATGGCCTTCTTTTGCAAAAACTCAAGGATGAGTTAAACAGAAAAAAAGCACCGTGCTTGAACATAAAAAGACAAATTTTTGTATTTGGCCAATAGAAAAACAAACTACATCTTGTCAGCTTAGAGGTGATTTGGGGACATCATTGTTGTTTGCACATGGTTGAGTGCCATGAGAGAAAAGTCAATACCCGTTGAAGTCTATGTATTTTCATCTTTTTTTTCTTCCACACACTTTTTTTATAAGGCCAATGTTTCCTTTTCACGAGGTTCTAAAGGTGGTTGTTTTTTTCTTTAAAATTCAGTTCCCGTTTTATCTGCAAAATCCAAAGGGGATTCAGGACCTTGAAAAAGGCAATTCAAAGGACGAAGATTCTTTAATGGAGATTCAAGGAGCATAAACACCCTGTGATGTTGTTAACATGCTAACGGTCTGAAATGATGATACCTTTTTCTGCTTTGGATCAAGATAGAGGTGCAGTGGAAGAAGTGGGGATGAGGAAGAGTAAAGTAAGAGAAAAGGGGGGAGGGCAAGAGATCGAGAGAAACCCTGCATGTTAGGAAGATTTATAAATACAAACGACAACTGATGAATACATAACCAGAGAAGTGGGGCAGACGATAAGGAGGAGCGGCTGTAAGGAAGACAATTACAAAACCATAGCAATTATTTTTTAATGACAATAAAAAAGTCTCTAAAGTTTAGATGAACAACGATATGTAGCTATACTTTACAATATTAACTCATATAAAGGAATATTCAACTGTTTTCAAAAAACATAATAAACACGTCTTGCTCTTCGCTGCGACCTCATCACAATATCAACTTTCACAGCATTTAAATAATTTTTAAAAAAAATGCACTAGCAGACATTTAGATCTGCTATATCTTTAACAACCAAGGGCAGACAGACAAACAGGTAATAAACTACATCTCAGACTTCTTATTTTTTTCTCTCTTGCTTTTGCACTGTTTCGCAAAGCCAACATTTTTTTTGTGCTCTTCTGCCGGTGTTGCAATTGTTCTAGGCGGCTGAATAAGGAATGTGATGTAATGGTGAACTTTGGTTGTATAAGGAGGATATAGGATAATCGACGATTGACATCAACCGACGCCGTTTGCCAAGAATTGCACGGATGGCATGTCGCTGTCTGCGCAGATTATACGACAAATTGGAAATCTGATCAGTTTTCTTGGAAAAAAAACCAAAAACAAGCGTTTAAAAAATCGTACACAAAGATTTTTATTTCATTTTCTATGACGTTTACGCTTGACGACAACAAAGAGAAAAGAAAAAGGAAAAGAAAATCCCACTAAATAAGCAAGGCAAAGAATTGAAGGCTTGACGGCAGACAGAAGGTTAAAAGGGTGACACACAAAAGTTAATCGTAAGCTTCTCCCGTCAACCTAGATAAGCTAGAAGGTTTCTGCTTTGTTTTGTTTTGTTTTGTTTGGGTTTTTATTCATCTTGTAGAAATGTCTATTGTCTTACAAAGCGAACCAAATAAAGACCTGACCCGTGCAATTTTGTTTTTGATGTTCCGGTTGCCAGCAACGTCAGCGTTGTTGTTATTATTGTTGCTGTTGTTGCTATGGTTGTTCTTCATCTCCATCTCCCCCTCCCCTCTCTCTCCTTTATTTTTAAGAAAAATATGCTTTACCCTTATTCTTACCATTACTGTTATCATTGCTTTATCTTTATTATTATAATGACCACCATTATCTGATTTGCATTATTATCACCAGCATTATCATCATAATTGTCATTATTAGCATTATTAATATTATCATTATCAATAGAAGTAGCAGCAGCAGCAGGAGTAGTAGTCGCTGTACTACTGTCAATTCAGCGACAGGACTACTCTAATTCTAATCAACAAAAATACTCTTTCTTAACAATAGGTCATGCGGCAATTCTTTTCATACTCGCAGGCAGAGACATTGCATAATATGAGCAAGAACGAAACATGCTTTTATGCACATCTACACATGAGTACATGTGTCCACGTGAATGCAATCGTGCATCCACTATCTGCTTACAGAACCCCCTACCCCACCCCCACCCACACACAATCAAGCGCGCACGCACACACGCATAAGCGCACACACACACACACAATTCCAATCACACAATATCGACTTTGGAATGAACGTTCCACAACAGCCTACAGCCGAAAAGGCCGAAACGAAGCAAAACAAACCCTCGCACAACAAAATGAGCTGACTGACAAAATAATTAAGAATAATGTCACAGTTGTCAGCATGGGACCAACTGATACCAGCCTCTGATAGATTCCATCCCCATCCCCCCTCCCCCTGTCTGTCTGTGTTTTCTCTCTGTCTGTCTCTGTTTCTTCTCTCTCTCTCTCTCTCTCTCTCTCTCTCTCTCTCTCTCTCTCTCTCTCTCTCAAGAGAGAGAGAGAGGAGAGCGTTGGAGATTTGTGGACAACTCAACAAACAATGAACGCACACATGCAGGTATGCAACAAACAAACAAACAGACACACACATAAACACACGCACGCATACCTTTAGCAAAGGCCAACTTGCCCATCCAGAAATGAATGCAAAATAGGGGGGGTGGGGTGAACAGATACAGAGATAGAGAGACAGAGACAGACAGACAGACAGACAGACAGGCAGAGGCAGAGACAGACCAACAAACACAGGATGCGTTAAACAAAAGCAAGATACCCACAGACTCTGCATCGGTCGGGATCTTTTCGAAATGGCGTTTTCTGCCCTCCATAGCACTATTGGTGTTTTCAATAACCCGACAGCACTGTTTTTCCAGCTTTTCACAGCGCACATCCACGTGCTTCAGACATTGGAATTCTCCCCGATTTCAATCCGACAATATTTTTTGCAAGTGTTGTTAAAGCATTAGCCTGCTTTCAAAACTTTTCCTCTCTTCATTAAAAGGAAAAATACTGTCTGTGGGTTTAGCAGACAAGACTGCTTTTCAGTACAAAAGATGGCATTCAATTGTGTCTGAATTTCATAGAATAATTTTTTTGCAATCACTCCTTTTTTTGTTTTTGCAAGTTTTTTGCCTGTGTTTAGAGGTTTTATACAATCATTGTTGTGAGACTAGACATATACACAGAGATTGCGCAATGCTTAAAAAAACTCAAATTAACACGCAATCCCGAAATCTAGTTCTGTCGAGATATCAGACAGCTGCACTCTTTAGTGGAGTTCATTTCACGCTTCTAAAAAGTATACAAGCTATGTACGAGAAGTTTATCAGCTCAATAGCCACACAATAGCTCCAGTGTCTCTGAAATTCCCAGTTTCTTGTTTTTATATGCTCTATATCTATACAAAATAAAGTTGGTTTTCAGCTGGAGTTTTTCTCAAGAACGATTTATACAAATGCTACTTCATTTTCATTTCTTTCTTCTTTTTTTTGGTTTAAAGCAAATACGTTGTACCTATGTCCAGGAATGTCTGGCGTCTGTCTCCGGCAGTAATGGCTAACTCCTTTCAATCCAAACAAATATAGATCTATGTATACTGTCTCAAATTCTTCTAATACACTTGCTTCTCATAACTGCCAGTGTCCGAGTGCACCCGTTCTTGGAATCTCCATTTCAGTGACATAAACACAACACAGCCACCGATTCCGAAAAAAAAAGGAAGAAATTAAATGTTACCTTACCACCAGTTCGCAGTTTCGATTACTGCTTGACACTTTACTACCCCAAACTCATTTCTGCACACATAATGTTCGATTTTCCACGAAACTTTTCTTCATCTATTTTTCCTCCAAAATTTCGAACCGACAAAGTATTTCAATGAATTGTGTCAAAGCGCTTGATCCATGTTCAAACATTTCG
>CM054134.1:94850543-94908043 GCA_028751875.1 Rapana venosa
CGAAAAGCGGAACAGGATTTAACGTGTGCGCAAGATGTTCTATAGGCATAGTTGTGAGTTACCTTTCAACATCAGAGAGTGGACTGGCCTTGAGTGGAACGAACTGCTACACAAAGCAGAGGACCGCGGGGAGTGGAGGAAGCTGGTTGCAAAATCTTCATTAGTGCTCCCACGGTCCAAGGGACTACAGGATAGGTGAGGTGAGGTGAGGTGAGGTGAGACATGGTAGCAACTGTGTTGGTGCGGGAAGAAAACGACTACACAGACCCGTACAGCAGATGGTTAATTAAGCAGGGACCTAGCAAGCTAGTAAAGCCAAGAGGTTTTCACATAGGACGCTAGCTCTAATGCTCTCAAGAGACACCAGTGAACAGGGCTCGGTAGATAACTACGCTATAGATATTACGGCCCCGTAGCGGCAGCATCACATGGGTGGAGGATGACAAAGGGAATGGTCGGAGCGGAACAAATTCAAAACGATTCCTGACCAACGGCAAAGAGTGGTTTTATTGGAGTGAAAACAAAAACAAAATCGATAACTAGAAAGACAGAAAGACACAAACACAGACACACGGTTAGGCAGACAAACAGATTCAGATACACAGACACATGTACGAACGCACGTGTGCCTGCTTATAGAAGGGGAAGGAGAGAGAGAGAAAGAAAGAGAGAGAGAGAGAGAGAGAGAGAGAGAGAGAGAGAGAGAGAGAGAGAGAGAGAGAGAGAGAGAGAGAGAAGACAGACAGAAGAGAGAGAGAGAGAGAGAGAGAGAGAGAGAGAGAGAGAGAGAGAGGAGAGAGAGAGAGAGCTTGCTAATCTTCCACCTTAGTCAGACCCGGAAAAATCCAATATTCAGCCGCATGAGACAGCTGATCAGGGGATCAAAATCCGGCCGATCTTCTGAGTCAAAAGCACAAATCGATAACTAGCAGTGTAGAACAACAACAACAACAACAACAAAACACACACACACACACACACACACACACACACACAGATGGTTAGACAGATCACACACACACGCGCGCGTACTCACACACATACACAAATTCTTCTCTGTTTTGAGGTATTTGGAATTGGAATTGGAGCACAAACACACATACGCGCGCGCGCGTACTCGCTCTCTCTCTCACAACACACACACTTCTCTGTTTTGAGATAATAAAGTATTTGGAATTGGAACACACACAACACACACACACACACACACACACACACACACACACACACACGCACACACACACGCACACACGCACGCACGCACGCACACATACACCTATACACGCAGAGTACTTTACTCTGTCAGAAAGAAGCAGACTAGTAACAACTGTTTCGGAGATCTCTTCCACATGCGTTGGCAGACAACTGCTAAATAAATCAAGCAGTAACTGGAAAACTGCAATCTGGGGTGCAGCAACCCATGATATCGTTTCAAGCCCTGTAAAGCAACCTTTTTCTTTCTTTTGTTCTTTCGAAAGAAGGTGACTAATCTTATGACTGTTAACTCGATTGTTAAACACATAAATGCAAGCGCCGCGCAGGCGTATACATACACGTACGCACGCTCGCGCACGTGTGCGCACACAGACACACATACTTGAGGGGAGCGATGGGCTGGCGAGAGAGAGAGAGAGAGAGAGAGAGAGAGAGAGAGAGAGAGAGAGAGAGAGAGAGAGAGAATTCCAGTAAACTAACAAGGGAACATCAGTCCACAACAACTAGAGCTATCTTCCCTTACAAAGAAAAATCCCTCTAGTCTAGTATCCTGAGGCAACACTAGACAACCTATTTTTCAGGAGAACCATCCATACCAACCTAATCTGGGAACGTAAATAAGCAAAATCACTGCTGGTTTTTTTTTTTTAACAGGTTAAAAAGATATCTGGGAACCTTACCAAGAAACATGAGTGGACAGACAGTGACTAGTCTACTATTACTATCAGAGAGAAAAAAACCCAATCTAGCAAACCTGATTAATGAAGTAGTATTAACAAACCAGTACTACTATTTCCAAATGATAAAGAAAAGAAAAAAACAACAGAATCTCGCGCAGACCTCATGAAGGAGTATAAGCAAGAAATACACTACTAATTTTCTAATCACAAGGACGATTCTTGCAAACCTAATGAGGGGACCTGGACACTTAAGAACCTTTGATTTGTCTCCATTATTTATGCTGTCCGCGCCAGACAGAAAATCTATCGGGAGGAGACAAGTAACAAGTACGACCCTTTTTTGTTTGGCTCGAGAAAGAAAACAAAAAGATTGCCGGCAATCCATCAATAGAGAGCTACCAGTATCTTGCCATTTATAGCGGCCTCCTAGCCCTCGCCCTCCCCAAAAAGGAAGCAATGAAGATAATGAAAGCTAGGTAGGTATTGTAAAAGAGAGAAAAGTGAAAAGGATGTTGCGTAGGCTGGTAATGAAGATCACGATTTAGGAAAGGATTACAAAACAAAACCTTTGCTCTGAGTGGGCGGGAGGAAGAGGAGGGAGGGAGGGAGGGAGGGAGGGAGAGGAGAGAGAGAGAGAGAGAGAGAGAGAGAGAGAGAGAGAGAGAGAGAGAGAGAGAGAGAGAGAGAGATTATATTCACAAACCTTCTATGAGACCGGGGACCTAAAACTGTTGTCTTAATAAGAAAAAAAATCTCACAGAAGTAATGAGCAAACGTTAATCTACAACCAGAAAATCTCACAGAAGTAATGAGCCAACGTTAATCTACAACCTCTACTACTAGCTTTCCCTAGGAAAAAATGACTTCACAATCACAATATGGGATTGGGAATCTATTAGCAGCAAGTACTGTTTTTATCAGAAAAAAACTACTACAACAAGTACTGTTTTGATCAGAAAAAAATACTATCTTCGCAAATCTAAATTACCAACAAGAATGAACAACAACCGATCTGTTTTGGTTTCTTTAGCAGAAAAAATTCTCACAAACCTAACAAAGGAACATTAGTGGGCATGGACTACTCTATCTAATTATCTATTAAAAAAAATGATTCTCTGCAAACCTGACAAGGATCATTTGCCATGGGGGATAGGATAGCCTAGTGGCTAGAAAATTGGGCTATCAATCTGACGACCCGGTTTCGAATTTCGTTCAAGAGGATTTTTTTCCCCCGGAGTTCACATCAGTGCAGACTCCACTCTCCCCAAAAGTCCTTCGGATAAGACTATAAACCGAGGCCCCGGGTGTGAACGCACGCAGAACACCTTGCGTACACGTTTAATCCTGTTCCGCTTTTCGAAAGAGTAGGCCATTGTGTGCCGGGGGGAATAGATGACACAATTTACAAAACAGCATACACACGGGAACTGGACCCCATTGTCCTAGATATTAAATAACTGACAAGCACTACTCTATCTTACTATAAAAATGATTCTCTGCAAACCCAACAATGGGCATCACTGAACAAACGCTGCCAGTTCTACACACAAAAATGATTCTCTGCAAACCTAACAAAGAGCATTACTTGGACAAGCACTTCTCTTCTTGACAAAAAACAACAGATCTGCAAACATTTCAAGGAGCGTTAGTAGACAAACACTACTCTTCCTAATTACGACTACGATTCTCCGCAAATTTAACAAGAAAACCCGACACAGCTAACAACTACGAACTTTCTAATGACAGTCATTTGCCGGTGCAAAGCAATAGAGGAAACATCTAACAAATGCAACTCCTGTTTGATCGGAAAGAAAAAAAAAAGATTGCCGCCAATCCAGCAAATAATGGAACTACCAGGGTCTCAGCAATTACAGCAGCCACACAAACAAAACCAAAAAAAAGAAAAGAACATAATGGAGGCTGGGAAAGGCTGCAAAAGCGCAATAGCTGTTGTTGCGTGGGTTTATAATGAAGACAAAAAGATTAGGAGCGGATATCTCGACCAACAAAATCTTTGCTTTGATTGAGTATGCAAGCGAGAAAGTTACATACACATACACACGCGCGCGCATGCTTGCGCACGCACACACATGCACACACACAAACAAGAGAGAGAGATGGGGAGGGGGGGGGAGGGGGGCAAGAGAGAGAGAAAGAGAGAGTGTGTGTGTGAGAGAGAGAGACAGAGACAGAAAGACAAAGAGATAGAGAGACAGAGAGACGAGAGGTGGGGGAAAGAGCGAGAGGTGTGTGTGTGTGAGAGAGAGAGAGACAGACAGACAGACAGAGAAAGACAAAAAGATAGAGAGACACAGAGAGACAGAGAGGTGGAAGGGGGGGGGGGGGGGGGGGGTGAGAAGGGGGCAGAAGAGGAAGGCCGACAGTGACTTATCGATTTTGTCTGCGGGGTGGTTAGACAAGAGAGACACCTACCAGGCTACTAGGCCTACTGGCCTTCAGTGTTTCAGACTGGCCGGCAACCCCTCCTGTCTGACAGCTGGCAGCCGGCTAGGCTAGGCTAGGCTGGGCTAGGCTGGCTAGTCAGGAGTCGGCAGCTAAAACACAAATCACCGTGTTTAAGCCAGGGGATATCGGATAGCTCTCCATCCGCAGTGACAATTGCTACAGGACCAACAGACACGCCGGCAGGCTCATGTCTTACCCTTGAGAAATTGCTACCCTAAACAAGACTAAGCAAACCCATCTGTAACATGAAAAGCAAACCGAAACTTTCCTTTTCTTTAAAAAAAATCAAATCTATGTTAACACACACACGTTCGCGCTTCCATATCCGCTTAATATCTCCCACTCTCACCCTCTCCGCCCTTTTCAACACGCACACACATGCGCGCCAGTAACACACGCCCTTTCTCCTTCTCTCAAGCAGAAACTAATAATGCTTTGACGATAATATGTGCTGTCATTTATTACTTACCTTGTTACTGAAATGCGTGTTTTGTGCCCAGCCCCCCCTCCCCTCTGTTCCCTTGTGAACAACTGTACAAGTCAATCAAGACAGACTTCACACACACACACACACACACACACACACACACACACACACACACACACACACACACACACACACACACACACACACACATACACACACCGTTCTGTTTTTTGCATGTGCCTGCAAATCCAGCAAATATACCCAAAACGCTGGCACATAGAGAGAAGGTACCAAGGTGCCACAGCGTGCGGAAAATATAATTTTTTATGCTACATCAGATATGTAACGACATCTACGAACATAAATTATCACATACTATGTTAGCCACGCTTCGGACGCATGCTGGACAATTTGATGTTTCCTCAGCTCACTCAACGCTGACATGAACTTTACAGTCTATTATGAGCATGTTTGACATGTATTCGCTCATTAATAAGAGAAGTAAGGCATCGGCGGGTCTGCATGATACATTCGCTAACACAGGAGGTTATGCTCCCCAAAATGTATCTTTAATTTCGCCAATCGCCACTGAGAACTGAACCTACAACTTAACACAGGAGAGATGTACCCACTCTGCTACTGCCAAGAAACTAAGAAAAAAAAGTTGAATAATAGCAGAGTAAGACTTACGTATCCACTCTGCTATCGTCAAGACACTACTTAGAGACAGAAATTGGATTGCTGGAAAAGCAGTGTAAGATGTACGTTTCCACTCTGGTATCTCCAGGAAACTGTGAGACAAAAGTTGGACTGCCTTGTAAAACCTGTGTAAATTGTCTCCAGGCCATCCCCTTCTACAGAAAAGTACACACAGCGCATACTTGAGTGAAAACTCTGTCCCGAGGGAAGTGTTAATGGCTGAAAATGGAGAATCGATCTCTTCTCAGCTTTTTACAAGACGGTCCCTCCCCCTCCCGTTCAGTCTCAGACAGTGGAGTGTGAACTACTAAGGCTCTGAAGGACTGACATGACCTATTGCCATTTCTGCAGTTTATGGATGTCTTACAAGTCTGAAGGTTAAAACAAGGGAAAACACACAGATGAGTGCGTGCGTGTGTGTGCGCGCGCGCACACACAAACACACACACACACACAGATCTGTGTTTGTGGGTGTCTCTCTGTGTATCTCTCTCCCCCCAAAAAAAATCAAAAACAAAACAACAACCAACAAAAACACACACACACAAACAAAAAACCCAAAACAGCAAACAAGCAAAAACTACACACACACACACACACACACACACGCACACACACACACACACACACACACACGGAGAAAAAGAATCTAGCTGTTTTCTATTCGTTACTTTATTAGGATATGTTCTTCACTGGGGCAACACCATTCATAGGGGCGACACTGTTCATAGCAAAGAAAATATTGCAACGGTTAAAAAAACACCCCAACCCCCCTGAAATTATGTTGTCAAAATAAACTAAGAAAAACGAAGCAATCTATTCAAAATGAGTCCCATCAAATAATATAGCAATGCTCCCCAAAAGTCGACTTTGTCAGGCAGCAGAACACAAGCTCAGTGGATACTATCTGAACTATCGCACCTCTAAAACTACACAAGATCAGGCTGTGTTGAGGGCGCCAGGCCTTACTCCCTAATTTTTTGTCCTCAGGTTGACTAACTTATTACTTCTTCTTTCCCCCGCGGGGATGCCAGGAGCCTGTCAGTATAAATAGCATTCCCACCTTCTGGAAATTCTGTGCAAGGAATTCCCCCTTTTCTCTTTCTCTCTTTGTTTCTGCCTTGTTCCTGTTCTTTCTGTCACCTCCTTCTTGTCTTTTTTCTGCCTTCTTGGTCCATTCTCCTGCCTTTTTTTTTTTGAGAAACACTGAAATGACAACAATCCTCTCCCATACCGAAGTCGGATGCTTAACGGCTGTGCAAAGCATATTCGCTCACATAACATACAACAGTTGCTGTCTGAGCGTTCGAAGGGAAAAAAAAGAAAAATTCTCCTTAACTGCTTGAAAACTCTTTAGGGGACTGCACATAATGTTTCAGGCAATGTATCCTGGACAAATTGTACCTGGTAGAGCCCATGGACCATCCCTCTCCAGAACACAGATTACATAGCAGGTACATTCGTGTGGGGACGGGATAGCTCAGTGGTCAGAGCACTCGCTTTCCCCCAGCCAAGTTAAGCAGCGTCGAGGGTGGTTACCAGTTGGATGGGTGACCGTTTGCGCACCTTGGCTTCAGTACAGTCCCCCAGTTCACCCAGCTATAAATGGGTACCCGCCTTCTTTAGGGTCAGGGAAGGTAAAGCAGCGAGGGAGAGGAGATGGGCGCCGCCCTCAATAAGCTGGCCCCTAGAGAAGTGAGGTCTCTGACGCCACGCTCCCCTACGACCTTATAGGTTATGGGACACCTTTACCTTACTTGTACATTCGTGCGTTATATGTATCCAGCCACAGCTAGCTAGTCCTGCGGACTTTATAGTGGCGGAATTTTTGCTTAAACCCGGAGTAATAACAGGTTTTTATGATCATTATGATCCAGGGTATTGGTTTTAGGACTGTCTTAAACACAGGTTTGACACCAGGGCAAGATTGTATGGCTGCACAAGGTCTTCAGCAGTTCTTTGAAGTGATGACAGCTGGCACGACCGGCGTCTATATGTATATATATATATGTGTGTGTGTATATATATATATATATATATATATAATATATATATATATATCATGTGTGTGTGTTTTGCTAGACATTAACCAGCAAGGTGAGCTCAACCGAACAGCCTGTTCAAAGACAAATTATTTTGCAAAGTAAGTCGTAACAAAACAGATTTATAAAAATGTTGTATTTTTTACAAGGTGGCACATCACTGACTAAATTGGCATCGATACCAGCGGTATGCGCTCCAGTGTGATTCATGGAAAAAAACCTTGCTAACGCACACTAATCGATCAGTATACACAGTAGTACATTCCAGGACTGTATGTACGCCCATCCAGTTCTTAAACGAAAAGGCTTCTTGAGATTTTCCCCTTGGGGCTTTTTCTTTCTTTTTTTTCTTGTTTTCTTTAAACTGTCATCACGAGTAGTTTCGTCATTTTCAAAACGGTTCAATTACAGTCAAGGATACTAGCGATGAAATGTTAAAGGAAAAAAACCACCACGATTAATTCATGACCGGCTCCAATGACTTCATAATATCAATCATTCCGAAATGAAGGTTGCGATAAGTGTTTGTCGCTTCGCTACTTGCTACTTCTGCAAGATTAAAACACACACACGCGCGCACACACACACACACAACACACACACAAACACAACACACACACACACAAACACAACACACACACCTAACAGCACACGCACACACACAACACACACACACACACACCACAACACACACAAGACAAGTATCAACCACTTGTGCTAAATAATATATTCTTCTCTAAAAGGGTACTATAATTAACAGCAAATGGTAAGTCATTTTTAAGCAGCTGCGAAGAAGAGGAAACAGAAGGAGGAGAAGGGGGAGGAGGAAAAGGGGGAGGAGGAGGGGGAGGATGAGGAGGAGGAGGGGGAGGAGGAGTAGGATGGGGGGGGGGGGGGGAGCGGGAGGGAGGAGGAGGAGGATGGGGGGAGGAGGGGGAGGAGTCTTGACACTTGACACTTCGACTCTCTAGCAACCTTCTTCAGAAATCAGTGGCCTACGCTGAAATTATGTGTCTGTCTGTTGATGTGTTTGAGTGTATACAGATAAAAGAGTTCTGGCATCAGATTTATTAAAAAAAATTTTTTTAATCAATGATGTACCCCAGGTTTTAACAAATACAAATGAAAAATAGCCACATATTTCATATAAGAATAAGTTACGAGTCTTTCTTTCACTGGAGATGGTCTCAAAGCAGGGTCCAAGAGAGATAACTCTCCATAAGGAACTCAGAACGCCCCCGAAAACTGCATTACCTCTCTTTAGCTCTAAGCTTGTGCGAGTCTGCGATGGCGAGTCTACAAGATGAGATCGCGATTTCTCTCCTCCCTCCTCCACTTCTGTGCGCGCTTTAGGAACACACAAGCACACACGACCAACCACACAGAAAGACACGTTAGCATAAGCGCACGCAAAACAGAATTGTAATTTTTTTTAAATATTCTTTTATATCGAGGATAATGGAATAAGCACTTATGTGCTTTTTTACAATTACTCCCCGTGTGTATGCGGTTTTGTAAATTTTGTCATCTGTTCCCACTGGCACACAATGGCCTACTCTTACGAAAAGCGGAACAGGATTTAGCGTGTGCGCAAGATGTTCTGCAAGCATTCACACACGGGGCCTCGGTTTATAGTCTCATCCGAAGGACTTTTGGGGAGAGTGGAGTCTGCACTGATGTTAACTCCAGGGGAAAATGTCCCCTTGAACGGGAATCGAACCCAGGTCGTCAGATTGCGAGCGCAATGTTCTAATCACTAGGCTATCCCATCCCCCAGAGAGAGTGAGAGAGAGAGAGAGAACTCTGAACTTTGAAAGAATTTATTCATAAAAGGCCGTTGGCCCATACATGAAGGAGGCTACTGGTCAAAACACCGAATAATGATAGAGACTCACGGAAAGGTAAAGCGGTGTGCAAGCAAATCCACAGAGGAAAAAATTCTTACGATAATATAAACTCTCTTATTTTAAAGGCTTAATATAAATATGAAGCTAAACTTCTAATGATATTAGGATTACTACATGCTAGGAGCAAAGTCTATATGCATTAGGCTGATAGTGTGTGTGTGAGAGAGAGAGACAATTGACAAAAAAAAAAAGAAAAAAAAAGAGAGAGAAAGAGTGTGAGAGAGTGAGAGAGAGAGAGAGAGAGAGAGAGAGAGAGAGAGAGAGAGAGAGAGAAGAGAGAGAGAGAGAGAGAAGAGAGAGAGAGAACTCTGAACGGGTTTGATGAGTACATTAGCCTTAGGCCACAATACAAGGAGTTCGGTAGAAGGAGGAGAATCAACATACTTGTATGTAAAATACAATGGAACATGAACCCCCCCCCCCCCCACGATCCTTTCTTTCGTTCGTTCGTTCTTTCTTTCTTTCTGTCTGGCTTTCTTTCTTGTCTCTTTTTTTTTCTATCTCCAGCTGCCTTTTCCATTGTTATTGTTTTTCTCATTTTTTTTAACGGTAGTGGATAAGTGTTGATACCAGATAAAGTAGAGAAATTGTTTACACAGAGATAACTGAAACGTTGAAAAACAGACGCCCTACATTCTGAGGTTTGGGAATCTGAAGAATGGCAAATGAAGAAGGATGGTATTACGGGGAGAAAATAGCTTTGGATTGTTCACCCATCGTTAACCCCCATATATCTCTCGTTTTATTTTATGGATTTTTTCTTTTTCTTCATGCGTTTTCTCTCTGTCTCTCTCTGTCAGTGGTGAGTGAGTGAGTGAGTGTGTGAGGTCGCGCGCGCGCGTGTGTTTGTACGAGCGTGCGTGTGTGCGTTCATGTGTACGCACGCATGCACGTGTGTGTAAGGAGGAATGGAAGCAAAAAAGACGTGTTCCTGCCGGCATTTGTGCAAACATGCGTATTCCGCCCCCCCCCCCCCCCCCCTCTCTCTCCTCTCTCTGTCCGACTGTCTGTCTGTCTCACTCTCTCTCTCTCTCTCTCTCTCTCTCTCTCTCTCTCTCACGCACACACACTGCATCATCAAGGCAAGCGTGAACTGAAGATACACTGCAACCAACTAGTCTTAATGTTAAACGTGACACGACTGATTCTATTCAAGATCATATATCATTTACGACAAAACATAAGCAATGTATTTTTCCTTGTTTTTGTCTGTTATGATTTGTTTTTTGGGGGGGTTGGGGTAGGGGTGAGGGGGGTTCTGGACCTCCTCTCTCTTCTCCCTGCCTCCACCCTTTTATGCCTCAGAGTTTTGTGAAAGGAAACTATAACAGTAATAACGATGACGACGATATAGTAGAAGAAAAAGGAGGAGGAGGAGAAGGAGGCGAAGGAAGAGGAGGAGGAGGAGAAGGAAGATGTGGAAGAGGAGGAGGAGGAGAAGAAGAAGAAGAAGTAGCAGCAGCAGCAGCAGCAGCAGCAGTAGTAGTAGTAGTAGTAGTAGTAGTAGCAACAGCAGCAGCAGAACCAGGAGCAGAAGAAGAAATAGTAGTAGATGCAGGAGCAGCAGCAGAAGCAGCAGCAGTAGTAGTGAAAGTAGTAGCAGCAGCAGCAGCAGCAGCAGCAGCAGCAGCAGCAGCAGCAGCAGTAGTAGTAGTAGCTGCAGTAGTAATGATAATACGATCAACAGCAATAAGAACAATAAAAAATAAAAATCAACCAAACTGATAATGATGCTTCTGCTGCAACTGCTGATCATAAATTTATACAACACCACTACCAAAAGGTCTACTGCACACTGTGTGTGTGTGTGTGTGTGTGTGTGTGTGTGTGTGTGTGTGTGTGTGTGTGTGTGTGTGTGTGTGTGTACGTACGTATGTGTGTGCGTGTGTGTATGTATGTATGTGTGTGCGTGTGTGTGTGTGCGTGCGTGCGTGCGTGCGTGCGTGCGTGGTGTGTGTGTGTGTTGAATCCCATTAAAAATAATTAATGAAAGCACAACAGACACGCGCGTGTGGGCGCACGCTCTCGAGCTCGCAGCCATGTGTGCACCAGCCTACATCAACCTTTCACTTTCAGCGGTTCAGGTGTGACAAAATCACGTTTTGTCACACCCCCATTTTACCGTCGTCACATTTCCATCTGTCACGTTTCACATGTTTCGTTTCAAGTTGCTGCTGCACTCATCACGTTTCACGCTGCTTTCAACCACCACGTGGATCGCTGGTCTAGAGGTAACGCGCCTGTCTAGAAAGCGACAAGTCCAGGTCGGAAGTGTGCGGCGGTTCGAATCCCGTTTGGGCCCGAAACTTTTCCCCCCTTCCATTAGACCATGAGTGGTGGTCTGGGCGCTAGTCTATCGGATGAGACGATAAACCGAGGTCCTGTGTGTTACACAAAGTTATTCAGCGCACTTAAAAGAACCCACGGCAACAAGAGAGTTGTCCCTGGCAAAATTCTTAGAAAAAAGCCACTCTGATAGGGAAACAAATACAGTTGCAGACCAAAAAAAAAAAAAGGGGGGTGGCGCTGCTCTTATGGCGACGCGCTCTTTTCGGGGAGAGCATCCAGAATTTCATGCATAGAAATCCCGTGACTTAAAGTGGAATATTTAAATAAATAAATAAATAAATAAAATTCAACACACCTTTAGTCTCCACTCACCAACTCCCTTTCATCAACAATCAGGTGAAACATTATTTTAACAAAAAAAAGGGAAAGCATAACAAAAGCATAATTCCACAGTATTGGTTCCATTTATCACATTATTTTGTTCTGGGTTTGATATTCACTTCAAACATGAATTGGCAGATACGATTAAAAGTAGTACGCTAATAAGGATTTTAAAAATTACTTGAAACACAAACACTGTTAGTAGGATCTGAGTTTGTTTGTTTGAAATATTTCCACTTTAAACCATTGACGTAGGAGCACCAGCGGATCTCCTCCTCTTTTCTCTGTCTATCAATGGCAGATAGGTCTTAAAAAAAATATGTTTACTGCAATTTGAGAGAGATAGACAGGCAGACAGAGACAAAGACAGACAGACAGAGAGAAACAGACAGACAGACAAACATAAAAAGACAGAGAAACTGGCAAAAGAAGACAAAGTAAATTTCCAGAGGCAGAGAGAGAGAGAGAGAGAGAGAGAGAGAGAGAGAGAGAGGAGAAGAGAGAGAGAGAGAGAGAGAGAGAGAGAGAGAGAGAGAGGCAGGCAGACAAATAAATACACATATAGAGGCAGCTGGTAGTCGTTGACGACAGAGCGCTGAAATCAATCAACCCTTATAACCATACAAATCATTTCCTCACATTTAGAATAGAAGACAAAAAGAAAATGGGATAGGGTGAGAAGCAGAGAGAGAGAGAGAGAGAGCGAGAGAGAGAGAGAGAGAGAGAGAGAGAGAGAGAGAGAGAGAGAGAGAGAGAGAGAGAGAGAGAGGAGCGAGCGAGCGAGCGAGAGAGAGAGAGAGAGAGAGAGAGACAGACAGACAGAGACAGAGAGGGGAGAGAGAGACAGAGAGAGGGGGATGGGGGGGGGAGGGGGGGGGGGCGTGTGGTGTGAGCGGTTTTGTGGGGGGGGGGGGGGGAGGGGCAAGCAAGCAGGTAGGAAGATATCTGGATACAGACAACAAGAGAGAATAAATGTTTGCAACAAAGGCCAGAGATCAGTCAATCAGCATTGCCATAATTATTTTCTCAGAGAGAGAGGAGAAGAAGAAGAAGAAGAAGAAGAAGAAGAAGAAGAAGAAGAAGAATGAGAGACAGACAGACAGCGACAGAGAAACACAGAGAGTGAGTGAGAGAGAGAGAGAGAGGGGGGGGGGGGGTGCAGAGAGACATACAGCAGACACAAAGGGACAATGTAAATTAATAGACGGAAACATATAATAGGCAGGCAGACAGATAGACAAATATATATATATATATATAAACAAAAACAACCAGGCAAATAGTTTGAGACAAAGGCCAAAGATCAATCAACCCTAATTACCATAAATATCTTTTTTTGGGGCGAGAGAGAGAGGGGGGGGGGATTGGGAGGGGAGGGAGGGGGGAGAGAGAGAGAGAGAGAGAGAGAGAGAGAGAGAGAGAGAGAGAGAGAGAGAGAGAGAGAGAGAGAGAGAGAGAGAAGAGAGAGAGAGAGAGAGAGAGAGAGAGACAGACAGACAGACAGACAGACAAAGAGACTGACAAACAGACATGCAGAGACGTACAGAGAAAGAGACACTGTCACAGGGATTATGGTTTGGAGGTCAGTTGTTACATATCCCAATTAATGTAAATTTTACGATTATGGCACCAACACTTAACTCTGAAAGCTTTCAGCCGGGGGAAAAAATTCTAAGCACTGGGAGGGATATTACCATCAGTGCCAGCATAATCAGGAAGCCATTAACAAGTAGTTACAAACCAAAAAACACATAACTCCGTTTTCTAAAGGGGATGGGAAGGGAAGGGAAGAGGGCAGGGAAGAGGAAGGAAGTGAAGGGAAAAATAACCTGGGAGCAAAGCGCCGGCATAGTGACTGTGATAGTCACAATGGTTTTAGTGAAACAGAATGGGCTCATTCCTCCAAAACATGGTCACCCTACATTGTTATGCGGGGATGAATAGTAGCTGTTCCATAAACATGATCACGTTACGCGATCAATGTTTAGTACCTTCTTCCATAAACACGACCATTTTACATTGTTATGCGATGGGAATATGTTCTATAAACACGATCAGTTTGCATTATATTACAAGGCAATACGGCAAACGAATATTGTTCCATAACCACGATTTATGTATAGTGTTTAACGCTGAACTCGACAGCACACACCCTTTTGAGAACTATATCAGTTAGGAACTGTTGTGATATGCTGAATGGTCTGGCGCTTCTCTCCATAAACATGGCTACTTTGCATTATTATTGGCAATAATAACGCAGTGCTGTATAGCAAATTCCTCTAGACTTGGGTCACTGACTTAGAATAGGTTCTTGATAAACTCATCTGACGTCGGAAAATAACTGTCTGAAAGGCGAAGTATTTCTTCTTCGTCGTCGAATGCTCAGACAGCAACTCCAAAAGCCCTGACAAATGCTGTGGTACGCTGAAGGCCCACCAGAGGTATTCGAAAACAGCTATAGACGTACACTTCTCATCCGGTTTTTATGCTCTCACACTGTCACAGTGATTCCATGTGTTAGATTGAGTGCATGTTCTGGGTGATCTCCAGGGTGTTTAAGCTGGGGGATGCTCAGCCACAACAACATTACACTATGATGAGCAGTACAGCCTTAATTATTTCTCCATAAATACGATCACTATCTAAGTTGATATAAAGCTGAGCACATTCCTCGAATAGACATGACCATTTTACATTATTGTACGAAATGGTTTAGCACATTCATCTACAAAACTGATAACTACATTTTGACTGTTTGTGTCACACGGTGAACAAAATACTTAAAGAGCACAGTGTCCCATACACATGACCTGATCGAGTTGTGTTGTCACAGTCAACGATATTTCCCACTTTCAATCAGACGATCATTACATTCTACCATGCAATGAACGATATGGGCTATTTCTGCCTTGATAAAAATCATCATTGATTATACCGTAAAATGGAGACGCAGTAAAGAATATATTTTCCAGTCAGAGAACCATTGATCAAACAACAATGTTCTATCCGGTAAAAAGCGTTCCTCCATAAACACGACCCAACTGCCCTGTTGTCAGGAAGGCAGACACGCCGCTGCAAGAATGAGAGACACAAACGAAAGAAAGAGGGATGTAGGGAAGGGGAAAAGACAAACGAACGCACAGACGCAGAATTTTCGTCTCAAAGGCGTCTTCACGTGCAGAATGTTCTATGACATATAACTCCCGCTGAGCCACAGAGTGAAAGAAAAAGGCCTGAGAGAAGAGAGAGAGAGAGAGAGAGAGAGAGAGAGAGAGAGAGAGAGAGAGAGAGAGAGAGAGAGAGAGAAGAGAGAGGAGAGAGAGAGAGAGAGAGAGAGAAAAACAAATAAGTCATTGTGATTGAAGCATACAACGCATTCAAAATAAGGAATGTAGCGATGGGATGAAAAAACTATATAAAAAAAAAATCTTCAGTCAGTGTTTAAAATAATATTTTCAGTTGCTGAACATTCTTCGCCCAGAGAGAGACAGAGAGAGAAAATGAAAAGGACAATAGTTTATTATGGCAAGCTTTTGCCCACTAACAAGGAGACAGCAGGAAGGGCACAGGGCACAAAACATATATTTAACTAAATTCAATACATCCCAAATAATAACCATGGCATGGATTCCATATCATGGTTTGTCAGCTGCAACAAACACAAATATTGTAAACTATGATCACCGTAGAACTTTTAGCAGGTATGATTACTGTAATTATTTTTTCTAGTAGAGAGAAAACAATGAACAAAATGTATTGCTGTTACTTTACAGTCCTATCAGCAGCGCGTCACGCCAGTCCTTCATACACATTATGCGGGGGAGGGTAGGGGCGGAGAGCTTTATTTATTTATTTATTTATTTATTTATTCTTTTATATCGAGGATAATGGAATAAGCACTTATGTGCTTTTTTACATCCAGTCCCAGTGTGTATGCAGTTTTGTAAATTTTGTTATCTGTTCCTACCGGCACACAATGGCCTACTCTTTCGAAAAGCGGAACAGGATTTAACGTGTGCGCAATATGTTCTGCATGCGTTCGCACACGGGGCCTCGGTTTACAGTCTCATCCGAAGGACTTTGACATTCAGTTCGATTTTTTTGGTCAAACTGGGAAGAAAGGGCGAGGCTGGGAATCGAACCCACAACCTCACGGTTTACTTGTTGTTGACTTCAATTTTACGTCTGTTCACTTTTAGTGATATTAGACGGGAAAAAACCCCACAAAAACAAAAACAAAAAAACGGGTGAGGTGGATGTGTTATTAAAAAATAAAAAAATAAAAAATAAAAATGATTTTAAAAAAAAACTCGAAAAGAAACTTGGCAATGCAACAAGAATCATTAACAAGCAAACAAACAAACAAAAAGTCATTAACGTTAATGTAACTATAACAAATGTCCTATGGGACTGTGACAAAGACCTTTCACAATTTCAAATGCTAGTTTTAGATTGCTGAATATGCTGGTGAGGGAGTTTTCAGAAAAATGGGGCATGAAAGGTTTTACACTCTGGCAGTCAAAAAGTATATGAGTATTAGTGATATTCTCACCACACAGGCATTTACCATTTTTGCTGAATTTGGTTATCAATGCATTTAGTTTCATTCTATAAAATAAAGTATTAATTCTCCTTGACGTAAAAACACTTGTACCGGTACTAACTTCTGAATGGTTCACCACTGTTAAATTATAGGTATTGATTGCAGTTCTAGTTAAAAGTTTCTCATTTTGCTGATTACTGTCGGTGACCTTTTTCCATGATTTTTGTTCTAGTAAGCTATACCCTTCTTGTAAGGATAAAGGCACATGCAATTCTATTGCATCCCGTCCATGTTTTGCACCCTTTTTGGCAGCTCTATCCGCCCACTCATTTGGAAAGAAACCAGTGTGTGAAGGCACCCAACAAAAATTCACACTTATGCCCTTTAAGGTTAAGAGATGTATGACATGCTTAATCTCTAATATGATTTTCGAAGTTTTCTTGAAACTTGGGGATTTTAAAGCATACAATACCGATTTAGAATCAACGCAAACAAGAATTTGAAATATACACAACGGCAAATCAAGAATATAAGTAAGACCCATTAGTATTGCTACAAGTTCTGCTATAAATATCGAGTGATATCTACCAACATAATATGATTTTTCAATTTTTAAAGCTGGTATAACAAAAGCAGAACCTGTTTCTTGATTATCTAGACGTGATCCGTCTGTATAAATTTGTAAATGGTCAAAATATTTATGATGGATGTGGGATCGGACATCAGAAACCATTATATTCAAATTGTCATTCTTGTTTACATTAGACACCTCTATATCAAAGTGTGCTTTATTCATCTCCCATGGTGGGCAAGGTAAGATTGCTTCTCGTGTGTCCATGCTGTGTTGATTGACTTCAGAGTTTTGTATCAGATCAGACACATATGTACTTATGGGCATTAAAGAGGATATATATTTCGCTCTTTTAGGAAAATTAAATTCTGATTTTACTTCTATTTCTTCTGAAATAAAGTTTTCTGTCGTTTTGTTTTTAAGCAAATATTTAGCACATGCCAGTTGACGGTAATCATCTAAAGGCAATATGCCGACTTCGTTATATGTTCCCAGGGCTGAAGCGTGATAAGGCACACCAAGAGCAAGCCTGTATGCTTTGCAGTCTATACTTTGTAACTTTTTAAGTAAATACTTAGGAGCACTGAAATAGACCTCTTGACCATACGATAATTTTGAACGAATAAGAGATGTAGCTAAATATTTCAGATTTAATGTGTCTTGGCCCCAGAACTGTTTACTTACCATCTTCAAAAAGTTTAAGCCTTTCTTTGCCTTAGTTAAATTCTCTTCGATATGTGCATTCCAAGTTAGCTTAGAAGTGAGAATAACACCCAACACGGTTTACTTGTTGGCAGGCGAATGTCTTAACCATCCTGCCACCCTCCTCCTCCTCCTCCTCCTCCGAGAGAGAGAGAGGGGAGAGAGAGAGAGAGAGAGAGAGAGGAGAGAGAGAGAGAGAGGAGAGGAGAGAGAGAGAGAGAGAGAGAGGACAGGCAGGCAGACTGACAGACAAACAGACACACACACATACAAAAACACAACACACACAACAAACAACGCAACACAACACACAACTTACACACTACAAACAACGCAACACAACACACACACAACACACACACACACACACACACGCAAACACACAAACACTTTGGTTTTTTTACTGACCGTGCTCATTCTTCACGCTTGTAGGGAGCTGAATCCGAGCGCAGGTTTCTGTTTATTCTCATTCACTCCAACAGTACATGGCTAATGTACTGCCGCTCTCTTTCCCTTCCCGGGTAGAGGAGAAATGCATCCATCCAACTATGTGACTGACGACTGTGAAATATGCGACCGAGTAAGACCCTTTTAAGTCATACATGTATGTATGTATGTATGTATGTATACAGTACAGCCTCTGAGAAACACCTGTCTCATCTAACCTCTTCCAGGTTGCGGTGGTGGGAAAACGAAAGAAAACATCAAATCAATACTTTGTACGACTGTTGTCTTTCTATCAATCTCCCTCTTGCGGATAGTGTATATGTGTATATATATCCCTACACGACATGATTCAGCTGTTGACAGTTCTGATCACTTAGAAATCCAGATTCTCACTGAAGAGATGTAAAGCACAATTACTTTCACACACACACACACACACACACACACACACACACACACACACACACACACACACACATATATATATATATATATATATATATATATACTTATATACGCACGCCTGCATGCGCGCGCGTACACACACACATGCACACACACACAGAGAAAACAGCTAAGCCAGAAATAATTGGGGGGGGGTTGGCATGAAAAAAATCCACCTAAAAATCAAAAACACAATGATAAATACGATGATTTAATATCCAGATTCAAAAGTGACTGGTCTATAGATAAGCTCATTACTTTTCTTCAGCCGGAAAAAACACTAAAAAAAACAACAACCCCGACAATATGTAGTGGGTAGTGGGCGAGATTTTGCTTATCCGCGCTATCCACATGAAAAACATGGAGAGATCATAATCCCTACTAATACGGCCACGCATTGTAAAGCTTCATGAATTGATAATGCAGGAAAAACACTAATCCCTCCCACTCGTCTAGAGATTTTCTTTTGTTTCCTATGATTGTGTGTTTTGTTTAGTTTTTGTTGTTGTTTTAAACTGTAAAAACTAACGAATGATTAAAAAAATCAAAACCATTTACTATTTAGCTGGCACTTCTAAGATGTGCGATACAGAAGATAAGTCAAATATCTTCGAAGAAAGTAGAATTGTAACAAGATGAAAGGAAGTTGAAGGTAA
The DNA here is from genome assembly GCA_028751875.1 of Rapana venosa. Taxonomy (NCBI): domain Eukaryota; kingdom Metazoa; phylum Mollusca; class Gastropoda; order Neogastropoda; family Muricidae; genus Rapana; species Rapana venosa. Next base: position 94,870,013 of record CM054134.1, read on the forward strand.
CTCTATACGAGTGAGTGTTGATACTTAGTCTAAGAAAATCTCTACCAGTGAGAAGAAAATTCACTTATTATACTTTATTCCTTATTTTGTCTCTGTATTTCCAGTTATTATTAGCAGCTGTGCCCTCTCACAAACAGCCAATTGAAAATATTGATATATTACGTAAATATACGCAAAAAATCTTGACATAATAATAAGCGAATCAGACCTCTCTCTATGAGTATAACAATGGTTTACGAACATTAATTTTTTTGTCCTGAAATTGATCAAAAGTATAAAACACACACACACACAAACACATTAAAAAAGTTACCTCTAACTGTAATGAACTTTATGAAGCTAAAATCAGTCAACAACCAGTCAGAAATTTGTTGATGACTGATCTACACACACGCATACACACAAAGGCGCGCGCGCGCGCACACACACACAAGAAACGAGCATGGGGCTCGCAATATCTTGTCATGGAGTTAATCATACTTTATGGTGCTAATCTCACTTAAGAAGAAGGAACAGAGAAAGATCCAACCACTTTTGCAACACAAAAGTATATGGCAGGCACTAAACTATAGCTCTACAAATATAAACTATACATCTACACATATTGTTGTTGTTGGGTTGGTGGAGGGGGGGGGGGGGGGGGGGGGGGGCGCCAGTTTTACTTTTGTACACAAACACAAAAAGTTGACTGAAAGAACTTATACCTCAATTCAAAATGTATCAGATTGTCAAGGATGTGTCAATTACACTAGTTAGTAGTTCAAATCTAACACCCAGCGATCAAAGTATCGATACAACTAAAAACAACAACAACATTCCAAACTGTTTCTCTCGGTCAGAAAGTTCAATCTTAAACTACAATCGGCAAACCACGTAGAGTAAATTCCCTACATCACACACAAAACCCAACTCTCATGTGTGTGGCTCACAGACAAGAAGACAATCGTCGATGAAGTCAAGTAGCGGTCACACGCAGCGATCACTGAAAACAAACAAACAAAAACCGAACACCCCCCACTACACACAAACAATAGCGCGGAAGGACAAACAGTCAAAGCACTAATCACAGCAACGCTATACCCCTTCACAGAGGGGACTTATCAGTGCAGCAGCAGCATCAACAGCAGCAGACCAATAGCGGGTAGGAAGCGCGTGGTGCCGTCAGCAGCAGCAAGCAGCAGTAGCATCAGCAGCAGCAGCATCAGGTGGTTGGCGGAGGACAGAAGGCAGCGAGGCAAAGGTCGATCGGCGCCACTGTTCAATCACTGCTTAGGACGATCAGCGCAGTAGTCTCTTCCGTGCTTCCCCGCTTCCTGTGTCGGTGTTTGGGTATCGGTCTGTGTTGGTTGGTCGGTGGGTCGGTCGGTGGGTCAGCCTGCCTCTGTCGGTCTCTCCCTGTCTGTCTGTCTCTCTCAGTATGGCTGTCTTTGTATGTATGTATGTATAAATTTTTATTCATGTATATATATATATATATATATATATATATATATATATATATATATATATATATATATATATATATATGTGTGTGTGTGTGTGTGTGTGTGTGTGTGTGTGTGTGTGTGGTATTGTGTGTGTTCTCATGTAAGCCCTTCTTTGATACACGCTCTCTCTCTCTCTCTCTCTCTCTCTCTCTCTCTCTCTCTCTCTCTCTCTCTCTCTCTCTCTCTCTCACACACACACACACACACACACACACACACACACACACACACACACACACACACACACACATACACGTTGACCAGACATGATCCATAGTATGGCACGATTACCCCACAAGGGCAACCATTTATTGCCCCAGATGGTGCAAGCGTTGATCTTTGGGTCGTTAATTGCTCTCCGGGATATTCTGGTCTTTAACTGTTCTAAACGGGACAGAGACTGTTGTTTAGGCCCACGACTGCTCTATATGGAATGAACTTTAATGCAAAGGCCTTTAACTACGCTATATAGCATCAACATTGAGGTTCAGGCCTTTAACTGCTCTATATATGGCATGAACATCAATGTTTATGCCTCCAACTGTTCTATATGGCATCAACACTGATGTTCAGGCCTTTAACTGCTCTGTATGGCATCAACATTGATGTTCAGGCCTTTAACTGCTCTGTATGGCATCAACATTGATGTTCAGCCCTTTAAATGCTCTGTAAGGCATCAACATTGATGTTCAGGCCTTTAAATGCTCTGTATGGCATGAACATTGATGCTCAGACTTTTAACTGCTATATGGCATGAACATTGATGCTCAGACTTGTAACTGCTATATGGCATGGACATTGATGCTCAGACTTTTAACTGCTATATGGCATGAACATTGATGCTCAGACTTTTAACTGCTATATGGCATGGACATTGATGCTCAGACTTTTAACTGCTATATGGCATGGACATTGATGCTCAGACTTTTAACTGCTATATGGCATGAGCATTGAAGCCCAGGCTCTAAACTGCTCTCCATAGCATGAACATAGATGTTGAGGCCTTTATATGGCATACGCATTGATGTTCAGGCCTTTAACTGCTCTATGCGGCATACGCATTGATGTTCAGGCCTTTAACTGCTCTATGCGGCATACGCATTGATGTTCAGGCCTTTAACTGCTCTATGCGGCATACGCATTGATGTCCAGGCCTTTAACTGCTCTATGCGGCATACGCATTGATGTTCAGGCCTTTAACTGCTCTATGCGGCATACGCATTGATGTCCAGGCCTTTAACTGCTCTATGCGGCATACGCATTGATGTTCAGGCCTTTAACTGCTCTGAGTGCCATACACATTAATGTTTAGAGCTTAAACTGCTCTATATGGCATGAACATTGATGCTCAGGCCTTTAACTGCTCTATGTGGAATACACGTTGATGTTTAGAGCTTAAACTGCTCTATATGGCATGAACATTGATGTTCAGGCCTTTAACTGCTCTATATGGCACAGACTTTGTGTTAACAGCACAAACACTGAATTTATCTCCAAGCCATTTTCTGTTTACAATGACACAAATACTCATCTCTGAACAATTTGTAGTTTTTAACTAGTGCAAAAGCATAGATAATTATACCCGACTATTCACTGCTCTAAAAGGAACACACAATTGAACGGCACAAACATCGATCTAGTTTGGGTCATTTAGCGATGTAAACGCCACAAAACATGGATCTGCTATCCATTTCTTGCTCACAATGGCTTACACGCAGACAACGATCTGTGTGCCATCCATTGCGCTAAACGGCAAACTTTCACAACCCTGTGGCCATTTTCACCACTCTAAATGACGAAAAACATTCATTTCCGTGCCAGACACATCGCTGGTCACGTAGTTGCCGATGAAGTAAATACAAATCAACATACACACAATCATCACTGCAGGCGAACATTTGTACAAGACGAGCAGGCTTGTGCGTGTGTGTGTGTGTGTGTGTGTGTGTGTGTGTGTGTGTGTGTGTGTGTGTGTGTGTTGTGTGTGTGTGTGTGTGGGACATGAGCAACAAACACAGGGATGGGCAGCAACAGAAACCAAAACGATTGTGTGTGTGTGAGTATGTGGTGTGTGTGTGTGTGTGTGTGTGTGTGTGCCTGCGCACGCGCGCGCATGTGTGTGTGTGTGAACCACACCGTTATCAGCTATGACAACTATCACTACAAATGATTGTGATGGCAGTGGTGATAGTAGTAGTATTGGTGGCAATGGCGTGCGTGCGTGTATGTGCGTGCGAGCACGCGCGTGCGAGCGTGCGTGCATATGTCTCACAAACGCGGGTGTGTGTGTGTGTGTGCGTGCGCCCATATTTTGTCTGGCTTTTGTTGTCACTGTTGCTATTGCTCCCCCTATCTCCCCCCAAAACAGGGTAGGGTAGGAAAATTGAGTGGGGAATACTATATGAAAATAATGATGCCAGAAATAAAACACGTTCTGGTGTGATGTACAGGAAGCGAGATGGGTGTGGGGTGGAAATTGGCAGATAGGAAGGGATGAAAACAGAGAACAAGGGTGATAACGGTCGCGTTATCACTGAATCACAAGCTGGCACAACAAACAGTAACTCTTCTAAAGCGGCGCGGACAGAGCTCGCATGGGTGGGGCTGCTACTAAAGAAAAGTCCTTTTTATTGTGTTGTGTTCTACTGTACTTCTTGCGCATCATTTATAGTCAGGGAATACTTTTTTGTAGTAGTAGTTGTTGTTGTTTGTTTGTGATTTTATTTTGCCAGACATCCCCTGCAAGTTGATTACATGGCCACAAAAGCAATGCCACCATTTTTGTTAAAAATCCCCCCCCCCCTCTCTCTCTCTTATTATATATATATATATATATATATATATATATATAATAATAATATACAGAGAGAGAGAGAGAGAGAGAGAGAGAGAGAGAGAGAGAGAGAGAGAGAGAGAGAGAGAGAGAGAGAGAGAGAGAGAGAGAGAGAGATCTGTATATGTGTGCGTGCTTTCCTTTGAGGGTGGCTTCTTTTTTCAACAAAAGTTTCGCCACATTAGCCTTCTTTCCGTGCGTTCATTTAGTACGTGTACTAAATGTATGCTGCACACATACATACACACACACACACACACACACACACACACACACACACACACACACACACACACACCACACACACACACACACACACACACACACACACACACACACACAACACCACACACCCGCATCATCCGGAAGACTGATACCCACCCACACCACCACTCACGGTCTGGTGGATGGTGAACGAACAGTCTGGCTGCAGGCGGAGTCGAACCTCTGGAGACCTCTGGATTTTACACACACACACTACGTAATGCACATTCGTCTTTCACAAAACATAGCGCAACAGTTCTAAGAAATAAGAGAATATTAAAACCGTGATTAAAAAAAACAAAACTTTCACAATCATTATATTATATATACACATTCAATGAATGAGTAGGCCATTGTGTGCCGGTGGGAACAGATGACAAAATTTACAAAACTGCATACACACGGGGACTAGATGTAAAAAAGCACATAAATGCTTATTCAATTATCCTCGATATAAAAGAATAAATTTTTTTATTTTTTAAAAAGGACAGCGTTCCTTTACTGTGCGTTAATGGTGCAAGAGGTTACATGTGTGTGTGTGTTTACGCGCGCGCGTGTGTTTGCTTTAATTCATACGTCAGTTTGTGTGTGCATGTGGAATGGTGGGTGGGTATGCCTGTGTACAAAAGTGTGTGGTGTGTGGTGTGTGTGTGTGTGTGTGTGTGCGTGCATCCGTGCGTGGGTGTGTGTGTGTGTGGGTGCGTGCGTGCTTACGTTCTTGCATTCTTATTCTTATATATCGCGGATAATGGAATAAGCACATATGTGCTTTTTTTACATCCAGTCCCGTGTGTATGCAGTTTTGTAAATTCTGTCATCTGTTTCCACCGGCACACGATGGCCTACTCTTACGAAAATGCAAACTCTTGCATGCGTGCGTATGTGTGTGCATGTGTGTGTGTGTTTAAATATGCAGTCATACAATTTTGTTTTCATTGTCGGAAACTTTGAGGTGAGGAGGGAACACTTTTCTGACAACAACAAAAAAAAGGAAGAAATTGTAAGTACCATAGCAAACAGGGAGCACTGGATCGCAGAGGCAACGTAGGTAGCCAGGTGGCGGCATGGCATTTTGGCAAGGATGCCTGAAGGTGAAAACCAGGTAAGGGAACTGAACTAATCAGGGAAGGGAACTGAACTAGTAGGGTGATTTCTTACAACCACGATTAGACTGCTAGTCGTTATAGGCTAATGGGGCGGTCTTGTCTACGTATCTGTCCGTTCGTACGACTGTAATAGTCTCTAGGATCCAATCTCTCCTACCCCCCCCCCCCCCCCCTCCTCACATTCTTTCCTCTCCTCTCCTCTCTCTTCTCTCCTCTCTCTCTCCCTCTCCTCCTCTCCTCTCTTGTTGTGTTGTTGTTGTTTGTTGTTGTTTGTTGTTGTTGTTGTTGTTGTTGTTGTTTGTTGTTGTTTGTTGTTGTTTTTCTTTCTTCTTCTTCTCTCTTCTTCTTCTTCTTCTTCTTCTTCTTCTTCTTCTTCTTCTTCTTCTTCTTCTTCTCCCTGACAGATAGAATAGGGTATAGTACAGAGTCTCCTGACAGTGGTTTCGCACGGAGTCAGGAAATCAACCCAGGCAACAAGCGGCTGTTACTGTGCGTGGACACGATCAACAAACATGCCCTGTGCATGACAATGACAATGGCCAGTCCCTCCCTCACAGACCTCGATTGTCCCTTCTACCCTCTGAACACCATTCACCATCATACACATGTATGTATGTATCTATGTTTGTATGTATGATTGTATGTATGCATGCATGCACGACCGCACGTGCGCATCTCTCTCTCTCTCTCTCTCTCTCTCTCTCTCTCTCTCTCTCTCTCTCTCTCTCCTGAAAGCATCGAACACAAGTAAAAGCACTGCAATGTGTTATTTCTGTTACCCTGGCAACATACATGGTGTCGCAAATGAATCAAAGGAAGAGGATGTAAGCCCTTGGAGGACGGGCCGGGAGGAGAGGGCTGGAAAGAAGTACAGTGGAGGGGGCTGGGATAAGGCTAGGCATGACTGGTGGGAGCGAGCATGCAGTGCAGAAAGATGCTACATTACTTTTTTCTCTTCTGAAAAAATGCCCTTTGCCAGAGGCCAAACCAGTGCAGGTTCAATCCCTCGCTCCCCTTTTCTCTGTTACACAACGTAAAAACATGCATGCCAAGATATAAATTATGACATGTATATACACAATCGTGCACACACACACTCACTCAATCGCACATACATACACACACACACACACACACAAACACACACACACACGCAGGCACGTACGCACACACACTTAGTATTATTACACACACACACCACACACACACACACACACACAACAACACACACACACACACACACACACACACACACACACAGATGAACGCATGCTTAATCCATCTTCACATCCCATATACGAAGATTTACAATTACATATGTATTTCTATAAATAAACCCAGGGTAGGTAGAGGAGGGGGGGGGGGGGGGGGGGGGGGGGGGGGGGTAGGACATAACATTAAACCACACGAATGCAAAGTCCAGACATCACTTTCCAATCATCACCTGGAATCACGGTCCAAACATATCTGTTCACCCTGTACGCCTACATACAGATATGGATTCTCCTCTTGGGTGTAAAGCTGTGGAAGACACGAAAAACTGATATGAGATAACATCGCCACGAGCAATCGGCTGTTGCAAAACAAGCATCGAAACCCCAACAAGACATGGCCGATCGTAATCTAGTATGCCGACTTTATCTGTAGCCACCATCCTGAAATCTGGGCGTGGAACTGTACTGGATGCTCAGTTTGCAGCAACGGATGAACAGACAGACTGATGTTCCCTGGCAACTTAAGAGAATTCAAGTGGGAGTTGTTGTTCTCGCTGTTGCGCGTTCCCCAGCGTAACATCCTGGCCTGCGGATCACTCAGAATGTGCACTCTGACTCCTTTCATTCTACCTGGGAGTCACTGTGAGACCACTGGTACACACTAGATCAGATGATAAGTTTGCGAGTATGCCTTTTTCAAGTATTTCGCTTAAGAAAGGGGCAGCCATACTCAGACTTCAGAAAATGTTTCTTTAAAGAAGAGCAAAGACTAGATGTGATGTTAAGCAGCTGTCATTGCTCAGGGCAATCTCAACATTACATTTTACAGAACATTTTAATGTAGGCATTGGTATCGAGCTTAAATCAATACTGGCAATACTTCTTGGCGCCTGTAGGCCATAGGTTGGATCATTTGTCGCCTGAACGTGCACTTCTGTGACAAAAATCAAATACTCACATTGATGGTTAAATCACAATACTGGATGTCTCTACAGCGCAACTAGTAAAATGCCAAAGCCAAGATCCATCGTTTGTGAGTTCGATTCCAAATAGCCCAAACTGCCCTGCATATGAACCAGAATTTCCATAATTACAGCTCATTAATGTGCTGTCTGTCCTCTGACGATGCGATATATTTAGACAATGCGCAGTTCCCCCTGCTTCTACCTACTCCAACCACCAAAGACGAAAGACAAGGCACAAAAAGTAACAAATTAAAGCGATGTTTTCGCAAACAATAGTTCTACATAGGTGTGTGTTGTGTGTGTGTGTGTGTGTGTGTGTGTGTGTGTGTGTGTGTGTGTGTGTGTGTGTGTGTGCGTGTGCGTGCGTGCGTGTGTGTATGTGGTTGTTGTTGTTGTTGTTGTTGTTGTTGTTGTTGTTTAAAGAAAACTAATCGAGGACAGTGTGCACCTGTTCTTCCCATCAACACATGTTTTCAACGTGTCTTTTTTAAGACTCTACATATTTTCTGTTGTACGATTTCAAAGAGCCTACATTATCAAAAGAGTTGACTAAGAACAAGCAAACTTTAATCATGGTTCCTTGTCAAGATATTAGTGGTAAGGCCATCGCTGATACACCATGTTTCAAAATATTTCTGCAGATAACTGTGATATATCAGATCTATGACTGGCAAAGACATTTGGCTTCTAGCAGCTTCCAGATGTTATTACTGGGGCGATTCATGTCTGGAATTCACTTTAGTGAAGACAAGCACATGAGCGAGTGCATATTGAAACACGCACGCGCGCGTGCGCGCGCCACCCCCACAACGCATACACACAACACACACACACATACACATAACACATCACATAAACAGCAACACATTCACACACACAAATACTGCTTGAACATATTTCTCCTTTCATGTCGATAATCCATCAAGGTCAGTAACTATATTTGTTCAGAACATTCATCTACGAAATTTCGCTACACCCTGAATAATTTTGCATAATACAGACCTCAAAATATCAAGCTGTGTAAAAACACCCCCCACACAGCCTCAACGAATGTACTGTATATATCTGTACACGTGTCTGAACAAATCTACTGTCAGATATACGGTCAGAAATATTCAGAGAGATCCGAAACAGTCAGACACACTGAAAAACAAACAAGCAGGCAAAAAGGAATGAAAGCAGCAGGCAGAGACGATCGGCTGACGAATCTATTCACTGTTCCCATTCCACTAGACACAAAAACAAAAACGCTATGTATAACAATCATTGAGTTCCATAATCTTCATTCTGTGAATACACATTAGAAAAGTTATTTTTAAAAAAAGAAAAGAAAAACCACAAAACCCCCCCCCCCCCCCCCCCCTCCCCAAACCTGGTTCCAGATCTGTAGAAGCTTTATAAATCGTGCACCCATTCATTCAATATCTGTAGCAGAATATACCGATATTCCATCCATACTCTGTGTGTGTGTGTGTGTGTGTGTGTGGTGTGTGTGTGTGTGTGTGTGTGTAGGTGTGTGTGAGCGTGTGTGTGTGTTGTGTGTGTGTGTTTAGTGTGTGTGTGTGTACGCGTGTGTGTGAGCGTGTGTGTGTGTGTGTGTAGTGTGTGGATGGTGTGTCGTGTTGTGTGGTGTGTGTACGCGTGTGTGTGAGGGTGTGTGTGTTGTGTGCAGAAAGACGTGTTGTCCTCTAATGTGTGTGTGTGTGTGTGTGTGTGTGTGTGTGTGGTGTTGTGTGTGTGTGTGTGTGTGTGTGTGTGTACGCGCGCGAGCGCGAATGCATAAGTGCGTGGATGCGTGCGTGCGTATGTGCATCTATGTGTGTGTGCGTATGTGTCTCTGTGTGTGTGTGTGCGTGCGTGCATGCGTGTGTGCGTGCGCGTGCGTGTGTGGTGTTATGTTGTGTTGTGTTATTTTACACAAAGTGACAACTGATACCCTGATACAAGTAACAGTGTAACAAAACCAAGCTGGGTGTGACAAATTACATTTCAGGCTAATGGCTGGCAGTTCTGCGTTGCATCCTCTCCAGACATCACCCCCACCCCACACTCCTCTACTCTCCCTTCTCCCCCCTCCCTGACCCATCCCTTTATCCCTTTCTTTTTAGTTAGTCGACACATGCCCCTGGCCCATCGATCTGCTTTGTCGAATGACTTGCAGTGCTATTTAGCGCTCATGGGTGGCTTGCATTGTGTCTGGTGCATCCCCATCAAACATTTTTTGTTCCAAGCGAAACAACAGTAAGGACGGTCGGTAATAACAAGGAAAATGGTGAAATACATGTAAAAATTCATAACCATTTTCAGACATGGCATTTATTGCGCAAAAGGTTCTGCAGAAGACGAAATTCAGACTGCATTTTAAATTTGACAGGGCGCTAGCTAAACCAAAACAAAATATGTCAACAAAGAGAAAACAGCAATATAATGAAGAGGGGAAAACCCAACGACAGTAACAACCCCCAAACCTCATATTTTCAGAGTATGTGTCAGATCTGATTTTATGAACGTGGGGGGTATTTTGTTATGTAGCAGCGGAACAAAACCATTTGGATTTTAAGAAAATAAGCAGAAATACAGGGGAAAGTGTCTCTGCAATTTTCGCACCAGAAACAATATTGTTAGGCGTTCTCCCGCTGAATACCGTGAGGGTCATCCAGGCATGCACTCTGTCTCACTTACCACACACATGGGGATCACAGTGAGGCTGTAAGTACACACTGGAAGAGAAGTTTGCTGATTGCATGTATGGCTGTTTTCAAGTACATTTTCAAGTACTTCGCCATATGAGAAGCTATACTCACATGTTATGCTGAGATTCCATAATTTACACAGGCAAACTCACGGAGGGTATGGGGAAAACAAGAAAAAACAAACAAGACGCCGGAACCGTAATTTAAAATACGAGGCAAATACAAAGAAGAGGGGTTTGGGCCTAGACAGTGTGGATGGAATTCGATGAAGACAATTTATGCGGACACAGAATGAGACCGACAACTGTGACAAGCGACAAACATACAATCAGAAAATAAGAGAGGGGCAGCAGCGAGGGGAAAAGAAAGAAAGAGACACAGGGACAGGCAGGCCACGGGCAGAACACAAAGGAGGAAATTCTACTATAGGCCTATGCGGCTCCACGCTACCACAACAGACCTTAAAATACGTCTTTACACTGCTATGCTATCAATAAAATTCCGTCTGTTTGATGTCGTAGATTGTCCTGCTGGTGTCGCTATTGCTGTTGTCACGGTTTTACAAACCTTTCGCAGGGACAGGGATGCTGCAAAAACACAAGGGGTTTGTGGCAAGTCACAAGTAAACAATAATACAAGACAGAGGACTCTTTGTAGGTAGTTCGTGGGTTCCAACCCAATGAATGCAAACGGGTTTGTTTTTTTAAGGTTCTTATGTTTGGGGTGGAGGTGGAGTAGGGGCTAAGGCTAGCTTCTGCCCACAGTTGAGTGTCATGGGTCCAATGGGAACTGTTGGGCCACACAATCGAGTGTCAGTCCCTTTACAGAATGATAGTTTAAATTGATGTAAACTTAGCTGATCAGCACTGTCCCTTATTGTAGGTATCTTTTACACTGGGTGACACTGGACAATTTCATACAAAAGAATAGAATATATAGCGGTGCCTTGTCAGAAAATCCCAGACCTAACTTTATCTCGTCGTATCCCCATTGTCGTTTGCATTGTCACCAATTATCTAGAAGTAAACAATGTCCCAATCCATGTATGAGGTGAGTTTGTAGTCTGTCTTCAGGGCCTGTGAATTTACAGAAGTCCACCGTGGAGAGGGGTGATATTTTTAGCATCCAGGTGGGTGTCTCCACACTCTGGCTCCGCATTAAAACAATTATAGTCGTTGGTAGGTACTTGGCAGCAGGTGCCCTGGACACACTTCAAAACAGGTATCACTGAGTGACTGAGTGAAGACTGATTACTGATTCAGCACCAGTGCAGGGCAGCGCCTCCTCTGGCAGCGAAAAAAGAGGGATCACAATGAACTACTGGCTATAGTGGGAACAGTGTGTCTGGCCAAGGATTGCGGAATACAACAGAACGCAGGGACTTCACGAGTTTACAGGGCCACATAATGCATCACGTACAGTGTTATTTTTGCATGCCATTTCTTCAGATCTGACAAGCCTTCCTATTTCATTATTTGCCAACAATATCATACTGACTCGCATTTTGTATAGAGTTCGCAAAACTGTCAGGTAACAGTTTGATAACTTTATTAAAAGATAACTGAGCTTACAGCAATGTTCAAATGAGTAAAAAAACATCACAAAGCATTTTTTTTCTATTTTTCAAAATACACTGTACTGTCTTTGCTCATTTCCTAGACACAAACATCAGAAACAAAACAAGAAAAACAAAGAGAGACAGGATTGAGAGACAGACAGACAGACAGACGGACAGACAAACAAACAGACATGAAAGGCAAAAACACAAGACAGGCTGAAACAAAAAACAAAAGAGAAAAAGTTTTATTTTATGGCGAAGATAACGTGAAATATAACGTATTCTACAAAACATCGGTGAATGAATCCAATCTGAAGGACAAAAGATCTACAGGACCACGTGAATTCCCTCCACCGCTTAGCCCACTTGGAAGTACTCTCCCCAGGAGAAATTGTCTGGATGCTATAAACACAAGCTTCAGCGTTGCGGGATGCTCATACAGGCTTACTTTAAAAGGTCACGTCCACATTCAGTTGTACCAACGGTATTCATCATGGAGGTAATTCCAAGCCATTTGAGACGGTGGATAAAGACTGTAGATTCTTCACTGTCCTAGCCACAAAACACTTCCGATTTTGTTTTGAAGCGTATTTTATCACAGAGAAGTTCCAGAATTAATAACCCTATCTTCCTTTAAATGTTCACTACTTCCTGGAATATATTTCAGAAGTGTTTCCGGGAGGAGAGAGAGGGGGGGGGGGGGGGGGGGGGGGGGGGGGGGGGGGGGGGGGGGAAGAGAGAGGGGGAGGGGAGAGAGAAAGAGAGAGAAGGGGGAGAGAGAAAGAGAGGGTGGGGTGTGTAGAGAGAGAGAGAGAGAGAGAGAGAGAGAGAGAGAGAGAGAGAGAGAGAGAGAGAGAGGAGAGAGAGAGAGAGAGGAGAGAGAGAGAGAGAGAGAGAGAGAGAGAGAGATGAAATAAGACGAAAACAAGAACGAACACAGGAGACAGAGACAAAAACAACAGAGGTAAAGAGATCTTTCTCTGCCGTGTGTGGGAATGGCATGTTTAATAGATTCAACAAAATGAAAGTCGCGGGATCCGAGCCAGGATTAAATGATGCACACCCTAAAATAAATTCCTGTCGCAGCAAATCCCGGTAGGAATAACTCAAACAGGAGGAAAAGCTGGGATGTTGTAAGCATTTAATATCCCCGATATTTTATCGCTACAGGAAACACACAGTTTCATGTTAAAAGGATTCACTCACAATTATATATACTGCTTTTATCTTGTTGAGAAACTTGTTCCGTTGTCTGTTCCTGTTACAAAAAATCCTACCATAAAACTTACTATAATAAGGCAAAAAGCACGGGTTGTTTGCACAATGCTCCAAATAACGTCCAGTCAAAGGTATGAAACACACTGCTCATCAAACTCTGGTATTGAAAATCTGGGAAGAGATACAAGTAAGAACGTAATACTGTACATTTTATTTTAATCCCCAAAGAATGAACACGTATTTATGTACCTTTCGGAATGGAAGGAAAAACAGTTTTCTATGCCCACTACAAATACCAAGAATCTCATCACACCCATCATCAATGAAAGAATAATGAAACTAGGAAGAGAGACTTTATGTCTATCTCTTTTTGCCCCCACAGAGTTTTCCCTTACAAGAGTTGTGTACAATGCAATTGTTGGAGTCTTTACTTGTCTAAGCATCAGCTGTCCCCCTACCGCTTCCCTACTTCTATGTGAAGTCTGTTTGGAGGCACCAGAATGGTTTTCACGTCGAACAGTTTTAGAATGTAAGCAGTGTTGTTTGACTATATTGCTGCATATAATTTACTGTCATATCTACCTCCGACAGCTTCCCCCACAGGCAGGCCAGGGGCCTTCAGTGTAAACAGCATAAAGACCTTCTGGACAATTTTGTGCTAGGAATTTCCTCTTTTTTGTCCCTCTCTTTGTTCCTTTTCTTCCTGTCACCCCCTTTCTGTCTCTTGTCTACCTTTTTGGTCCATTCTCCTGCCTTTTTCCATCAAAGACTTAAAAGATAACAATTCTCTCCCACACCGAAGTCGGATGCGCTGGGCCTGACTTGTCAGGCGCTTAACGGCAGCGCAAGGGATTTTTTCTCATATGACAAACAATAGTCAATAGTTGCTGTCAGAGCTTTCCACGAAAAAGAAGACGACGCCGACAGCTTTCGTCATGTTGGCAAAGTTGCTCAATTACCTAACAATTATTTCTTTAATTTCTCTACATTCGGAATTTGATTTCATCTCACCATAGTTTTATTCCTTCTTCAAAGCTTCATTTAAAAAAAAAATCAATGTTACCGAACAAGCTGATGCACCACATTTCTCAAGTTTTCCCTATCAACATCCTTCTTTTTCCTCTGCTCCGGTCCTCGCCACTTCCTTTCTCAAGTTTCTGGTCCCAGTTTTGTGTCCCACCTCATGAGCTTTGCAGTCTGAAGGCCATCTTTTATAATTCGATTTCAACGAAATATTGATCAGTGGACAAACATGTTTTTAAGCATTAAGTCTTATCTGAATTCAGGCAGGAAGGTTTCAGTTCTCCTCTGGAATTCAGGAAGGAAGCTGGGTAGTAAACAGAAGGCAATACGTGAGTTGTAGCTGACTTTCACTTATGTATGAGATAAACACACAAAGAGAAAGAGTGACACGAAGATCTGAGGCGAAAAGACAGACAGACAGACAGACAGACAGAGACAGACAGACACACCACACACACACACACACACACACACACACACACACACACACGGATCAATGGACCAAAAGTGTTGAGGTAGAAAGGAACAATAAAGCGCTAAAACTTCTCCTGACGATAACCCCATCGGGGAGGGAAGCTGGGGTGCTTTCTGCACTGACAACTCACCAAGCTTCACAGCTGCACAGTTGTCCGCAAAAAGGTTAGGTAAGAGTTCACACATAATAACACAGCCTGATGTCATCATGCAGAGAAAGCTACTCCGCGACTCCCCCCCCCCCCCCTCCCCCCCACCAACCCCCACCATCCCTTCCAATATTATTAAGCTGCGCATAACTAACCTCCCCCCCCTGACGCCCCCCCGTCCCCAACTCCCCCCCCCTCACCTCCCCAATCCTTCCACTTATTAATCATCCAGTATTTCAATGCACTCAAATCTACAACCATGGCTCAAAAGACAAACCGACACACATACCACACACACACACACTACATACACAAACTACTAACACACAACACCACATAACACACAACCACACAATCACAACTCATGATCTTCTTTCTTACTTCTTAGCTTCATTCTTCCGTTCTTCTTCCACACCTCATACGATTTTAACTCCTCTTCAATCCCTTAAAACCCTACTTGCCAGGATAAGGCAATACCACACTAATAATGACTGAACTATGCATCGAGAGAAAGAAGAGACGAGAGAGATCGCAGAGAGAGTCAGAAGAGAGATGAGAGAAGAAGAGAGAGGAGAGACAGAATAGAGAGAGAGAGAGAGAGAGAGAGAAGAGAGGACGAGAAGAAGAAATAACATACAAAAGTAAAAACAGATCTGAAAGAGCACATGAATATTTTTTAAACTTCTGTTATCGTACGGGCAGTGTGATCAAACAATCTCATTAATTAAAAAACTTCATGAATTTAAATAGCCTGAAAATCTTAAAAAACAACAATGAACTTTTCCTATAATAGGCATTTTAACCAAAAAGTCATCATAAACAATGTTCTATCACAGGGAATTACGGAATCATGAAGACAGCTGGGGTGCTGTAAACACCTCAAATTCACCAGGCCCCATCTCCCGCAAATCCTTACTGTTTTCCGTTAAAAGGTCGTGTCCACACATCATTACGCAGACTGCATTCCTCGTGCAATGAAAGCTATTCTTTTTCTACCCAACCTCCAACCATCTCCATACACAATACAATCGTTTTTATGCTAACAATGACCTTGCAGCAGTAACTTTCTAAATAATCTAAAAATTTATTACCACAGTTCTCAATCCACCAGGTTTCGTTTACTTGTTTTGCTTTCTATTCTTTTAAAGAAAGAAAGACAGAAAGAACTCAAAATTGATGAACAGACTAGACTTAGTCTTCATATCCATTGGAATTCTTATTCTCACCCAAGTTCCTCCTCCCCCCCCCCCCCCCCCCCCCCCCCCCCACCTCCCCAGCCTATTTACCGAAGCCCAATGACTTTTACAGGTCACACTAGTCATTTACATCGCTATTTCAAGAACTACTGCATTTCAAAATCTTCTTTTGCGCAGAAATCATAGTAGAAGATACGAGGTGGAAATTACAGTTTTTCCTTTGAGTTTATCCCATGAAAACGAAAAGAACATCAAAAAGGTGAATGAGTGTAGGGTTGGGTGAATATAGATACCAAAAAAAGCGATAATCATAAATATGACAAGACAATTTTTGAGATGTAATGGACAGCTTTTTCAAAAGTAAGGAAGCACGTATCAACCATTCTACAAAATAAGAGTCACCGGATGAAAAGGGAGGGATGGGTGGGGGGGGGGGGGGGGGGGGAGAGCTGTTCAAGAACAACAGAGGAGAAGACTC
The DNA here is from genome assembly GCA_028751875.1 of Rapana venosa. NCBI lineage: Eukaryota > Metazoa > Mollusca > Gastropoda > Neogastropoda > Muricidae > Rapana > Rapana venosa. Next base: position 94,886,671 of record CM054134.1, read on the forward strand.
TGCCATCACAGTGAAACACATCATGAAAAGCAGTTAATGCTCTCGGCACTTCAAACTCATTACACTGCTCCACCACCGCGCACGAAGCTAATTCGGTTTCCTTTTAAAAAGGTCACGTTCACACGCAGTTACGTAGACTGCATTCATCATGCAGAAGGAGCTGTTACGCTATTACCCCGCCTATCTTCTAACCCCACTCGTTCCGATCCAGTTCCCCCAACCTCTCTTAAAGTTGGCATCATCAACCTTACCGTGATGTCGTTCAAGATCTTCCAAGTACTAGCTGCCGTCTAAGATTCCTTTTTTTATCTGCTGAAGTAAAATTCACTTGTACTAGATCAATAAAGGCCAACAACAAAAAAAATGTCGATGAAAGTGCACCATACTCTTTTTCTTCATTTCTACAAATCATCTTCTCCACCATCGGAGTCTAGTCTTTTGCATTAATTCAAAGATTTCATTTTGCTAGATGTAGTCGAAAAAACACCAACCAACCAACAACAAACAAACACCCCCTTTTTTTACTATCACGAATAAGAATAAGTAGCCCTCACCAAAGAAAAAAAAGCAATATGAAAAGTACATGAAAAAGAATTGGACAGAAAAAAAGAGTGTAAGCAGAGTAGTGAGTTGATGTACTTATTCTTATGCAAGTTTCCTTCTTTCGTGCAACGGAACTGATAGAAATACATGGAGGATAAGAGTAGTGTTGTTGTTGTTGTCTTCAATTTAACGTCTCTTCACTCTACTAAGTGATATTAGACGAGGGAAGTGGAAAGTGTTATGGAAGTGTTAAGAGAAGTGTGGTGTGTGTGTGTGTGTGTGTGGTGTGTGTGTGTGTGTGTGTGTGTGTGTGTGTGTGTGTGTGTGGTGTGTGTGTGTGTGTGTGTGTGTGTGTGTAATGTAAAATAGAGACACAAACAATATTTTCTCTACGGTGACAGGTGGTGATGCATTAGTCTTTGATTACACCTGACTAATGAGAAATATGGTTGTGGGATTCAAAGTCGGAATTTGAAGAACTAAAATCCAGCATAAATTCCCATCAAATAAAAACCAACTGGAAATTACATTGTCAGGGAGACAGATTGGGTGTTAAAAGCACTGTGAAATAACTCTGCAGGAGACACACACGGTTTTACATTGAAAGGTCAGGTTCACACACACTTACGCAGACTGTATTTCTTCATAGAGAAAAGCCATTCTGCTAAATCAACCAAGATAAAAGTCGTGATTCAATCCCATTCCTCCACGTTTCATTACCCCTAAAATAAATGCCTAAAATATAAACTAAGGTCAACCTTATATTAAACATCTTAACACTCATTTTATCAGCACCCCTCCCTCCCACGCCACAAGCATATTATCTTGATTCATGCCTTAACCCGACTCATCCCCCTTATTATGAATGTTTTGCTGTTCCCATAGCTGCTTCCTGAGCTTAAATTATGGAGCTGGAATTTTGATTATGATACAAGTCAGGCCTTTGAAAGGAGACGACGAGTCACATATATATGCACATATATATTACGTCTCCCTTTTTTGCCCCGGTCCTCTATTCAACTGATTCCATGTTCCTTCCTTCACTGATGGTTCTGTTGACAAAGGATCTGAGGGTGGAACAATCTCGAAGTCAGAAGATAAATACAGTAAGTATATAACCCGGCAAGAAAAAAAAAAGGCTGATAGAATTTTACCAGAACGTAAGAGTCCTTTCCACTCCTTAACTAGCAGATCTCTGAGGCCGTGACATGTCTTCACAGAGGTTTGCGAATCTTTGTTTCTCTCTGTCTCTGTCTCTGTCAAGTCTCTCCACCGCCAATGCCTTTTACATTTGTTTAGTCTCATGAGTGTGATAACCCTTTACGGCTATCTGTTTTTGGTTCAGTTGCTAACGCAGTTAAGACTACAAATTTACAATCCCATTAACAGGTGTAAATATGATACATCCAGCATGCGATCCTACTCAAATTTCTCCGTGACTCGCTACTGTAACACAATCGATAAACGTCTCCAAACTTATGTAGCATTTCCCTGTCTCGCTCCAGCTCAGCTGATAACACAAACAGAATACAGGGGCCATCAAGGAAGACCAGCTTCCATCAATTTGTCGATCTCATTATGTATCTGTCTTCTGTTTTCCTGAGCCGCCCAAGTGATTGCCTGATTTCCATAACTGCCCCCATTCTTCTTCGCCTATCCTTCCCTTTTCTCAGAAAGAAGCCACATCAGACTCTTCGATTTCTGGTTAAAAGTTGTGACAAGAATGCTTTGTCTTGGGCCACACCGACATTCTTGGTGCTCTAGGAATGTAAGTAATTATTGGAAATGGCCACGCTAAGTTCATGACAACACTCTCTCTCTCTCTCTCTCCTCTCTCGCGTGCGCGCGCGCACGTGTGTGTGTGTGCGTGTGCGCGCGCGCGTGCCAGTACACATGTGTACAGGCATGCATGTATACGAGTCGTGCATGAATGACAGCACATACGCCTACGTGGATATATGCACAATTTAAAAAAACAACTTTATATCTGCTTACCGCATGCACACGGTGACTGAATGTAAAAAGGACATGAGTGCTTCATTCATTTTCCTTTGAATAAAAGAATAAAAACATAAATATGTGGCTTTTTAAAAGTGCATTTTTCTTGATTTTTAGATAGATAAATCTGAATGACAAATCTTTTGCGTGCAATTAGCAGACCTCACCAGAACCTCAGTAATGTAGATTTAACTAAAACATCTAAAATCCAGCTTAGAGTTGTCAACAATGCAATCAGCCTGTAGGCTTTTTCATATTAATCCCAAATCGTCCGTGTCGTGCCACTAACAGAAAAGCATTGCAATACTCTGGGGGTGTTTGTCCTCTTGTTTATGTGGCTTTCCTTGTGGCCATCACTCGCATCAGGTCAACGAGTAGCACAATAGGGAAAAACAAACCATGAATCGCGGTAAAAGACCGTCTGGGAGGACCACCTTCCCCAACATTGCTGACAACGTTTTCTTTTTCTTAATTTTCTTAATTTTTGTTTGTTTGTTTGGTTGGTTGGTTGGTTGGGCTTTTCGGGGATGGGTGGAGAGGGGTGGGGTGGGGGTCCCTATGCTGACGTTTTATACTTCTCCTCCAGTCTTCTACCTAATCCTGACATGCTTTTCCCCCTCACCTGAAATTCTTTCAACTGCAACAACAACAATAACAACAAAACAAACCAAAAACAAACGAACAAAACTAAAAAAAGGCACAATGTTACTTTGCTGTTAAAATGTTAATTGCTAGCCTGATTTCTCCACTCTTCGTCTATCCCTCAAGAAAGTTGTTCCAGGCTAAAAGGAACTACAGTAATTACGCTCACTCTGTGTGTGTGTGTGTGTGTGTGTGTGTGTGTGGTGTGTGTGTGTGTGTGTGTGTGTGTGTGTGTGTGTGTGTGTGTGTGTGTGTTGTTTGTTTGTGTCTGTGTCTGTGTGAGTGTAGTGTAGTGCATGTGTGTGTGTGTGTGCTTGCTTGCTTGTGTGCATGTGTGTGGTGTGGTGTGGTGAGGTAGTGGTGTGTGTGTGATTTGTTCACAGACATGAGCAAGCATCTTGTGAATGTTTTTTTTAAAATTAATGCCTAAAGGCACACTTGAATTATGAAGCATACACATAAACATATGTGAACATACATATAAACATACACACACGTACACACAGACACATATATATATAATGATATAATAATGTGTGTGTGTGTGTCTGTGTGCCTATATATATATATATATATATATATATATATATATATATATATATATATATATATATATATATATAACACTTATGTTAGTGCTGAAACGGTTATACACACAGAACATCAGTTGGCTTTAACAACCAACAATATTCGCACCAACACCAGCTGCTGAATCCGCGCTTTTGTCTCTACAGCTATCATCTGGCTAGCTATATGCCAGTGGGACAGTCTGCATACTTATTCAGATTCCTTTTCCCATGCAGTCTCATCAGAATGCATATGACAAAACAACAGCACCGTTGTCTCCAAGCTTATGTGGCGTTTGCCTGTCTCGTCCCAACCATTGAACCTCGATGGCCCTAGCACACACAAAGCAGCAAAATCCTGGTGACTGTAGTCAAGGCCCGTCTGGGGAGACTACCTTCCTTCTATATAACAAGTCCTTCGGAGGAGACTATAAGCCGATGTCCCGTGTGCGAACGCACGCTGAACATCTTGCGCACACTGTTAAAACCCGTTCCGCTTTTCGGAAGAGTAGGCATTGTGTGCCAGTGGGAACGGATAACAAAATTGACAAAACTGCATACACACGGGGACTGGTATGAAAAAAGCACATAAGGGCTTATTCCCTTATCCTTGAAATAAAAGAATTTTTAAAAAAATAATAATAATATTATGTTCATAAAGTTACATCTTCTGCCTTTGATCGGTTTCTATGTTAACACCTTGATGATAAGACTTGTATCCTTTTTTCTTTCTTTTATCTACTTCCCCTAGACGGTTGACAAAAGCCTAGTTAGATTTACACAAATTCAAGGGATCTTTATAGCCTGGGTTCCACCCCCCCCCCCCCCCACCCCCTCAAAGATTGTTGGTTTCCATCTTGCTAACTTATTGACTTTCATGAAGAGTAATTGATACAACTATATTGTTCTAAATTGTTACCACGCTCACGTGTGTGTGTGTGTGTGTGTGTGTGTGTGTGTGTGTGCATTGTTTATTATGGATATGTGAATGCCCTTATTGACTTCTGGATTTTTATTCGCTTTATTTCTGTGCATCTAACCATATGTAACGATGTTATAATCAAAACTTTAGTCTGAATCTGTCAATAGTAAAAACCAACAATAGTCGATTCTACACTAATCACTGTACGTACTTAAGCTCCGGCAAAGAAACGCCAGTAACTCATATAGCATACGAACAGAAACAGATTGTTCTCAATGCAGTCTTAAAAGTTATGAATATATAAACGACATAAGAGCATATTTCAAATATTTGTCCCCATGCTTATCTAACATTCCTTTCTCTCATTCTGACTTCGGAAAAACAAAAACCGGAAAAAGTCCAGACTGGAAAAAACCCCAACATAAATAACAATGTGACCCTAAGGACCAGTTGGGAAGACTACCTTCCCGCGATCTGTTGACTATCACATGTTATTCAACTGTTCCCTAACTTTGTCCAAGACTGCCAGTCTGAAGACTAGTTTCCATACTGGCCTCCTTTCTTCTTCTCTGAACCGACACTCTCCATGAATACAGACAGGTATCGTATCTACTCTGGATCTCATTTGTATGGAGACTGTTTTGTCTTCTCTTGTAGTTTGTCAGCAGTTCGTCATCCCCCGTCTTTTTAGCTAATTGGCGTCCTCTAAGATGGCATTCAAAAGCAACTACACTTGAAAGATTTGTGACTCTCACTTTCTCCAATCCTCATCTCCTCTCCTCCTCTGTGTGTGTGTGTGTGTGTGTGTGTGTGTGTGTATTAGCGCGAGTTAATAACTGTGTGCGAGTGCGGCACGTACGTGCGGGCAAGTAAGTGTACCGAATGCGTGCCTGCGTCCTGTCGCGCTTGCACACACGATCACTGACGGGTGGAACTATATGCGTGGATACGAACTTTATATAGTGCGCAAATATACATGTGTTCCTTTGCAATTGCACTCATCCACCATCATTTTAGTAGGAATGTGAATTTTATATATTGCCCAAATATACTTGTCCCTTTGTACTCACCCATCAATACCACAGTGTGAATATGAATTTCATATACTGCCCAAATGTACAAGTCTGTCGCTTCGTGCTCACCCACCATCATCAGAATGTGAATATGAACGTTATTTCTCTTTGTACTAATCCACCGACATCAGAGTGTCCGTTTGTGTATATATTCGTCTTTTTATCTATTCACTTATTTATGGGTTTTGTAGTGTGGGTTTAAAAAAATATATTTCCAACGCCGTCAACACCAGCTGTTGATGCTGGGCTTTTGACAACGCAGCGACAATCCTGGCAACAAACACACACACGTGGGAGATCTATACAAAAAGCCTATTAACGTTAGCCAGTTCAGACCTGCTCGTATCACATGCATGTAACCACATAACCGTGGCGTCTTTATCCCCCAAAGCCTACGCTATGTGGCATTCCCTTATCTCGCTTCCATTCAGCCAACATCACCAACAATAGAACCAGGCATCTTTGTGGCTAAGGATCGTCTGTGAGGAACACAATCCATGAATTTGCTCATCCCTTTACATATCTACCCTCCGTTGTCCTAAGCCGCCCGCATTAGCTGCCTCATTTCCATAATATTGTTCTCCCTCACTCTTTTTCCTGTGATCTTGACATTTTGTCAGAGACTTACTTACGCACGAAAGCTTTTAATACCAATTCAACAAGTAAAGCTAAGACTAGGAAGTCATTTTCCCTCTGTGGGCTTCCTAACAATTCAGTAGTATAACCTTGGCCCCCACACGTCAATGGAATATATACAAAAGCAAAGGTAATCTTATTGGAAGACACGTGCGAGCGTATGCGTGTATATGAGAGAGAGAGACAAACAAGAGAGAGAGAGAGAGAGAGAGAGAGAGAGAGAGAGAGAGAGAGAGAGAGAGAGAGAGAGAGAGAGAGAGAGAGAGAGAGAGAGGCAATGGCATTAAGGTTGACCCTGACGCTAGCACTGTAGAACACATAGTACACAGGGAAATAGTAAACATGCCGCAACCCAATACGTAAACTTTTCTCTCACTCATACACACACACACACACACACACAACACACACACACACAAGAGAGAGAGAGAGAGAGAGAGAGAGAGAGAGAGAGAGAGAGAGAGGAGAGAGAGAGAGAGAGAGAGGAGAGAGAGAGAGAGAGAGAGAGAGAGAAGCCAGACACCAGAAACCAGAAGTCTACTGAAGGATCGACGGTCTCGGTTACCACTACTAATGTAGGGAGATGGGCAATGGAGAATGGGTAGACAGACAGACAGTCCCTCACACCTCACTGCTACCGCTTACCGACATGCAACAAGTCCTAGGGGACAGCACACCAGACACGAGTGTCTGCCGCGTCCTTTACCGGTTATCTGCTCCTATCTACAACTGTACCTGTGTTGTTAATTTTTACCGACGTCTGAGCTGAGAATTCAAGCAAGGTGAGAACAGACGAGCGAATCTTAAATACATCTTCTCAAAATTACTTACTCACACGTAGTATTTTTGCTAGAGAAACTGGCGACAGTCTTTAAAATAATGTCTCAAAAAACAAACAAAAAAGGTTTCTAACGAACAACATCCAAAAGCTAGCTTTAACGTACATGATCAAAAAGAAAAGCGTTTTCACAACATAGCGAGTTGTTTTAGTTCATAGGAAAATGTCCCTCTATTTTCCACACTACTTGACATTTCTCCCCAAACAACCTGACACTTCCCTGTTTTTTGTGTTATCCTATACAACATGGGATCTTCACGATTTTTTCATACTACTTGACATTATCAACTAGTTTCCATACTACATGGCATTTCTCTCTATTTTCCTTCTACTTGGAGCTGCCCCTACATTCCATTCCTTACTTTCCATATTAAGTGACATTTCTCTTTACTTTCCACACTACGTCGCATTTCTCCTTACTTTCTACGTGACATTTCTCGTCACTTTCCATACTACAAGGAATTTCTCCTTACTTTCCATACTACAAGAAATTTCCCCTTACTTTCCTTACTACTTGGCACTTCAGCCACTTTTTCCATGATTTAGCTATCTCCATGTGGTACCCGTTGGTATTCTGCAAACAGTAATAATCCTCGAAAAACTGAAACGGATACTCAGAATTTCTCTTTATTTCAAGCTTTTAAGAAAAAGCAAAAACTACCCCCATCCTATCTCGCTCACATCAATCAACCCATCCCCTCTCACTCTCCCACGTTGCCTCCTCCGTTTCCATCCCACAACCTACCCCTCCTCCACCCCCACCCCCTCTCTCTCCACCCACCCTCATCAGTTCCCCAGCACTGGACAAATGTATGGAAAGAACCTCATCAGGCGATGAATGGAGCTATGGAAGACCTGTCCTGCTTGTCACCCTGGGATGACTGGACCTGGGCATAGCCCTGTTGGATCAATGCATAATGCAACAATTCCAACCTGAAGCAAACCACTGCACATTGCGCACACAATTGTGGAGGGATGGTGTGTGTGTGTGTGTGTGTGTGTGTGTGTGTGTGTGTGTGTGTGTGGTGAGTAACTGAGAAAGGGGGAGGGGAAACAAACTCATTGGGGACACACAGAGAGAGGGAGAGGTGTGTGTGAAGTGTGTGAAGTGTGTGTGTGTGTGTGTGTGTGGCGCGCGCGCGCGCGCGTGTGTGTGTGTGTGTTGTGTGTGTGTGTGTGTGTGTGTGTGTGTGTGTGTGTGTGTGTGTGTGTGTGTGTGTGTGTGTGTGTGTGCCCGCGCGTAAATACATGTGACAAAAAAAGGAAATACGTGTGTTAGTATACATATATTCGTAACACACTGGAACTGCAATCTAACTTCTAAGCATGCACTCCAACTTGTGATACAAGAGGATGGGAGTAACAACAGGGCAGCAGGTACGAATACATTGTTGTTTTAAAAAACACCACAACAACCCAAAACAGGTATCTATAGATGTCAATGACATTCAAAATGGTTTTGCACCTAAAAACAACAACAAAACCAACAAAACGAAACACAAAAAACCCGAAACAAAACCACAACAACCAATGGTGTATTCTAACCGAGAGGGAAAAAAAGACATAATTTACTTTGCATAGAAGCAAAGTTTCTAGCATAATTTTGGACATAGTTTTGGCGTTGTGCTCTTCCTTTGTTCAGTGTACACAACAAATGAATGGTATAATGGTAGACCTATGGGAATCTCTTTGGTCTCAACTGTCATGCTGTCTTTCTTTGTTTTCCTGATTTTATTTCTAACCATAGAGAGAAAGAGGTAATCATACAGGCTTCCTACATTGACAGGCACTGGAAAGAAGAAATAATCATGTGATCAGGAGGGGGAGGGGTGGGGGACGTGCGTTATCGAAGTTCTTGCAAGAGTTGCCACCGATCTCTCTCTCTCTCTCTCTCTCTCTCTCTCTCTCTCTCTCTCTCTCTCTCTCTCTCTCTCTCTCTCTCTCTCTCTCTCTGTGTCAGCCTTGTCAATTATGCCACTCAATTTTATTGTCGGCTCTGACAGTCTACAAATGATGCCGCCACGAGGCGACACGGACTCTTTGGCGCCATTTATAATTCATGGCTGAAACTCTGCTGCTTCCTGCCGACTGATTCAGTTGTCTGTCCGATTCGGGGGAGGTGGGACTTACTGTGGCTTAATTCTTCTACAGCTCCTTCTGGCAAGATGGAGCTGAGTGAGTGAGTGGTTGTCGGTGTCTTGAGTCTGGCGTAAACATCTTGTTCGTTCTCTCTCTCTCTCTCTCTCTCTCTCTCTCTCTCTCTCTCTCTCTCTCTCTCTCTCTCTCTCTCACCACACCTCACACACACACACACACACCACACACACACACACACACAACATACATACATACTACATACAACAGATACACACATTAATTTTTTTTTAAAGATAGATACTAAGATAGCTTGATGATGAAAAAGTCAACCAACCCAATTGCATTGCTTATTCAATGTACCATCTGAAAATTAAAGTTTAACTTTGAGAAAACACACACACACACACACACACACACACACACACATACACAGGCGCTATAAGTCTATGAAAGTCTTTTTCCTTTCTTCTTTTAAAAAAAAAAATTCCTTTCAAGAGGTGGACTTTCGGCGTAGTTTCATTGACATCTGGCGCTCCAAATATCTACCAGCTAAAATAAGTAGCGCGACGTGACGCATTTTCGCTCATATGTAACAGACAACACTAGTTGAGCACTGTCTCAGCGTTCGACTAAGGAGAAGAAGAAATAAGGCCTAGAACTGACTCAGATACTGGAATGTGTTGGAGTTAAAAGGGGGTGGGGGACAAAAATGCTTGTGTGTGATAGGAACCAGAAATGTGGAAGTGATGTCTTCACTACCGATCCTGAGTAAGTGAATTGCCTGTATAAAATATCGATTTGGTCGGGTCTGTTTGGTGTTTCATGTTTCACCTCGTCGCAAAACCCAGTACCTGCATCCTTCTTTCTGGTCTCATCATCAATCATCGCACCTCCCCCCCCCCTCTCTCTCTCTCTCTCTCTCTCTCTTTCCTCCCCTCTCTCTCCCCTTCGTTTTGATATGCTTGGTTTGACCCAATTCTAGGGGCTGGTGGCCTGAAGAATAAATTTTGTTCATTGTTCATTGTTCTCTCTCTGTCATTCGCTCACTCTCTGAATGTGTTTGAGACGTAGCCATAATTACAACAGCTGTACTCCAAATGAAGAATGGACATTTCCAAACTAGAAAAAGTGCAATGAGCGCGCATCCACCCCCCCCCCCCCCCCCCCCTCTCTCTCTCTCTCTCTCTCTCTCTCTCTCTCTCTCTCTCTCTCTCTCTCTCTCTCATGACATATGCACGTGAACTTAACACGGAGCCAAGTGAAAACCCAAGATGGTGAGAGGGGCGTGAGACAGACAACCAGTGAGATGTGAAACAGAGAAAGAGAGAGAGAAGGGGGGGGGGTGAGAGAGATGGGGGGGGGGGGGGGGTGGAGAAAAGAGGACTCAGACAGACATAGAGAGAGAAAGACTCAGAGAGAGATAGAAAGGCTCAGTGAGAGAGAGAGAGAGAGAGAGAGAGAGAGGGGGGGGGGGGGGGGGGAGAGAGAGAGAGAGAGAGAGAAGAGAGAGAGAGAGAGAGAGAGAGAAGAGAGAGAGAGAGAGACTCAGAGAGAAGACTGAGACTCAGACAGACATAGAGAGAGAAAGATCAGAGAGAGATAGAGACTCAGAGAGAGAGAGATAGAGATAGAGAGAGAGAGATCGAGAGAGAGAGAGAGAGAGAGAGAGAGAGAGAGATGAGAGAGAGAGAGAGGTGGGGGACTACTCAGAGAGATAGAGAAGAGACGGAGAGAGAGAGACTTCAGAGAGAAGAGAAGAGAGACGGAGAGAGAGAGAAGAGAGAGAGAGGAGAGAGAGGAGAGAGAGAGAGAGACGCTGACGGAGAAACTGGTCACAGCATGCATAGACACACATTGCAGTTACACTCAGCCAATCAAGGTAGGAGGACAAAAATACACCAAAGCATAACAAAAAAATAACCCTCCCCCCTTTTTTTTTTAATTAAAAAAAAACCCAACTCAATAAGCAACGAAAAAAACACAACAAAGATGAAAAAAAAAATCTTATTTCATTTCAACGATATCACAACAGCCATAACCAGCACAGCGCTCTCAACTTATCCCTAGCCGACAGAGAGATAAAACTATCCTCATCCCGTAATATACGTCAAAATACGTCAAAGTCATGAATATTTCAACTGTGAAGCCCGCAGTTATGGCTGAACAGGCTTTCCAATAAAAGCAATGCCGAGTAACAGCTGGATCGTGAAAACACACACACACACACATATATATAGATATAGATGTTCTGTTACACATACACACACACCTTTTAGACACACTCGTACTTTCGCATGTGCACGCGTACATGTATGTGCACGCACGCACACGATCACATAATTATGTGCTCGTATGTGTCTATGTGAAGGGTGGAGATGGAGGGAGAGAGGAGCCAGAAGACTGACGAACAAACAGAAAGGTAACATAATCGAATGAACAGACCCAAACCATGTATTTTATTTATAAATGAATACAGGCCGTGGCCTCATACAACAGGCTATGACGAACACCCATCATCAAAATCAAGCTACTTGCGGGGAATAGTAGTAGGGCTATTGCTTGGAGTCTAACTGACCGCTAAAGCCAAATCTGGGTTTTCGCTACGCTAAGCCAGAATTAGTAGAAATGAGTAACACACACACACATAACACACACACACAACACACACATAACACACACAACTATATATATATATATATATATATATATATATATATATATATATATATATATATATATATATATATATATATATATAAAGTTTCTTACAAGCGGATCCCCTCACTTTTGTATTTTTACCGACCTCCAAATCGTGATTTTTTTCAGCCTGTCAAAACAATCAAAAACAGCAGGTAATGGTATCTTAACCAGGCGATTTCTTAACAGCAAATGATACTAGACCGTACTGAAGACCAGTCATTTCCGTTAACAGCTTAACACCTCCTCTATCATCAACAACAACAACAGCATATATAAGCATATAAAAAAAACCTACCACTTCATCAAATCAGGTATGCAGACATAAATAAAAATGTGCAAGCAATATTTATAACCAAGGAACATTGCAGAATGCGAGTTCTCAATCCCCCAGAAGCTGACTACTTGTTTCTTAATCACTGCAGTGCCTCATCCCAAGAATATGAATGCTTCTCTTTTGCTAAGAATATTTCACATTTACTTAGGACCCTCATAAACTGAACCTTCCTCACTACGTCAATTTCTTCTTCATCATTGTTCCCTGTCTCTTTTCTCTCTTCTTTTAGTTTTGTTTTCAGTGTTTCTGCCAGAGAGTCTACCCCCCCCCCCCCCCCCCATAAAAATTGGGGACAGGGGCGAGGGGTTAACACAAATTCTCCCCCCCCCCCCCCCCCCCATACCATTGCAATTCCATAGATGGAATGATTAGACCTCTCATGGGACGGAATCTATATGACATCTGTGTGTGTAGAGGGGGGGGCTATAGACAACAAATAACCGCTCATTGTGTATCTTTTTTTCTTCTTGTGTACGTACGTATATCACTGCATGATTCATAAAGCGGAAAATGAATTTTACGGTTGTGCGGACTTTTTTTATGCGCTGTTAGTCACACATTTATTTATTCTTTCATAACACTGTTGTGAAGGAAGCATGAAAGCCTGTTTACACCTATACTTCCTCTACACGAGACAGTTTTGACTATCACAATGAAACGGTTCTCTGCAACAGCTTGTTCCTACACGAGCTCAATTAGGCCAGCTGCTCTAGGCCTAATACTCAAAAGCAGCTGAAATAAACCGATGAGAGAAGGGATAAGGGGGGGTGGGGGGTGGGGGGTGGGGGTGGGGGGGCTTCAAAGACACACAGGTAACAGAAGATGATATTGAATCCATAAATTTGGCAATAGTAAAACTTTAGTGTGTAAGTCAATATTATTATTATTTTTGCTGCACGTTTTGAGTTCACATGTGCTTAGGATTTTCGCAGAAAAAAACAATCACATTTTGACATTGTAGAACGTACATGTATGTATAAAGAGAAAGAGAGAGAGAGAGAGAGAGAGAGAGAGAGAGAGAGAGAGAGAGAGAGAACTCTGAACTGTGAACAATTCAAATGTACATTGGCCTTAGGCCACAAAACACGGAGTTCGGGGGTAGGAGGAAAAACAACATATTGGTATGAAAAGTTTGATGAAACATGAAAAACAATTTCAGAGAGACAGACAGAGACAGACAGACAGAGAGAGGCAGCAGACAGACAGACAGACAGACAGACAGAAAGAGAGAGAGAGAGAGAGAGAGAGAGAGAGAGAGGAGAGAGAGAGAGAGAGAGAGAGAGAGAGAGAGAGAGAGAAGAGCGAGAGAGAGAGAGAGAGAGAGAAGGGGAGGCTAAAGTACAAGAAGAAGAGAAAAGGAAGAGGAGGACAGATGAAGAAGAAGAAGAAGAAGAAGAAGAAGGAGGAGGAGGAGGAAGAGGAGGAGGAGGAGGAGGAGGAGGAGGAAGGAGAGGAGGAGGAGAAGAAAGAAAGAACAAAGGAGGAAGACAGAAAGAAAAATAGAGAGAGGATGAGGACGACGAACAGACGACGATATGAGAAATGATGATGATGAGAACAGAGCAGACATAAAGGAAAGAAAGAGAGAACAGAGACAGCAAGAGAGAGAGAGAGAGAGAGAGAGAGAGAGAGAGGAGAGAGAGAGAGAGAGAGAGAGAGAGAGAGAGAGAGATGAGGTGGGGTGTGTGTGTGTGTGGTGTGCGCGTGTGCGCGTACTTGAGTGTGTTCATGCAGGCATGCATGGCGCGCGGCGCGCGTGTGTGTGTGTGTGTGTGTGTGTGTGTGTGTGTGTGTGTGTGTGTGTGTGTGTGTGTGTGTGTGTGTGTGTTTTGAAATACGAATATTCAAAAAAATAATGTTTCTTCCCCGTCATTTGTTATCATACCCACTTACAAACGGGACAGACCACCAGTCAGAAACCAATCAATCAATTCAACCCTCAATCACTCAGTTAATCGTTGAGACAATTCTTTAGTGAACCACTCACTCAAAATGTGAAGAGAAAAAAAATCCAGCACGTTCGTGCTTTCTACTCCCTTTTCTTTGAATGGTGCTCTGCCTGCACCTTACATAACCTAAAGCAATCAAGGAACAATCAATCAGCCACTACTGAGTAACCAGGCTGCCTGTGAAAGAGTCGAGTCATGAATGAATCGATCGTCAACCATCCCAGAAGCATTACATAATCGATTTCCAATATGTTTTCTCAGTTGTTATAGTGCAAACAGAGAAGTTAAATACGAGTTCATTGACACTGGTCAAACTGAAGGATATGTAACCCTGCTTCCCTTTACGTTAAGGTGTAGTACGGGTTACCTCCCTTCCGCTGTGACCGTCGAAACGGAGGAACTTCCTGGGACTGTTTAAAACATTCCTTTACAAAAGACATGAATGTGTGAACAATCTGCAATTTAATGTGTGTGTGTGGGTTTAAGTGAAAATGATCTTTATTGCGAGTTATTAAAGATAAAGCTTCTTTTTATTCTTCCCTTTAAAAAAATCAAGAAAATTGACATAATAAGCAACCAAAAGACAATGCTAATCAATGCTAAAAAGAACTTTAAATGAACACGACAAAATCCAAACTTCACAATATAAAATAAAACAAAAAGAAGATATTACATCTGCTCAATTCAGACAATGAGACAGACAATAAGTGAAGAAAACAAGATAATGCTCCTATGTATGTATGTGTGTGTGTGTGTGTGTGTGTGTGTGTGTGTGTGTGTGTGTAGCTCTATCATACTTCCATTATTTGGCATAAATTTAGTTTGGGCTTAATGCTAAATAATCATTGTCCTACCTGCTGTTGCTATTTCCTTAAATTTCATCATAAATCTGTTCGTGTGCATGCAATGCTTGGCATGACTAATACACACACACACACACACACAAATTTGATATTAAGCTGTTTCTAACAGAGCAGAAAAACACGAAACAACCCAGTGGTTTGAGCTCTTGCTGGGAGGAGGGGTCAAATCACCCAGCTGCTGAGGTTCTGTCAGATTGCCATAACTTTAAGGATCTTTTTTGCTCTTTTTGCCACTTCTTTGGACAATGAACCTACAGTCCCATTTTGATTTAGTTGCCTGTCAGTGTTGGTGGGTGTGTGTGTGTGTGTGTGTGTGTGTGTGTGTGTGTGTGTGTGTGGTGTGTGTGGTGTGTGTGTTTACATGTATGCATGCATGTGCACATATGCAATAGCAATTTTTCCAGAAATATATCTCCCCATATACCACCCACTTTACAAAATAAAATCTGGTAGAATCTATGTACTGAATTTTGTTGTTTGTGTTTGTTGTTGTTGTTGTTCAGCTAAAACTCTGGGGTTCACCAATGATGATGTATTTTTGTGTTTGCAGCCATTCCCATGAATATAAGAAAAATTGTGCTGTTAATTCTCTAAATACATTTCTTTCACATAATGTTAATAAACCAACGGGAAAAAAATATATAAGAACTAATCCTAGAAACCAAAAATGATGTTAATTGGTTCATGAATGCACTGTATATTGTACTGGAATGTAATTATTGTGTTCTAGTGGTAAAGTGAGATGCTCTAAATTGTACTACAAGGTATTAAACCCTACTCATTCATACTGCACTGCACTGCCCTGCCCTATAGTGCACTTTTGGTACATATGCACACATCAAAACCTCTTCTGTCTTTCAGGAGAGTAGGCCAGTTGTGTTAGTGGGAACAGTCCACAAAATACGGCATGTACATGTGGGAACTAAATGTAAAACTAAAAAAAAAACAACCTACACACACATAAGTTATTCCATTACTCTCAAAATAAGAGAATTCATTTGATCTATAGATGTAAGTAATAACATTTTATAGATATTACAGATGTAAGTAATAAACAGATATCCCATTACACCATACAGCTTTTGTACTGCTGTGTGTTAACAGTACATACCAAGCAACTGTATTGTTTAATACTGTGCTGTATTGCACTGAATAGTAATTAATGCACTACTCGGTAAGCTGTGCTATTTTTACTGATGCTATGTTTCCATCATGACATGTTTCAAGTTTTCAGGGATGTTATTACTAAATGAAATATTCAGGCTCCTCTCTCAAAGTGAAGCAGTATTCTCCCCTTCACTTGCTTCAGCAATGATTTATAGTATGAAATATTCAAGGTCTTCTCACTGGATTTAACATTCCTACTCAGGCTCTCTCAGTCTCCCAGTGTGTGTCAAAAGTCAAGTCAAGTCAAAATTTTATTTCCAGATGGTACATTGAATAAGCAATGCATTTGCTTTTTTTCATCAAGCCATCTATCTAAGAACAAATTTCGTAATGATTATACTAAGACACTACATTATTGCATCATTTAACGTTAAATTAAACCAGTAAAAAAAGAGGAAAAAATCGATAATGGATTGTGTGTGTGTGTGTGTGTATGTGCGTGTGCATGTGTGTGTGTGTGTGTGTGTACATCATGAGTACTAATGCTATTGTTGTGTGTATTCATAAAGCTTCACACATATTGAATTGAAAGTGTTGTATACACCCATTGGCATTAATGCACTTGTGTGCAAGTACACACTCACACACAAACACACATACACAGTGACACACACACGACAAACACATACATGTACACACACCACACACACACATGTACACACACAACATACACACACACACAACACACACTCACACAGAGGTCGGCTATAGCCTGTAAAGGGAAGCAGGGACATTTTTTCTTTATTACCAACAAGGTTGTTTGCTGAGAAGCATTACTTGTGTACACATGTGTAACCTTCTACAAATCCTGTTGAGGTTGTTGGATTTTTTCTATTATAATAGGGTAGTAGGGGAGAGAGCGAGAGGGAGGGTGAGAGGAGAGAGAGAGAGAGAGAGAGAGAGAGAGAGAGAGAGAGAGAGAGAGAGAGAGAGAGAGAGAGATGGATAGAGAGAGAGAGGGAGAGAGAGAGAGAGAGAGGGAGAGAGAGAGAGAGAGAGAGAGAGAGAGATAGGGGAGAGTGAGAGAGAGAGAGAGATAAAAAAAGCAAGAGTCACACAAAACCTAAACACCACAGGCATGCTTCTATTAATATCCTTGTTGATTATCCTTGTTATTTAATCAATTAATGCAGGCAGCCCTCTCCACACAGTCATTGATCAATCCTGGATCAAAGGGGTGCAACAGCCCAGCGTAAATTAGCTAAACAATGTATGTGTGTGAATGTGTGTGTGTGTGTGTGTGTGTGTTGTGTGTGTGTGTGTGTGTGTGTGTGGTGGGGGGTGGGGGGGGGGGGGGGGGAGAGTTGTGAGCAGGCAGGGGGTATGTGGGGACTTACATGTAGTTTGCTCATGTGCCTGTGAATGTTCATCATGAGTTATTTCAGTGATTTGCCATGTGTGTGACACTGTATGGTAATTGGTATGTGTGGTTGAGAAAGACAAACAACAAGTGTGTGTGTGTGTGTGTGTGTGTGTGTGTGTGTGTGTGTGTGTGTGTGTGTGTGTGTGTGTGTGTGTGTGTGTGTGTGTGTGTGTGTGTGTGTGAGTGTGTGTGTGTCTGTGTAAGAGAGATCTTCAGTTTAATGTCTATTCACATAGATCTAGTGATTTTAGACAAAACAAACAAAAAAACCCAAAACTTCAAAAAGCCCTCACAAGGAAAAGCAAACAATAACTGAAAACAATGAGTGTATATATATATGTGTGTGTGTGTGTGTGTGTGTGTGTGTGTGTGTGTGTGTGTGTGTGTGTGTGTGTGTGGTGCAGTGTACATTATATGCATGTGGCCTGTGTGTGTGCGTGAGTGAGTGAGAGAGAGTGTGTGTGTGTGTGTTTGTTTGTTTTGTTTTGTTTAATGTCTATTCACTACATGGTGATTTAGACACACCCGCATTCACACCAAAGTACCTATTATTACACACCGCATCTCTCTCTCTCTCCTCTCTCTCTCTCTCCTCTCTCTCTCTCTCTCTCTCTCTCTCTCTCTCTCTCTCTCTCTCTCTCTTTCTTTCCCCTACACGCACCCACATCCACACACACATAAGTATATAAATATATACATATATATAAATATATATATATATGTATATACATATATAAATATATATATATATGTATATACATATATATAAATATATATATATATATATATATATATATACACATATATATTATATATATATATATATATATATATATATATATATATATATATATATATAATATATATATATATATATATATATATATGTAATTACAGTAAAGGTTTTACAGGTGAACAATATATGACTTCAGCAACTGACACTATGAATTGCTGAGAGTCATATAAAACTTCTTGACTAGTGGCATATTTCTTATGAATATCTAAACCTCTCCTTTTATACATGTCAAGAAGAATTGGGCAATCAAACAACAAATGGTGGACTGAAAGTGGAATAGAACAACAACATGTTACATTTTTTGAATATTTAGTATTCCATGCATTTAATCTCAGTTTATGTATTAGAATTTCTAATTTCCGTGGGCAAGGAAACTGTTGATAATGTTTTTCTATAATCTTTGAATGTATGCATTTCATTAACTTAGAATGAATTTCATAAGACGACAATGCAAGATTAGAATCAAACACTTCAGTACTGTATTCAGAGGCACCTTGTTTTGCCAAAGAATCAACCAGCTCATTCGAATAAATTCCACAATGAGAGGGGATCCAGCAAAAAGTTATGTGTGTGTGTGTGTGTGTGTGTGCACGAACATGTATGCATGCATGTGAGGGTGCATGTGTGCGCTTGCACTCACACACACAAGCATGCACATGTGACTTTGTAAGCAAGCATTTTGAGTAAACAAGGTGTATGATACTGTCAAACAGAGAAACAACACCTACTGTGTATTATACCCATACTGTATCTCACTATCTATCTCACTATCTATCTGTGAGGCAGCGCTAGAAGACAAAAGGCAAAGAGTGAAAGACAGAAACTCCGTGAATAACTGCATGAAACAGCCGGAAAAGACATCAGACAAGCAAACAGAACAGACAGAATGCTCTCACAGGAACGAGCAAGGCAGATACTTTCAGTTTTCAAGGAGGTGGCATTACACAATCTGGAATGCTTCTTGCATGATGCAAGCACTATTCCCATCTTCTTGGAAAGCGACTAGCCAGACACTTCACTGCAGTTTGTGAAGTTTCGGGCACAGCTGAGTATACTTTATAAATTCACATTGCATAATAAAACAAACACACACACACACACAATTATAACCTTTACCTGAGATATTCCAATGCTGATCCTCTGCATGTATAGTTTAGCTGTATATAGATCTCACTGTCATATAAACTAATGAAGGAAATCAAATATTTAAAATCCCTACACTCCCTTAACAGCCCCCCACACTCACTTACTTAACAGGGTCCCCCCCACCCCCTCACTTAACAGAGTACCCCCCCCCCCCCCCTCCCCTGAAAATGTGGATTTCAACTGTCAAGCTCTCTCTATTCCACCACCAACTCTGTCAGTGTCAGGCAGAATGTTTTACAAAGTTCTGAAAGAAGGAGACAATCAGTGAGAACATGTTTTCTCTTGCATTAGTGATGAATTGTCTATTGTTGTGCTACAGGACCTGTTCAGCCAGGGTAAATACTGGCTTCTTTGATCTCCATAGCTAACAGAAGCGACATGATCACATAGTGTGGACCACACAATCAACACTGTTGGACATGCTGTCTCTCACTTTTTTCAGGAAGCAAACATTCTGTGCATACTCTCACCACAGAAGCATAATATGTCTATGATTATTATCATATGAATGAAAGCATGTGTCATGCCTACACACACATACACATGTATATTATATGTAATAATGTACAACCCCCCCCCCACTGCCACACACACACATTTAATCAGGCAAATAATAAGTACTATAAATTTTGCAAGCAAAATAGCACTTGCATTGATATTATATCTATGCCAATATGGCCTGGTTGTTGTTGTTGGGTTGGGTTTTTTTTATTTACATAAGAACCCTTTTAGCTTGATTTTCATGTTCTTGGTATAAAATAGGGAAAATGTGACTGAAACTGCTTTACATGGAACTTGTGTAACAGATGTGGGTCCATCTGGTTGAGATGTTTTATTTGAAACATTCATACATGTGTTTTTGAGGTATATGTGTGTGATTGATGTTTAATATATATTTTATGTGGTACATATCCACAGGTATTTCATGTACGTCTGTGTGAAATTGTAACACCTGCTGACCCACACTAAAAGCTTTGTTAGTTAGGGAGTTCCTCAGCATGCCACAGCTGCATTATACTATTGTTATATTTTCAAACATTGTGCTGACATTATCCTCATCCATGATACACACTTCCCAGTCTCAGCATACCAGTATGTGCTCTCCAAATGTTACAAAAGCAAAAATCCTCTGAAATCAGGGTATGGCTGCCCAAGTATATGGTGAGGTACTTGAAAACATCCATGCATGCCAACTTCTCATCCAGTGTGTACTGAACGCCAGAACGGTCTCGAAATGATTCCAAAGTGTATGGTCTCAAAATGTTTCCAAAGAGTGATGAATCAGACAAAGAATTTGTTTTTGGGTGATCAACTGGGAGTAAAGCTGGGGAACATAAAATATGCATGCATGCATGCATGCACACACACACAGTCACACAAACACACACACAAATTTAGGCTAAAGAATGAGCTATGACTGTTTCTTTCATTCATTTGTTTGCTTATCCATGGTCATTTTAACTTTTCCTTGAAAGTAATTGTTTTTGCTTTTTATATTTCTTATGAAAGTAAATTTCTTTTTGAATGGATAGAATATCCTATGTTGCAAGTGCAGCAATTGTTTGGCCTGTAGTGTTCGATCTGAATGACAGGACACAAACAATTAAGCTAAATTCCCTCCCTGACAACCTTGCTGCACTCCAAATCCAACCATGGCCCCATAATGCAGACATCTTCTTCCATCTCAATAGAACTATCTATCTACCTTTCTGTATATACTGCAAATTAGTGCTAATTAGT
>CM054134.1:94913043-94920543 GCA_028751875.1 Rapana venosa
AAATGTCATTGCTGATAGTTTTAAGCCAATGACAATGAAGGGGGATTCCCCCTGGAGTTAATAGTGATTCAGATTTTAAATCAAATGTCCTGTCTGTTCTTTGAATAAGATTTTAAAACTGAGGCCCTGTAGGATGTAAAATATATATGTATTTATTTTTATTTATTTATTCTTTTATATCGAGGATAATGGAATCAGCACTCATGTGCTTTTTTACATCTAGTCAAGTCAAGTCAAAGTCAAGTCAAGTCAAAAACACTTTAATCATCCCATGAAGGGCAATTACAATACTGACAGGCAGATTGATACTCATCAAATATATCAAAGACACAAAAGCTATATTTCATATTGGTTTTCAAATAAAATGTCACCACACACACACACACCACACACGCGCGCATGCGCACAAACATCAATTGTGAACACAATTTTAAACCCATTGACTAGAAGACATAAAAACTTATTTTTACGCACGCATATACGCAGCATGTACACACGCACGTACGTGTGTGTGCAAACACGCCCACGCACACCCACACCATACACCAATATATGAATTCAATGTTTTAAGACAGTTGACTAGAACACAGACTTATTTCACACACCCACGCACCCACACACACACACACACACACACAATTATGTATTGACTACACTCGTAACAATGACAATCAGGCAGATAATTCAGAGAAATGTAAGAACTAGGTAGTCAACATCATTGTGAATTCAGAAGTCGAATGCTTACTGGCACAAAAGAATTTCTTTTTCTGTTGGTTTTGCTGATGGGACACTGAAAACGGCGTTCCGAAGGCAACATTTGAAATTCTGGAAACAAAGCATGAGAAGGATCAGCCAAAATGGCTGTGGCTTTGCGTACAAGCTGCTGATTGCAGAACGACATGAGATCTCTTTGTTCTTTTCCAATTATTTTTGAGCAGATTCTTACAATTCTCTGCAGGCCATTCTTGTTTTTAACACTAAGGTTATTGTACCAACAAATGAAAGCAAAACTTAGAACACTCTCTATGTAAGACTTGTAAAACAAGGAAAGGATCTTTTTGTCTACAAAAAATAAGTTCAGTTTCCTCAGAAAATACAGACGTTGTTGTCCCTTTTTGACAATAGCGTCAGTGTTAACGTCCCAGTTTAACTTGTGGTCAAAAACAGTTCCCAGATACTTATAGTTCAAAACGTTTTCAACCTCTTGATTATGGATAATAATATTCTTAGGAGTATGCCCTGATCTTCCCTGATCCTCGTCCCCGTGTGTATGCTGTTTTGTAAATTTTGTCATCTGTTTCCACTGGCACACAATGGCCTACTCTTCCGAAAAGTGGAACAGCATTTAACGTGTGCGCAAGATGTTCTGCATGCATTCGAACACAGGGCCTCGGTTTATAGTCTCATCCGAAGTGAACAGCACATATTCAGATACTGACATAACATCTTGCACATAATCTGCACACAGGACATTGCAGATACACTCCATCGGGTTCAACCTGCAGATTTAAAAAACAACAACCTTAAATTACTAGTTTTACTTATCACAGTAATTATCACAATGAGTGAAAGTATCAGCACTGTGTCCCAGTGAATCTCCTGTGATGACTTATATTGTACATATTGTACAGAGCTTTCTTACCAGAAATGAAGTCACCAATGACAGTAGTAAAATATGGGAAATACAACAAACAGTAAACTGTTAATAGTGTTTAAAATTAGTGGCAATATAATATTATTTTGTGTAAGGTAGGACAGAAAGGGGAGAAATTATTTTTAAATGATGGGTGCACATACATACTTTAAAAAGAAAATGGTGCTTCCTAAAAAAAAATTTCTTCTAAAATAGCCATTGGCAGGTGTTGCATCATAGCTGATAAGTGATATATATATCAACACAAACACACATGTAGTGATGCACACACACATACACACTCACAGACACAGACACACACAACACACACATGTAATAATTATATTATGTACACACACAAGAGCAGGCACACACACACATGTATACACTGACTCAACATACATACTATATCACACAACACCAAACTAATCCATACCATAAGAATGACTGATCAAAGAAGGTTCAGTTGAGAGAGAGAGATTTTTATTTTTTATTTTATTTCTTTCTTTCTTTCTTTTATTTCGAGGATAATGGAATAAGCACTCATGTGCTTTTTTTCACCCAGTCCCCAGAGAGAGAGAGAGAGAGAGAGAGAGAGAGAGAGAGAGAGAGAGAGAGAGAGAGAGAGAGAGAGAAGAGAGAGAGAGAGAGAGAGAGAGAGAGAGGGGGGGGAGAGAGAGAGGAGAGAGAGAGAGGGAGAGAGGGAGAGAGAGAGACTCAGAGAAAGTATACATCACAATCCATACACATACAATGATATCTACTAATTAGTACTAATACAGGTCATGTACACATCATTACAGGCAAGATCTTTGTATGCAAACACTAAGAGGTAATAGTAATAGTATGATGACTGATGTCCATGGCCAGTACAGTCTATGCATTGTATACTTTTAAATTAAAACAAATTATCTGGCTCTTCTTGTATAGAGATCTCTTGGGGGACTCCCCCTTCCCTCCCCCCTCCCCTAACCACATGCACAAACATTATATGCCCACATGTGTTCATGCATGCATACACTTAATGATCACACACAGACACCACACAAGAGCACACACAGTGAGACACACAGTCACACACACCCCCCTCCACACACACACACCCTACCCCATGGAAACAGCCTAGAAGGAAACACATGTACAATAAAAACAAATTATAAAACGCAAAAAAAAAAGAGAAGAGAGAGAGAGAGAGAGAGAGAGAGAGAGAGAGAGAGAGAGAGAGAGAGAGAGAGAGAGAGAGAGAGAGAGAGTCAGACAGAGACAGAGACAAATGACTGAATAGGCACAAAGTGGTCAAAACGGGTGAAACCCCAACATGTCACATTGTCAGGTAAACCAAGGCCCATGAAATAGTCTATAATTATTATAGATAGGTCTATGCTTACTAGTTCGTTCTCTGTCAGTCGGGTAGATCCTGTAGAATCGTCGTCCTCCATTCTTAGGCGTTGGTATGCACCTCTTTGGTTATCGCTTGTATCACTTCCAGTGCTTCTGGCCATCGAAAAAAAACCCTTTCCACTCTCAACCACAGAAAAATTGCCTGTCAATATCCCTTAGCGTTCGCACACATGTTGCCATTCTGGCCAAATGTGTGCGTGTGTCGCAAATCTGTAGAACGGTGACCCAATCTGTGTGTTGTGTTGTCGTCTGCCAACAACACCAAAAGTCTCGCCTCGCCGCGTGCCCAAGTCCCACAGGTAGATCGAGACTGAGAAAACTTTCTACCCAATGAGTTTTGCGGAAGTTTGGGAAACTATTAAATGGCGGGCTTTGGTTGGCTTACTGAAGAAAAGGCGCATTTATTTTTTTATCTCCCCTGTTCCTACCTTGTGTAGGTCATGTAGCATCTCTCTCTCTCTCTCTCTCTCTCTCTCTCTCTCTCTCTCGCACACGGGGCAAGAGTCAGAAAAAAAAGTCAAAAGATGAGAGAGACACAGAGACAGAGAGAGAGAGAGAATTGCTTGAACCTATATAATTATTATGCTAATTTGTCTTCAGAGAATAACGCTGAAAGAATCATTTCACCCCCCCCCCCCCCCTTCTCTCTTGTACATTTGCAGAGGGGAAGGGCACGCCAAGACGTTGCTGTATTCAATTACACGTCTGTTCACTCCCACTGATATTAGACAAGAGGGGGGGAAAGCAGGATGGATGGGTGTTGAGTTGGTGGTGGAGGTCTTGCTAAAACGTGTTTGAAAAACAGTAAACACGGAAAACCACTATAGTATGAACATGAAAAAGAAACTTGGCAAAGCAAGAACAAAACAAATATGAAAACAAAAATAATACAAGTCGGTAATGTTAATGAAACTATAACAACTCTAATGTCCTACAGGACTCTGTTGAAAAAAAAATCGTTCAAAATACCAAATGCCTGATTCCATTTACTGAATCTGCAGGTGAGGGAATGTTCAGAAAAGTGGGGTAAAAAAAAAAAGAAGAAGCTTTTGTACTGTTGCATTCATGTATTAAATGAGTATATGTATTATTCTCAAAACTTTTTTTCCTGTTTCTGCTCAATTTAGTTCTGAACCCATTCAGTTTTTACTACTACTACTACTACTACTACTAATATATGGAATTTATATAGCGCTGAATCTGGTAACAACAAACAAATCTTTATTCTATAAAACAAAACGTTTGCTCTCCTTGCTGCGAAAATATTAAAATGTTGTGCAAGTCTTAGAATAGTTCAGGGCTCTTACCTTGTCAATATTGATTACAGATCTGTTTTAAAATCTCTCTTTTAGTTGATAAGTTTCTGTGACCTATCTCCATGATGTTCCTTCTAATGAGTGGTAGCATTCTTGTAAGGGTGAAAGCACATGCAATTCTTCTCATTCCCGTCCATGTTTTGCACCTCTTTTAGCGGCTCTATCACCCCGCTCACTTTGGGAAGCAGCATTATAAACTTGCTGAAGCTAGTAAGTAAACAGTTCTGAGGACATGACACATTGAATCTAAAATGTTTAGCTACGTTTATTATTCGATCGAAATTATCGCACAAACAAGACACTTTTTCAGTGCTCCAAAGTCTTTGCTTAAAAAACTATCAAGTGTAGACTGCAAAGCTTACAGACTTGCCCTTGGTGTTCCTTATTATACATCAGCACTGGGACTGTATAATGAAGATGCCACATTGCCTTCGGATCATTACCCTCAACTAGCTGTGCTAAATAATATGTTCTTAAAAACAAAAAAAGTAGAAGTACGATTAAAATCATCACTAAATTTTCCTAAAAGAGCCAAACGCATAAAACCATATTATTTAACGCTCATTGATACATAATGTGTCTGATCTTGTTGAAAACTGATGTTAGTCAACATAGAATGGACAAACGCCAAGGTGTGTGTGTGTGTGTGTGTGTGTGTGTGTGTGCGTGGGTGCACGTGCTAGGGCGTGTGTGTGTGTCTGTGTGTGCGTACGCGCGCGCGCGCGCGTGCGTGCGTGCGTATGCGTGTGTGCTTGTGTGTTGTGTGTGTGTGTTTTGTGTGCATGCGTGTGTGCTTGCATGCGCGCGCACGCGCGTGTATGCCCACAT
This sequence comes from Rapana venosa, assembly GCA_028751875.1. NCBI lineage: Eukaryota > Metazoa > Mollusca > Gastropoda > Neogastropoda > Muricidae > Rapana > Rapana venosa. The sequence continues at coordinate 94,918,222 of CM054134.1, forward strand.
ACACACACGCGCGCGTGCGCACTCTTGCATGCCCGCATTTTGTGTCTTAATGTCCAATCCTGTGTGCATGGACGTTTACTTTGATGGTGAAATTCAATAAGATAGGCCTATAATTATATAGTGTTCCGGCTGTGAACCATGACACAGGCTAACTGTGATTCCCAGTCAGAGCTGATGGCAGGTAGGGTACAGTGTAGTAGTAGTAGTAGTAGTAGTAGTAGGCCTTATATGGTTGGTGTCTTTCTGTTGAACAATGAACTGATCAGTGGATGCATGCCCTTAAGGCCATCCTACTGGCCCTGCCACGAGTAAACCAAATTAATAGTCTCCAAGTATGCGGTCTCGCGTTTGGGCTTCTAGTTTTGTTGTTTGTTTTTACCCCCTTACCGGTTCTCTTAAACTATTTCTCTGTCTTTCTTTCTGTCCCTTTTGTCTCCGTCCGTCTGTATATCTGTCTGCCTGTCTGTCTGTGATTATAAAGATTATTCTCTCTCTCTCTCTCTCTCTCTCTCTCTCTCTCTCTCTCTCTCTCTTATGACTTTCTTGGGGTTTCCCCCCTCTTTATTGTGTGAGTGTATGGGTATTGCACTTATTTTATTATCATGACATTCAATTTGTATGAGTATAATCAAAAGTGTTGGTGTTGATCGTGTGCTATGTGAGTATTATACATTTAGTATTATCCCTCAAAACACACACCCACACCCACACTCACACACACACACACACACACACACACACACACACACACACACACACACACACACTCACTCACTCACTCACTCACATTCTCTCTCTCAATGACTGTATAGGTTTAGATTTCTTCTTTTGTTTTGTTTCTTGTTTTTATTGTGTGAATGTATGGGTATTGAGCTTATTTCATTATCATGACATATAATTTGAAACGAGTATAATAAAAAAAAAAAAAAGAGTGTTGATGGTGATCGTGTACTGTTTTGGGTATTATATATTGGATATTATCTCTGAAATACACACACACACACTCTCTGTCTCTGTCTCTGTCTGTCTGTCTGTCTGTCTGTCTGCTTCTCTCTCTCTCTCTCTCTCTCTCTCTCTCTCTCTCTCTCTCTCTCTCTCTCTCTCTCTCTCTCTCTCTCTCTCACCTTTTATCGTTTTGCTTATAGTTATAGTGTATGCTGATGAAGGATTCATATTTTTTCAATACTTTATTGGACTTGTCCGCTGTACTTAAATTTTAATGAGTGCCCTATTTCAATATCTTATTGTTATATGTAACAAGTATATGTACCATTTGACAATGTGTAGATGTTTATCTTTATGACTTATTAAGTCTGGTTGTTGTTATTTTTCTTGGTTTTGTTGTTGTTCTTGTTGTTGTTTCTTTTTCTCTTTTTTTCTTTTTTTCTTCTTTTGTTGGTTTGGTTTTTCTTTCTCTTTTGTTTGTTTGTTTGTTTTGGTTGTGTTTTTTTTTTGGGGGGTGGGTGGGGGGTGGGTTTTTTAAGGTTTTTTTTTTATTTGTTTGCTTTGGGGGGTGGATGTTGGAGGGGGGGCTGTTTTGTAAAGGGTTATTTCCCCATGTTTCTACTGTGAGACTGTATAAGTGTTGGGTTATTATTAAGATGTATCCCTACGGGCGGGGACTGGATGTAAAAAAGCACATGAGTGCTTATTCATTATCCTCGAAATAAAAGAATTTGTCATTGTCATTGTCTCTCTCTCACATTTTCTTTTCCTTTCTTTCTTTCTCTTTCTTTTTCTTTCTTTCTTTCTTTCTTTCTTTCTTTCTTTCTTTCTTGTAACCTCATGCTTGGGTTTCCATACATGCATTCTTTTTTCAGTTGGTGAATCTCCCTTACCCTTCTCTCCCCCCCCCCCCCTCTCTCTCTCTCTCCTTATTTGCCTCATTCTTTCCTCCTCCTTCCTTTCTTTTCTTTCTGTCTATCTTCCATCCTTCATTCTTTCCTTTTTTTTTCTTGTCTGTCTTTTTTTTCCAATTGATCAATCATTCTATAAAAAAAAATTGGGGGGGGGGGGGGGGGGTGTATACACACACACACACACACACTTTAAGTGGTAAGGCATTGACTATATATGTGTGTGTGTGTGTGTGTGTGTGTGTGTGTGTTGTGTGTGTGTGTGTGTGTGTGTGTGTTTTAGCCCTCTAACTTACCTGTGGGGTAGTTCAGGGACAGACAGGCCTAAACAATTCAGTGAGGCCTATCGACTATATGACGACTGAGATTCAATTCTGTTCACACTGGGTCCTATATCAGCCGATCGATCATCCAGCTCATAAAAGAAATGAAAACAAAGGTGGGGGGTGGAAGGGAAAGGGAGAGG
>CM054134.1:94923043-94928043 GCA_028751875.1 Rapana venosa
AATAACAACAACAACAACAAATATGTCGCATAGCATTGATGGTGTGATGTGATGTAAAGATGTCGTACAGGACAAACGACAACAAAAAAACTCCAACAACAACAAATCAACACAAAACAAAAGCAAAAAACAGTACAACAACAACAACAACAACAAAACCCTTCAGCCTTGGACTGGATGTTGATTTACCGTTCATCTGGCATACATAGAGGTAAATAAACAACGCTCAACTCAACCGTCTCCATCGCCGTAGTCGTCGGCATGATATTATAATATTAATAGTACCAGGGTTCGCCATCTCTCTCGATCTCTGCTGAGTTCTACGATCTCATGTAACCCTGCCAGACTACTGATCTGAGTGATGCTGCCTTGGAGAATTGTCATCATCAGATCTGTTTGTATGTTTCTGTTTGCATGACCGACATATCTCAGTTGCGCTTATCAATTTCAGCCAACCTAATGTTTTTGCACTGAGCGTTTATCAAGAATGCTTTCATTTCTTCTTCTGTCTGACCATTTGACTGTTAGAAGTCGCCTCTAGAACCACATTCAGATGTCCTAGATTTGTATTCAGATCAGAAAGCAACCATCCGATGTCATGGCATGCACTATGGGTTCTTTGATGTAGTAAAGGAGTCCGTCAGGGTTGCGTAATTAATATCATCTCCGCATCTTTTCAGCATATATACAGAAATGATGACGAGAAAGACTGATACAGATAACACGGGCATCAATTATAAGAGGCAGAACCATCGCTAACCTCAGGTACGCTGATGATACAGCACTCATGGCCAATGATATCACAAGCATGAGAAGAGTTCTCTACAGAGTCCATGCAGAGGGCAACACTGCTGGCCTTAAGTTCAATGCCAGAAAGACCACAGTGACGGAGTTTAAAGGTACAGACAGCCCTTAGAATATCAAAATCTAAGGAACAGATCTGGAATATGTTCAAAATGTTTTTAAAAAAAAGAAAATAGGCTCCGTGAAAGAGAATAAAGACTCCTGTCTACAAGAGGTCAAGGCTAGAATCGATATGGCCAAGCAAAGAGGATTCGGTTACAGAAACTTTTGGAAAGACAGAGGCATATCTAAATACCTCAGAATTAGATTCGTTAAAACACTAATCTGACCTGTATTGCTGTATGGGTCAGAAGCCTGGACACTATGAACACTGAAAAGAGCCAGAATAAAAGGTAAAAGGTAAAGGAGTCCCATAACCTATAAGGTCGTAGGGGAGCGAGGCGTCAGAGACCTCACTTCTCTAGGGCCAGCATATTGAGGGCGGTGCCCATCTCCTCTCCCTCGCTGCTTTACCTTCCCTGACCCTAAAGAGGGCAGGTACCCATTTACAGCTGGGTGAACTGGGGGAACTGTACTGAAGCCAAGGCGCGCAAACGGTCACCCATCCAACTGGTAACCATGCTCGACGCTGCTTAACTTGGCTGGGGGAAAGCGAGTGCTCCGACTACTGAGCTACCCCGTCCCCCGCCAGAATAAACATAGCCGAAATAATTATGGTTCTACAGGCTACTTCTAAGAGTCAAAGGAACAAGAACAGGAAATAAAAAGAACAAAGATACAAAAATGAGATTTAAAAAAATCAAATCAAGAAGTCCCCCCAAATCAATGCTAGTTTGAAGATGATGACGACATACAATCACTGTCATCAATCATAACGGTGAGAGCTGGACAAAAAGTGGATGGTCAACACTTCTGTTTTCACAGGGAGGGCACGGTACGGTATTGTCTTTTTACGTTCCGAGCCTTAGAGCTCCGAGTTTCACCAGTGGTGATATGTTTGTGTATGCGACCATTTTTTTTTACCCACAAAGCCGCTTTCCGACATCGGGGATGGACAAGATTATTCAGAAGGGAGGAGGCCAGCGTACGTCTAGTTCCACTCTCTTACCCATGATATCACAAGCATGAGAAGGATTCTCTATAGAGTCGATGCAGAGGGAAACACTGCTGGCCTTAAGTTAAATGGCAATCTTCCGATGAGACTATAAACCGAGGCCCCCGTGTGCGAACGCACGCAGAACATCTTACGCACACGTTAAATCCTGTTCCGCTTTTCGTAAGAGTAGGCCATTGTGTGCCGGTGGGAACAGATGACAGAATTTACAAAACCGCACACACACGGGGACTGGATGTAAAAAGAAAGCACATAAGTGCTTATTCCATTATCCTCGATATAAAAGAATAAGTAAAAAAAGAAATAAAATGAGGGCTTGAGGACGTTCACACGTGATGAGTGTTGAATACGAACACGATACTGCTAGTACTGTATCATTTCAAAAAGAGAGAGACAGACATGCAGATTACAAGCCAGACATAATAAACAATACACAGGAAGACATTTGTCACAGGAAAGAGTACAAACTCCATCTCCAATGTCAGCAGAATAGTTTTCATGTTTGGTTTTATATGTCAAAGAAATCGTCAGTGATATTTGAGCTAGGCATGCATATATCAGTGAAAACACACATGCACGTACGTAGTAGACCGTGTGCACGCACGCGCGCACGTTCCCCCGCCCCCCCCCCCCCCCCCCCACACACACACCACACATCCACACACACACACACATACACACACACAAACACACACACACATACACACACAAACACACACATACATACACACACAAACAAACAAACATACATACACACACAAACACACACACACATACACACACAAACACACACACACAAACACAACATACAGCGTTCGTGTACGTACACACATACCCACGCATAAATGGCTACAACATATCCTTCTAAAAGATTAATATCAACTGTTGTGATGTTCCATGGAAAACATTACACTCAGTTCAAAAGAACTGCACACCTCAGTTTGGCCTCAGGCGGCCCATATAATGATGACCCCCCCCCCCCCCCCCCCCCCCCCCCCCCCCCCCCCCCTCTATCCCCCCCCCCCCCCCCCCCCCCCCCCCCCACCTCCTCTCTCTCTCTCATTTAGCTATTGCTTTTTTGTTTTTGTTTCTGTTTCTTATTTGCTGTGCAGACTCCACTCTCCCCTTTGGATGAGACTATAAGCCGAGGTCTCGTGTGCGAACGCACGCAAAACATCTTGCGCACACGTTAAAACCCGTTCCGCTTTTCGGAAGAGTAGGCCATTGTGTGCCGTTGGGAACGGATGACAAAATTTACAAAACTGCATACACACGGGGACTGGATGAAAAAAAGCACATGAGTGCTTAATCCATTATCCTCGAAATAGAACAATAATAATAATAATGATAATAATAACAACAACAACAAAAACAACAACAACAATAACAACAACACACAAACAACCCCACACCACACACTACCCCCCCTCCCCCCCCCCCCCCCCCCCACACACACACACACACAGAGGGTACTTTACCTGTACCGCTGCCACCACCCCCATGGACTGACTGCGTGTGCTTTTCCTCCTGTCTTTGAGGGGTCCTCCCCCTCCCCTTGGTTGGACAACATGCCTGGGAAGTTTTATCCCGGTGAGGGGCACCCCCACACCTCCTCCTCCTCCTTCTCCTCCTCCTCCTCCTCCTTTATCTCTCTCTCTCTCTCTCTCTCTCTCTCTCTCTCTCTCTCTCTCTCTCTCTCCCTCCTACCCCTCTCTTGTTTTCTTTCTCACACACTCACTAACACACTGCTGTCTCTCTAGTATAGTATAGCCTGTTCCCAATGTTTTGAGTGAAGGAAGGCTCACAGACACATTGCTGTCACTATAGTATAGTCTGTTCCCTGTGGGGTTGAGTGAAGGTATGTTCACAGACACACTGCTGTCACTACGGCATAGTATAGTATAGTATAGTATAGTATAGTATAGTCTGTTTCCTGTGTTTTGAGTGAAGGAACGTTCACAGACACACTGCTGTCACCACAGTATAGTACAGTCTGTTCCTAGTGGCTTGAGTGAAGGAAGGCTCACAGACACACTGCTGTCATTACAGTATAGTTGTTCCCAGCGGCTTGAGTGAAGGAATTTTGGAAATAACAGGGATGGTGTTCAGTTGAACTTCATAGCACTTGAAGTAACAGAATCAGCGACCTGTTGCTTTCATATAAAAATTGATAAGTTTCGTATTGATGAAATGAACGAAGTGTCTTTGTAGAAGTTTTGTTTATTTTGTAGTTGTTGTTTTTTTTTGTGGGGGAGGAGGGGGGTAGTTATAGTTTGTTTGATTATCTATTTATTTCGTTGGTTGTTTGGTTGGGTTGTTGGGGGGTTGATTGGTTAGTTAAATAAGTAGGTACCTTCCCCCCCCCCTCTTTACTTCTCCTTTTAAATTTGATCATTCCCCTTCTCCTTTTAATGATTAAATGCTATTAGTTTATGAGTCTCTGATGCACTTATTTATTCATTTTTAAAATTTTATTCATTAACCTTCTCAGCGCAACACATTTGCGCTCATATGACAGAAAAACAATAGTTGCAGTTTGAGCATTTGACAACGATGATGAAGAATTAATTAATTCATTAGTTAATTTATGTATGTAAGTAAGTATACGTATGTATATATGTATGTATGGATGCATGCATGCATTAATTAATTAATTAATGTATCTATCTACTAATTTATTAGTCTATTCATTTAATTAATAAGTACACATTCTTTGTCCATTTCGTTTAATTTTGGTGGTGGTTTTTGGTTATGTTATGTTATGTTATGTTATGTTTTGTTTCTTTTGTTTAGTTAATCTAGAAAGCGCCCTCCCTATGCCTGCGGCTTGAAAGGAATGAAATGGACAGGAGGGAGAGACCCACAGTCAGCCCTAGGCGAACATAGGCTGTGGTGTGTAACTGGGGGCTGTCCCCAAAGCGTTTGAAGAAAAAAAAGAAAAGAAAAGAAAAGAAAAACATTATTGACAATTTGTAACTGACATTCCCTCTATATGTCTGTCTGACCTGGCTGCTTGTCTGCTTGTCTGTCTGTCTCTGCTTTGTTGTCTGTCTCTCTCGGTGTGGGTGTGTGTGAGGGTGTA
>CM054134.1:94938043-94943043 GCA_028751875.1 Rapana venosa
ATCAAAGAACTGAAATTCTTATGCCTATGTTTCGAAATTGTTGTTTTTTTAAAAAACTTTTATGCTACTATCTTGCTTCCTTGAATTCGTTTTTCCCCCTGACTATTCTGAAGTGGAAGGCTGGCATGTCTGAGGATAAAAAAATGGTCTTAGCTGAATTCATTCTTCCATCTTTTGCATGCTGGGAGTCATTGGAGCAAAGCACAGAAAAGCTGTTCTCACATTCCTCCACTTAGGCCTATATCTGTTGTGTGTCAAAGCCCGGGTCCCTACATATAGTTTCCTTGACCATTTCACAGTTTTATCTGTCCATCGCCTTTTCTGTCGTCTTCTTTGCCTCCCTCTCTCTAAACAGTTGTCTGTAAAAGATAGTTTTGGCAAGGCCACTGGATTTTGTAACTTGGCCATGGCAATGTACCTTCCTGTTCAGACTAAAGTCAGCAGATCTCTGCTATGGACCGATGTATGGTCAGACTGGTTGGCGGCATTTGTTCGTTTGGTGATACAGTTTGTTTGTTACCTTGGTGATGTGATCAATGTGGCTTCTGTTTATTTAAAAAATTTAAAATCTTGGTGATGTGGTCAGTGTACCTCATGTTTGTTATCTTGGTGATGTGGTCAGTTTACTTTCTGTTATGTGGTCAGTATAACTTATGTTTGTTATGTTGGTGATAATATTATGGCCAGTGTAGCTTATGTTTGTTATCTTAGTGATATGGTCAGTGTATCTGATGCTTGTTGTCTTGGTGATGTGGTCAGTGTAGTTTATGTTTGTTATCTTGGTGGTATAGTCAGTTTACTTTCTGTGATGTGGTCAGTATATCTTATGTTTGTTATCTTGGTGATGTGGTCAGTGTGTCTTATGTTTGTTATGTTGGTGATAACATTATGGTCAGTGTACCTTATGTTTGTTATCGTGCAATAGCACCTCGTTTCCATGGCTGGGATTCTTGTCTGTAGATGGACTATCCCTGACCCACGTCTTGATAGCTGACAGGAAGGTGAAGTGCATCAGTGCACGCTGCAGTCTTGTCTTATCTTAATGTGTCATGGAGATGCGTGCGTTTTGTCCTTCCAGACAGGTTTCGGTGCGAACAATGCTGTCATTGAGGGGATGTCTGATGTAGATATCTTAATGGTGATGATATGAAAGATCTCAGGTAAAGAAGAATAAAAAGAACTTTTGAGGAGCACATCGTTATTGCCTTGGACGAATATAGGTTACATGTAATGATAGTGAAACTGTAGTGCTGATTTGTATGTAGTGGTGATTTTCATGTTCTGATTTCCATGTGGTGCTGATTTCTATGTAGTGGTGATTTCCATGTTCTGATTTCCATGTGGTGCAGATTTCTATGTTCTGATTTTCATGTGTTGATTTCTATGTTTTGATTTCCATGTGGTGCTGATTTTCATGTGGTTCTGATTTTAATATGGTGCTGATTTCTATGTTGTGATTTCCATGTCGTACTGATTTTCATGTGGTTCTGATTTTCATGTGGTGCTGATCTCTATGTTCTTGATTTTCATCTGGTGCTGATTTCTATAGTATGCCTTGTCGATGTTTCGTCCAGTCCTTTGACAAGCCTGGCAACTTCATGTTCACTGCTTGCCAGACCATCAATGTCATGTGAAAGGCCAACCGCGGTCTGACAATACCATTTGTAAGTCTGCGCTGGCTGTTTTAGAACTATGTAACTGGACTGGGATGATTGCCGAAGCCTAACATTAGCAATGCCAATAACTTACAGTGAATTAATCTTTCTGCCCTTTTTCCCCTCTTTGTAGCCTAGCCTTTCGTGTCTCTTGCCAGACTCTGTCAAACTCTTTTTTGAAGTCTATGAAACGATGCTATAATTTTCTCTCCGATGGCAGTGATGATGCTGATTACTGCTTCTCTAACACGACTGCCTACAGAGATCTATAAGAATTATGTCAATACCTACAATCTTGCTATTTTCAGTGACTTTCCCCGCTTTACTGTTGCTGTGGCTTCATCACAGAGCATTTGGGAAATCATCCTCAAATAATTAGTGCTGCATTTTGAATATACCAGCATTGCTGGTATAAGCGCTTCGATTTGTTTGTTTTACAAGATTCAGCGCTATATAAATTCCATATAACTAACTAACTATTGCTCAACAAAGAGGGGAGAAGAGTCTTGCATGTCATCATCGTCCTGTAGGCCAAGACCATAAGCTAGCAAACTGCAGACCCCCTAATGCCAAATTTAAGGTGACAAGAGGCAGAAAATGACCACTGTCCAGTCTCCCAGTATGCGTGTCTAATGATGATTTAGGAGGCCAGAGTCAACGTTAGCAGATGACTACAGCATCAATACTGGATAGTTTCAACCTGAGGCGGGTGGGAGAAGGGGGGTGGGGGTGGGAATGGACAGCTAGCAGACGATAATTATTACAGGCTGACCTCAGGTCAGTAGCAGTGGTGGTCATCGGTGGCTCAAGTGTGACATTCAACAGCAGGGCTAATGATTACCGGACCAGCGTTTCGTCTGCCCGCTGTCCACTACCATGTTGGAGCAAGAACAAAACTTCGTTAGCGTTCGTTAGCTCTTCTTGAGAGGTCGTCACAGTATGACACCAAGGTTGTCCTCAACCTATGTGTGTGTGTGTGTGTGTGTGTGTGTGTGTGTGTGTGTGTGTGTGTGTGTGTGTGTGTGTGTGTGTGTGTGCGCGTGTGTGCTTATTCGTAACTCCAAACATAAACTACAAAAATAACTTACAGTGTATTCTATTCGAATCTCCAAACATAAACAACAAAAAATAACTTACAGTATATTTTCATTGAAAACTGTGACAGGGAATAATTAAAGAATAGATATGAACTATTATATTGTGGTATGTAATGTTGTTATGAAGCTGAGTGTATTGTTATGTAAGGTAACTAACTAGAAACGTGTTGGGCGTTTTGCTTTGAAGAGACCTAAAGCACCTAAGTGCAACGATTTAAAGTGTACAATGATGCTATGAAAGCAAACACAATACCAGTAAGCACGACAAGCAATGATAAGAAAGAAAAGGACCACAGCCACAAAAAGCACTGAATACCTACATTTGGGCATGGTAACATTTGAATATATAATGGTACTCAGGCACACACGTAAACACACACACACGCGCGCGCACGCACTCACGCACGCGCGCACGCACACATGCACACACAAACACACACACACACCACCACCACCACCACCACCACCACCACCACCACCACCACCACTAATAACATCAACAAAAAACAAACAAACAAAAAACACCCAAAACCTCAATCAAGCAACCAACAGCAACAACAAAAATGATATCCTAGAAACGGCTGCTGCTATAAACACAATTAATCGAACTGTTTCAAATTGTACATTCAGATTCGAAATGTCCGAACATACAAAAACAGTTATAAAACACAAAAACTGATCTCGAAATGACCACACGCAGCACCGTACAATGACAATGACTACGGCCTGCTGACGATAATTATGCTAGCTGCTAGTTAGAATGATCGTTTATTTTTCTCCTGACTTTCAGTCTTTCATTTCTTCTTCTTCTTCTTCCTCGAACGCTCAGACAACAACTTCTGTTGTCTGTCTTCTGAGCAAAATGGCGCTGCGCTGCCGTTAATAAGCGCCTGACAAGTCAGGTCCAGTGCATCTGACTTCGGTATGGGAGAGAAGAGTTACCTTTTAAGACTTTCTGTAAAAACAAAAAAAGGCAGGAGAGTGGACCAAGAAGGCAGAACATACACACAGAAGGAGGCGCGAGGAAGAGAAGGAACAAGGCAGAAATAAAAAAAAAACAGAGGGATAGAAAAGAGGGAATTTCTGGCACAGAATTTCCAGAAGGTGGGGGTGCTATTAATTAAACTGACAGGACCCACGGCATCCCTTTGGGGGAGAGAGAGTGTTTGATTTGGTTTGAAGAGTTTTCTACACCAGACAAGAGAGAAGTGCTAAGTATGTACAACAGCACAACAGGGGATGGTCTCTACACTACACTACACTACACTACACCACACCACACTACACTACACTACACTACACTACACTACACTACACTACACTACACTACACTACACTACACTACAGTGCACTGCACTGCACTGCACTGCACTGCGCTGCGCTGCGCTACGCTACGCTATGCTACACTACTATATTACGCTACGCTACACTACACTACACTACACTACACTACGCGACGCGACGCGACACGATACTACACTACAATACACTGCACTACACTGCACTGCACTGCATTGTACAGCATAGTATTGCAAAGTACTGCACTGTACTGCACTACGCTACACAACACTACATTACACAATACTACAGTACAGTACAGTACAGTACAGTACACTACACTACACTACACTACACTTCAAGTAGTCACAGCACTGATGAAAACACCAGCTTAAACCTATTTATTTTTGGCGATCGTGTACCATTGCCTGGATCTGAACAAACCTCTGACGAAATCAACCTGTGGCTTTCTTTGCCCCACCAGTTAGACATACAAAACAAAACAGTGATACTTTATCCCCTGCAAACAGACTGGGCACAAGATACAGGCTCACATCCACACCACCATGCGATGCTTTTGTTTGCTATGTTTTGTTTAATGTCTATTAATTACGTGGTGATTTAGACACACCCGCATTCACACCAAAGTACCTATTATTACACACCCCATCCCTCTCTCCCTCTCTCTCTCTCTCTTCTCTCTCTCTCTCTCTCTCTCTCTCTCTCTCTCTCTCTCTCTCTCTCTCTCTCTCTCTCTCTCTCTCTCTCTCTCTCTCTCTCACTCTCTCTCTCTTTCTCCCTTACATATACCACCATGCGATGCTTGTACACATGTATGGAGTCAACTTACAGAGATGGATTAATTAAAACCAAAGTTAAACAGACTGCATTAAAAAAAATGTTGGGTTCGATTTTTTTGTTTTTCTTTTTGGTTGTGAACATTTCGTAAAAAATCGGATTATGTGTTTAT
>CM054134.1:94948043-94953043 GCA_028751875.1 Rapana venosa
CATTCCAATGTTACTGGCTTGGCAGGCCTGGTTTAGCGACTCAGAGAATATTCCTCATACAGCATTTCATCTTCAACAGTCCAAACTTGTATTAAAAGTCGTGCTCATATAGCAATAGATTGATAGATTAAAAAAAACACCAACCCAAACCCAAACCAAACAAAGAGATATAATACAGATGAAAATCGTGTTCATCTAGCAGTAGAATGATAGTTAAGGAAACAAACACATAGATAAATACAGATTTAGATGAAAGGGTCATCTTCCTGGAGGCAAAGTTTTCTTTTGATTTCTCATTTTAATCATTCAAAATCAACCCTTATGAACAAGTCAGTCTAACATAACGTTTTCTGAACATCCATCTTCCGCACAGTGCATCAATTTCAGCTAAAATAATCACGTTTCTCCATTTATTTTAAACTCATACAAAACCTCCAGCGACCCACCCTTCAAAGGGGAGAGAAACCATTCTATTCATTTATTTCTTTTTTCGCAGAAGAATCTGTCGCGTTAAAATATCACTCAAAAAAGACCGAACACGACTCAACACAATACAATACAATATAACGAAAAACAACACAACACACTTAACAGTCTAATGCCAAACTCAGACCAGGGCATGTCAATGGCAGTGTAAGCATTGTGCTATCTCGTTAGGCTACCAGCAGAGTCTATTTCAAAAGTGGACAAGGAAAGATCCCAAAATAGATGGCTCAGCACAGCACAGCACAGCCCCCAACACTCCAGTTCCCCTCCACAGCTGCCAATCAACTGTTCTGGGTCACGTTCAACTCCCACACAACGTTCTGTAGCTAACTGTCGGCGATAACGCTAACGAAAAACGTTGAGTCTTCCTTTCTGCAAAACGAGTCTTCCTTTCTGCAAAATGAGTCTTCCTGGGTCTTCCTTTCTGCAAAATGAGTCTCCCGAGTCTTCCTTTCTGCAAAATGAGTATCCCGAGTCTTCCTTTCTGCAAAATGGGTCTTCCTTTCTGCAAAATGAGTCTTCCTGAGTCTTCCTTTCTGCAAAATGTAAACATCAGCTATTTTATTCTTCATCTACATCGAACGCTCAAACAACAGCTACTGTTGTCCATCATATGAGCGAAAATGAGTCGTACTGCCGTTAAGCGCCTGACAAGTCAGGCCCAGCGCATCTGACTTCGGCGTGGGAGAGAATTATCCTTACTTTTTTTTCTGGTTATTAAAAAGTAGGAGAATTAGTGGGCCAAAAAGGCAGAAAATAGACATGAAATAACTGGTAGAAAAGGAACAAGGTAAAAACAAAGCGAGGGATAGAAAAGAGGGAATTCCTGGCTCAGAAATTCCAGAAGGTGGGGATGCTATTTATACTGATACCCCAGGCATTCCTATGGACGATTCGGTATTCTGTATCACGTTCAATAATACACACTATTTTGTGGCAGGCTATCAATGACAAAGGTAGCAGGGCTGTAATCTTTGTCAGGTTCTAGTAAACAAAAACCAGAACAGATTGGTAAGGAACATTGCTGGAAACATGTTTCAGGAACTATGAGATATTTTATTGAGAGAGAGAGAGAGAGAGAGAGAGAGAGAGAGAGAGAGAGAGAGAGAGAGAGAGAGAGAGAGAGAGAGAGAGAGTGAGTTAGTTTATAGTCTCATCCGAAGGACTTTGACATTCAGTTCGATTTTTTTGTCAAACTGGGAAGAAAGGGCGAGGCTGGGAATCGAACCCACAACCTCACGGTTTACTTGTTGGCAGGCGAACGTCTTAACCATCCTGCCACCTTCCTTAATGAATAGCATATTTCAAATTTATGCACGCGCACGTGCACACACAAACACACACACACACACACACACACACACTCACACACATCAACACCTGCGAACACACTTAGGAGATGAAGGATGCTGTTGAAAAGTAGGGACGGATATGAGGGGAAAGTGTCAGGTAGGAAATAAGTGTGTTTTGAGGCTGGATTTGAAGCTATCAAATGAAGGCTTTTGGCGAAGTGAAAGAGGGAGGTCATTCAAGGTGATGGACCAGAAACAGAGAAAGAGCGACGGCCAGCAGTGGTTTATTTGAATCTGGGTGTTCGAAAGCACAAAGTATCTGCGGCTGATCGACGGGAACGGGATACAAAAACATACAAAAACAAAAACATACAAAAACAAACACACGTAAACAACACAGCTCATTTTCCACTCAAAATCACCCCCCCCCCTGCCCCCCTTCCCCCCTCCCCCGCAAAACCCCCAAACCCAACGAAACAACAACCCCCCAAACAACCCAACAACAAAACAACAACAACCCAAACTCCAAAATCCTCCCAGAAGACATCGACACTCTAAAAAGCCAACTGAAGAAAGCCAGTTCACATAACTATAATATCTACCCACTACCTACCCACCTACTTACCCACCTACCTACCCACCTACCTACCCACCTACCTACCTACCCACCTACACAGTGCAAGCGAGCGAAGGACAATCTCAACCTGGCCTTGTAACAAAACAGTTTCCCTCTGCTGAATGTTTGATGGAGTAAGGGCGCAGGCCTTAGATGAATGTCACGAAACGGGCGGCCATTACCGTCACGCGCGGCTCTGAACGTGGATGTAAATAAATCAGTTTAAAAACCTAGATTGCTTTCAATCCCCAATTGGAAGACTTTCTTTTTTTGTCGTCCCCAAGAGAGAGAGAGAGAGGGGGGGGGGGGGGGGGGGGGAGGGGGAGAGTGAGAGAGAGAGGGGAGAGGGACAGGGGAAACAGAGAGAGAGAGAGAGAGAGAGAGGGAGGAAGAGAGAGAGAGGGACAGAGAGAGAGAGGGAAAGAGAGAGAGGGGGGAGAGAGAGAGAGAAAGGGGGGGGAGAGAAAGAGAGAGAGAAAGAGAGAGAGAGAGAGAGAGGGAAAGAGAGAGAGAAAGAGAGAGAGGGAAAGAGAGAGAGGTGGAAAGAGAGAGAGGGAAAGAGACAGAGAGAGAGAGAGAGGGAAAGAGAGAGGGAAAGAGAGAGAGAGAAAGAGAGAGAGAGGGGGGAAAGAGAGAGAGGGAAAGAGACAGAGACAGAGAGACAGAGACAGAGACAGAGAGAGAGACGCAAACACGAGTTTATTTCACGAGGGTAATAGATTAAGTCACAAAGACTTTTTCATCCAGCCCCAGTGAGAAAGAGATAGAGAGACAAGGGAAGGGGGGGGGGGGGGGGGTGGAGGGAAAGGGGAGAAGGTTGTGGTCTGGGTCACAGTGGTGTTCCAGACGGTTAAGCACTGATCTGACCTCATCGGAAGTGGTCGAAATTCATGAATGATTGACAGAGAGAGGGAGAGAGAGAGAGAGAGAGTAGAAACACGGAGTGAAGTGAAAGTGTGGTGTGAAGACAAAGACAGACATAGAGATGAAAAATGTACCTTTGAGACAAAGAAAAAATATTAAAGGAGAGAAAGAAAAGCCCTAACACACTTCAATAAAATATTAGGAAAAAAAAAGGACAGAACTAACTTCTTGCTTCTAAAACACCCCCAGCAAACAAAACCGAAAACAAAACAAACAAGAACCGCACCCCCTTCCCGCAAAAAGACAGACAAACGAACAACAAAAACAAAACTCCAAAACAAAACAAACAACAGAAACAAACTCCAAGCAAAACAATTCGGAAACAGACAGAAAGGAAAAGAAAAATCAACTTAAAAACAAAATAAAACAGGGCGAGAGAGAGAGAGAGAGAGAGAGAGAGAGAGAGAGAGAGAGAGAGAGAGAGAGAGAGAGAGAGAGAGAGAGAGAGAGAGAGCGAGAGAGAGAGAGAGAGAGAGAGAGAGAGAGGGAGGTAAAAAAAGGTAAAGGAGTCCCATAACCTATAAGGTCGTAGGGGAGCGAGGCGTCAGAGACCTCACTTCTCTAGGGCCAGCATATTGAGGGCGGCGCCCTTCTCCTCTCCCTGGCTGCTTTACCTTCCCTGACCCTAAAGAGGGCAGGTACCCATTTACAACTGGGTGAACTGGAGGAACTGTACTGAAGCCAAGGTGCGCAAACGGTCACCCATCCAAGTGGTAACCACGCTCGATGTTGCTTAACCTTAGCTGGGAAAAAGCGAGTGCTCTGACCACCGCCCCTTACCTGAAGACGGACAGTACAGACCAGAAAAATAAGGAAAGAAAAAAGGCAATAAAAAGAAATAAATAAAGGACACTCACCTCCAAGCGTCGAGGCGCTTTTCGCTTGGACACCATGTTGAAGACAACGACTGGGTATCACTGGTCACCAGATGTCTTTGCTACCACTTATCCCACCCCGAGCAACACAAATGACATTGGTACCACCGGCATACGACGTGGTGAAAAAGAAACCAGCAAACCCCAGCAACCAAACTGTGGCTAATGTACCAATCTTATTCAAACGAAAGCATTCTCGGTGAATTCTCTGCAAAGACAAATCCTGGCTGAAATTGGTAAGCGCGGACGGAGGTATGTTTGTTGGTGATATTATAGCCTACAAGCAGAAACACGCAGACAGAATCTGATGACGACAGTTCTCCAAGGTAAGGTTGAGGGTAGAAGAAAAAGAAGCAGACCACCAACATCCTACAATGGTTACATCACTGAGATCAGTGGTCTGGGAGGGCTACAGGAGATCGTAGAACTCAGTAGAGAGACAGAGAGAAAGATGTTGAACCCTGGTGGCATTGCGTGGAGCTCCTAGCGACCATAGCGGCGATGGAGAGAGCTGAGTTGAATTTGATTAAATGTTTTGCAGTCAAGCATTTAACACAAGTTACTGTGCTGTCTGTAAGTGTTACGTATTAGGATGCTTATGTACACGCGCATAATTATGTTCATGAATGTGCACGAATGTAAGCCTAAACACCTTTAAGTCGCTGTGCTCGTGTGCAGGCACACACACACACACACACACACACACACACACACACACACACACACACACACACACACAACACACACACACACACACACACACACACACACACACACACACACACACACGTCAATTCCATATAGTCA
>CM054134.1:94958043-94963043 GCA_028751875.1 Rapana venosa
AATGGTAGAACGTATCTGCATGGAGGTGTGCGTTTGTATGCATGAGTATATACATGTGCGTGATTGAATGAGCAGTGTGGCACACTCTCAGTTGCGTGTATGCATGCATAAGATTGTAACGCGTGCGTGCGTGCGTGCGTGCGTGCATACGATCTGTCTTTTCCTCACGCTTTGCATAATTCAACAGCAGGTGTCATAATGAAGGAGGTGTTTGTATGGCTCCTTATCTGTGACAAAAGCCATGAATTCTTATACCCTATCCTTCGGATGAGACTATAAACCGAGGTCCCGTGTGCGAACGCACGCAGAACATCTTGCGCACACGTTAAACCCTGTTCCGCTTTTCGTAAGAGTAGGCCATTGTGTGCCGGTGGGAACATATGACAGAATTCACAAATCCGCATACACACGGGGACTGGATGTAAAAAAGCAGATTAGTGCTTATTCCATTATCCTCGATATAAAAGAATAAAAAAAAGAGTACACATTTATTGGTTTCCTGTGTCAAACTGAACATTTGATAATTTTGACAATAGTCCACGACCAAGAACCAAAAGCAATGATTAAAACAGTTAAGCTTATTTTACACAAACGGTATTTGTAAGATGAATAGAAATAATAGTTAAAAAAAAAACCCCTTACAGTTTGTTTTATACTGGCTTTGGCTTAACTTGTCACGGAGTAAATGTGGCAAAAGCAAAACACGATACTTGATTTTATTATGAAGAGTGGTAGTCATTTGGTGTGTTATTAAAACAAAAGTAAAAAACCACCTTGATTCAGAATATCCCATTCTTTTCCATACACTCTCCTTCTGCAAGAATAACCAACGTTACTCATAACTGTTGTCATGGCAGACAACGAGTATTTCTGACTTTTGATACACACAGGGTTTATACAACGAGAAAAAAGACAACAAAGCAATAATGTAACTGATTGAAAATGAATAGCAGAATGTCACAGTAAAAATTGCTGTTTTCATACAGAAATGTAAGTTTTCCGTTTTTGACGCAATCAGTTACCGTAAGCAAACGAAGCTGACGTAGGCTAGTGAAAGCTGAAAAAAAAATCAGCGACCATACGTCTACCTATCTTAGATACAGTTAGATTGCGGCGCTCTCGGAGACGTTGAGGGAGTTTCCCTCTTCTCCTTCTTCTTCTTCAACAAAGAAGTCAAACCTGCAAGACATATATATTGGCGGCATCACAGTACTTCTTAGAAAACAACAAGAAGGAAAAATCCCCCCCCCCCCCAACCTGTCTGAATCAGGTATCCAATGTTAACCTGTACACATCTGACGTCAGTTTTTAAGACGAAACCTACAAATACCCTGTGTGCTTGTGAGTAGTTAAAATAATGTCTCCAGTGCCTTGTCTTATACAATAGTCAGGCATCTGTTCAGTAGATTTCTTAGCAAATGTAGTGTCATGTATATGGAGTGTGCCATACGTACGACACGCGTCCTTACGAAGTTGAAAACTGAAAAACAAAAGATACATTCAGATATAGGCAATGGAGATGAAATGCTTTCGCAAACTTCTTGGTATCTCATACAGAGATCACAAAACTAACAACGAAGTGATAACCAGAATTGAAAACACCATCGGGTCATATGAACAGCTCCTGATTAAATGAAAACACGCAAACTGAACTGGTACAGGCACGTCACACGAACATCTGGACTGACCAAGACTGTCCTACAGGGAACGAGTACAAGGAGGGAGACGAAGAGGCAGACAGAGAAAACGATAGAAGAGAGCATCAGAGAGTGGACTGGCCTTCAGTAGAACAACTTGCTACGGAAAGCTGAAAGCCGCGAGGAGTGGAGGAAGCTGGTTGCAAACTCTTCAGTAGTGACCCAAGGGTCTACAAGACCACGGGATATAGGTGAAGGTGAAAAGAGGGACAGCAGACGACAGGGAAGCTGGTGATGGGCAGAAGAGAAGAGAGAGAAGAGGAGAGAGAGAGAGAGAGGGAGAGAGAGAGAGAGAGAGAGAAGGAGAGAGAGAGAGAGAGGTATGTGGATGATTTATTTATTGTTATGTGAAGTCATTGTCCTTCACAGAGGACGATGATTTCCTTATTGGTTTTAAAGGAAGAGAATTGTGCTGTGTTGTGCTGTATCGCACTGCATCGTATTGGACTGGACTGCACTGCATTGTATCGTATTGTATTATGTTGCATTGTGTTGTTTTGTGTTTTGTACTATAATGTTGCATTGTATTACATATCACTCTCAGTTACAGCAGATTTCTTTTTGTGAAGTTCAGGTTGCTCTTCTAGGAGAGAGTCAGTCGCCACTAGTTCAACACCACCCATTCACCCCCCAAAAAATCTGTTTGCGAGTGCATCTGAATCCCTTTGACGATGGGTGACCTTTTTTCTACACAATCCCCAAGTGTTGCACCCTTCCTACGTTCAAATTCTTTTATGTGTGCTAAATGCATATTACACATGCAACCTACGTTTGATCGTCTCACCTGAAAGACAAGCACACAGACCACCATTTATAAAGTAAAAGATGAGGGAGACGTTCAGGTTTCTGCCGGGAATCAAACCCAGAAATTGTCGTTTTCTATACGGGTTTATCATCACTGCTAGACCACTGATTGTTTTGTATGATATTGTGTTGATATGCGTTGTATTGTGTTGTGTAACAGTGTGCAAAATTGTATCGAAATGGGTCCCTGTTCCAAAGTCTTAATCTTTAAAACATCAACAACCTCAAACATGCTCAGGTCCCCCTCACAAACTATTTCCCAATCGTCTCAGTCGTTCATGTACGAGACACGGTATAAGGGAGACCATTGCAGCTGGTCGGGACGTAAACGTAAACGAAGAGTTTTGTCCCTTTGACTGGTGAAGATGTTTTAATCGGCGAAAAAAGCTTTTTTTGTCGCGCGCGCGCGCGCGAAGAGAGAGAGAGAGAGAGAGAGAGAGAGAGAGAGAGAGAGAGAGAGAGAGAGAGAGAGAGGAGACAGATAATTTATTTATTTATTTTATTCTTTTATTTTAGAGGATAATGCAATAAGCACTCATGAGCTTTTTTCATTTAGTTCCCGTGTGTATGCAGTTTTGTCAATGTTGTCATCCGTTCCCACAGATACACAATGGCCTACACTTCCGAAAAGCGGAACGGGTTTTAACGTGTGCGCAAGATGTTCTTCGTGAGTTCGAACACGGGACTCGGTTTATGGTCTCATCCGACTCTTGGGGAGAGTGGAGTCGGCACTGATGTTAACACCAGAGGAAAAATCCTCTTGAACGAGAATCGAACCCGGGTCAGCAGATCACAAATACATCAATATACATCATCTAACCAGGTCCAGGTCCCGTGCTGGGAGGAGAGAGAGGAGGACAGAGAGATGAGGAGTTGGGCAGTGTTTTGATGAGATATGAGTGAGAGAGAAGAAGAAAGAAAGAAAAAAGAAGAGAGAGAGAAGACAGAGGAGAGAGCAGTGAGACAGAGACATACAGACACAACAGATAGGACACATTGACAGAAGAGAAATAAGAGAGAAGGAGAAGAAGAAAGAAGAAAGGAAAGACGAAGAGAAGAGACAGATGAGAGCACGAAGAGAAGAGAGAGAGAGAGAAGATAAGAAAGACCAAGAAAAATAAAGAAAAACAAGAAAAGTCAAAACAACAAGAGTGAGAACTCCAGCAGCTAGCAGCACAAGCCTAGAGAAAAATCATGACCAGTCAACGAAGATATTTATTCGGGGGCGCAAAAACAATACTTACAATACCCTACCCCAACCCCCAACAAGAAGGAAGAAAGAAACAGAAGAAGGAAGGAAGAAAGGGAGAAGAGGAGGGGTAAAGGGAGAGGGGGGAGGGGCAAGGAATGGCCTTCACATCCTGATCAATACACTAAACAAACATCAAGGAAAGGACGGTGGCAGAAGGATTAAGAGTTTGCCTGCCAAACAAGTAAAGTAAGGATTGGTGAATCCCAGCCACGACCTTTCTTAAAAAAAAAGAAAAAGAAGAAGAAAGCTCAGGAATGGAGAAAAAATACGAGGCCGTGTGCGAACGCATGAAGGAACAATCGAAAGAAATCTGTTCGCTGGAAGAAAGAGTAAGCCAATTGGCAGGTGGGAACAGATGACAAAATTAAAAAAACCGCATACACACGCATAAAAAGTGCTTTGATTTAGCTTTCAAGATTCAAGCTATATAATTCATACATTATTATTATATACCCCACCCTTTCCATCTCGCTTTTCTTTCTTCTCCTCTTTCTTCCCCTCACCAAATCATATACACCTTCCAAATCTCTCCCACTTTTTTCTTACGACACCTTTCCGTAGACCCCCCCCCCAAAAAAAAAAAAAAAACCACAAAAAAAAACCCAAAACCCCCCCCCAAAAAAAAAGAAAAGAAAACAAAAAAAAAAACCAAAAAAAACAAACCCAACCCACAATAACAACAGTAAAAAAAACCAACCCCAACAAACAAAACCAAACAAAACCTAACAAAAGAAAAAAACAACCAACCAACCAACCAACCAAACAACAACAGCACACACACAGGCGCGCGCGCACACACACACACACACACACACACACGCTTTACACTTGCCCTGCTCTGCCCTTTTCGCTCTTCTAAGCCAGTGAATTAAATGATGGGGTGGGTATGGGAGTGGGAGTAGTGAATTGGGGAAACCCACACACATCCCCAGGGAAGGTTGCATGCAGATAAAGGGAAGGGGGGGGGAGGGAGGGAGGGGGGGGGGGGCGGATGGGGGTGGGGGGTGGGCAGGATGGACAGGGTGGGGTAGGGGTCGGATGTGGTCTGAGGGTAAAATCGGGGATGGCCACACACATGTTGGCATGTTTCTTGTTGTCCACTTTCTTTCTTTCTTTCTTTTTTCTGTCTTGTCTGTCTGTTTTTCTATGGAAAGAAAGAAAGAAAGAAAGAAGAGAGAAGAGAGAGGAGAGAGAGAGAGGTGAGGAAGAGAAGAGAGAGAGAGAGAGAGAGAAAATCAAAGAAAAGG
>CM054134.1:94965543-94968043 GCA_028751875.1 Rapana venosa
CTGAACTGCAAGATTGGAAAAGGATAGTCTGCCACCTGCTTAAGTAAGTGACCATCGAACTAACTAGCTTACGTAGTGGAGGATGATGAGTGCATAGCTTGACAAACTAGTTAACTGGTTTGCTGATGTGATCTTTATGATTATTGTGATGCCAGTCCTGACAAAAGCCTGGGGACTGGATTGTTGACATAAAGCATGTCAGTGCTTGTCTCTACCTCAGAATATAGAATTTTCAACCAACCAACCACCCACCCTCCCAACCAACCAACCAATCAGCCAGCCATCTAGCCAGCCAACCAACCAACCAACCAGTCAACCAACGAACGAATCAACTAACCAACCAATAACCAATATACTAGCTATTTTACAAGCTAACCTTCCAGCCAACCAACCAACCAGCCAACCCACCCACCCACCCACCAACTAACTAACTAACTAACTAACTAACTAACTAACTAACTAACTAAACTAACTAACTAACTAACTAACTAACTAACTAACTAACTAACTAACTAACTAACTAACGAGCGAACGAATAAACGAACAAACGAACGAACCAACCAACCAACCAGCCAACCAACCAACCAACCAACCTACTAACTAACCAACTAACTAACAAACAACTAACGAACAAACGAACCAACGAACGAACCAACCAACGAACGAACGAACGAACGAACGAACCAACCAACCAACCAACCAACCAACCAACCAACCAACCAACCAACCAACCAACCAACCAACCAACCAACCAACCAACCAACCAACCAACCAACCAACCAACCAACCAAGTAAGTAAGTAAGTAAGTAAGTAAGTAAGTAAGTAAGTAAGTAAGTAACTAACTAACTAACTAACTAACTAACTAACTAACTAACTAACTAACTAACTAACTAACTAACTAACTAACTAACTAACTAACTAACTAACTAACTAACTAACTACTGTTATTATGCATTCAGTCTGATTGTGCATGTGAAGCATCAAGACCCGGTTTTGCTTTAGAGAACATTTTTTCACTCGAAGAAACCGGTTAGTGCAATAGTTACCACACCCGTTCATGATCATCAGTCACGATTGTTACGCGCTCTATACGTGACCATCCTTTCGCTCAGAACGAAACAAAAATCAAACGATAGATCATTTGTAGCTTTCAGATGTAATGTCTGGAACGGTGCTTGATTAGAAGAATGGCTCTGATTTAATCTGGGCAAAGCCTCTCGTCGCGTGCTGCTTGCGCTGTCGTGGTTATAGTTACGTTGTCACGACCTTTATGTTTTGCCTGTAAGTTCTTGCATGTGCTCTTTGGTGTGTCGCTGTCTGTCTCTCTGTCTATGTCTCTGTCTGTATGTCTCCCTGTCTGTCTGTCTGTCTCCCTGTCTATCCTGTCTGTCTCCCTGTCTATCTGTGTGTCTCACCGTCTATCTGTGTGTCTCCCTGTCTATCTGTCTGTCTCCCTGTCTTCCTACCTACCTATCTGTGTGTGTGTCTTTCTCTCTTCTGGTATAACAAAACAAATCCGAACAAAAGAAAACTGGGGTAATTACAACAATTAACTTCAAACGGAATTTTTGATTGAACTGTTGCTTTTCTTGTGTTGTTGTTTTTCTCTTCGCTTTCTCAGCTCTTTGCTCTCTCTCTCTCTCTCTCTCCTCTCTCTCTCTCTCTCTCTCTCTCTCTCTCTCTCTCTCTCTCTCTCTCTCTCTCTCTCTCTCTCTCTCTCCTCTCTCTCCCCCGCTCTCTCTCTCACTTTCTGTACGTGCGCGCACGCAAGTACGTGTGTGAGTAACCTATACTGTGTCACGCATACGTGTGTGTATGTGTGTGTGTGCGCGCGAACATGAGCGTGTGTGTGCGTGCGTGCGTGCGTGCGTGCGTGTGTGTGTGTGTGTGTGTGTGTGTCTATTCGCCTTTAAATGACTAGTTCATCCCATCTCTAGCTGTTTACCATTCCGGGCTAATTCAATTGTTTAGCTGGGCACTTGCTTTGATTAAAAGGTCGCTGTTTCATTTGAGATAGATTTCGGCAAAAGAGGTTGATTAGAGGGAAAGAGAAAACAAAAAAGAGACACAGAAAGAAATAAAGATGGGTGAGGAGAAAAGGGAGGTGGGAGGGTGAGAATGCAGTGAGGAGGAGAGTAGACTTTCTGGAAGGAGAAGATAATTATGTCAAGTCAACGTTAAAGTCAGAAGTCAAAAACACTTTAATTATGTAGAAAATAGGTATAGGAATGAATGCCAAGCCCTGATGGTACTTTTTCATTATTATATTTCTAACTTCTGTTTTGTTTTTCGGCTACTCTTCGCTCTTTCGCTTTCCGATCCCGTCAATTTCTCATTGCCATGACTGTACCTATCCCCGCAGTCAGAATATAGCTACCTTGATTACGGATTAAAAAAAAAAAAGGTTGCATATAGGAAAAAAATCTCACCGTTGGAGAGAGCCTTGGAGATCTAGCCGAGGAACAAACACATTAATTCATGTACCTTAATCAGAAGCTG
>CM054134.1:94970543-94973043 GCA_028751875.1 Rapana venosa
TGTCATCTTATGTCGTTGTTATGATCACCTTCTCCCTCCTCTTTCTCTCTCTCTCTCTCTCTCTTCTCTCTCTCTCTCTCTCTCTCTCTCTCTCTCTCTCTCTCTCTCTCTCTCTCTCTCTCTCTCTCTCTCTCTCTCTCTCTCTCTCTCTCTCCCTCCCTCCCTCCCCCCCCTCTCTCTGTCTCTGTCTCTCTCTCATCCTTAGGATGAGACTATAAACCGAGGCCCCGTGTTCGAACGCATGCAGAACATCTGGCGCACACGTTAAATCCTGTTCCGCTTTTTGGAAGAGTAGGCCATTGTGTTCCGGTGGAAACAGATGACAAAATTTATAAAACCGCATACACACGGGGACTGGATGTAAAAAAGCACATGAGTGCTTATTCCATTGTCCTCGATATAAAAGAATAAATAAAAAAAAAAAAATCTCTCTGCCTCTCTCTCTCTCTGTAAATCGATCACGTAAAAAGCAGATTTTGACATGTTTACTTGTTACTGGCGTTAAGCGAAAGAGCTTTTAGAAAAATAATGTTAGAAAAATCAAACCAAAAATAATATTCCAACTGCCATTTTTTTTTCAGAAAAAAATATATGTATCTGCAAACACACACACACACACACACACACACACACACACACACACACACACACACACACACACACACACACACACACAAAACAAAACAAAACAAAACAAATTACAGTTTGACAAAACACAAACAAAATCCAGTTAAAGTGACCCCCAACCCCCCCCCCCCCCCCCCACCACCAACAAAAACAAAACAACCCACACTCGAAACAAACATGAAAGCCCCCCCCCAAAACGCAAAGGGCTTTAGAGTAAAAAGACACCCCGGAAAACAAAAAACAAAAAAAAGAAAAGAAAGAAAAAGAACAGAAAGAAAAGAGAAAGATTGTGATCTCTAACTTGAAAAGAGACGTGCCTGGAAAGGTCACGCAATTCCCTGGAACAGAACCTCACGCACACTATTCCAATGCTTGCCCACTTTGTGCTTGAAGCTGGTATAAACCTCTTTTCTCCTCCTTCCCCTCCACACCCAAACCCCCCACCCCAAGAAACATACACACGCGCATGCAAACACGCACAAACGCATATATACTTGTGCACACGCAAATACGTGCATGCACACATTTACATAAACACGCATACATACATACAGACAGACAGAAACACACACACAGACATGCACACACGCATGCACTCACGCGCCTGCACGCACACACACATTCACACACATGCACACACACACGCGCATGGACTCACGCGCCTGCCCGCACGCACTCACAGACACACAGAGACGCACACACATACACTTACACATACAGACAGATAGACAGACATACAGGCACACACACACACACACAAACTTTGCATAGCGCTTCTGTGAGATTTTATATTGGATAAAAATGATCCTGTAACTTTTGCTGAAAAAAATCTTAGCATCTATGAAGCAAAATGGAATAAAGCAAATGTTGTTAGATTGATATTTTTGTTTGGATGTTTGTTTCTTTGTTTTTTTTAATCAAGCAAACAATTCTATGTTGGGAATATTCTATGTAGGTTAAAAAAAAGGTAAAGGTGTCCCATAACCTTTGAGGTGGTAGGGGAGAGAAGTGTCAGAGACTTCAGCATCTCTAGGGGCCAGCATATTGAGGGCGGCGCCAATCTCCTCTCCCTCGCTGCTTTACCTTCCCTGACCCTATAGAGGGCAGGTAGTCATTTACAGCTGGGTGAAAAGGGGGACTGTATTGAAGCTAAGACGCGCAAACGGTCACCCATCCACTTGGTAACAACGCTCGATGCTGCTTAATCTTAGCTGGGGCAAAGCGAGTGCTCCGACCACTGACCACCTTTCTCTATCTATCTATCTGTCCCGTAGTCTGACGACCGTGGGGGCACCCTCAAAGACTCAGCAACCAGTTCCCTCCATTCTTCTCTCTGTTCTGCCTTTCTCAGGGTTTTGTTGAGTTCTAGGCCTGTCCATTCACTGATGTTATCCTCCCAGCTCTTCCTTGGTCTGCCTCTTCTTCTTCCTCCTTGGACAGTGCCTTGCAAAACTGTCTTTGTAATTCCTTGGGATCTTGTGACATGCCCATACCACTTAAGTTTACGCTTTTTCACGATCGTTAGAAGGTTCTCATAGGGTCCAATGGTTTGCTGGATTCTGTTATGCACGCTTTCGTTGCTTATGTGGTCTTTGTAGGAGATGCCAAGGAGTCTCCGAAAGCATCTCATCTCCATTGCCTGTACTCTTCTCTCCAAATCTGCAGTCAGGGTCCATGATTCACAGGCATACAGAAATATGGATATGACAAGGGAGCGCATTAGTCTGATCTTGGAGATAAGTGAGATATTCTTATCTCTCCAGATGGTGTTTAGTTTTGACAAAGCTGTTATTGTCTGTGCAGTCCTGCATACTACTTCTGGCTTGGATCCCTGGTCGGATACAATGGCTCCCAGGTACTTGAAGCTTTGAAC
>CM054134.1:94983043-94985543 GCA_028751875.1 Rapana venosa
TCTCTCTCTCTCTCTCTCTCTCTCTCTCTCTCTCTTCTCTCTCTCTCTCTCTCTCTCTCTTCTCTCTCTCTCTCTCTTTGAGAGCATGGTGTAAAAAAGCCCTGAACTTATCCATTTACTCTCAATAAACAGTTCGAGTTCGAGTTCTGTCTCTGGCTCTGTCTCTCTCTCTCTCTCTCTCTCTCTCTCTCTCTCTCTCTCTCTCTCTCTCTCTCTCTCTCTCTCTCTCTCTCTCTCTCCCTCTCTCTCTCAATACCTGATAATTGAGTGATTAATATCAAAGACATAATAACAATAAAGATTTGGGTGTCCCTCTTGCAAGAACTGACCTAATTGACCGACCTCTCCGTTTTGTTTAAACAACCTTTATGAAGAAAAAATGATTACAAAAACACAGGTCAATAATAAAAGCACAGCAGGGTAAGAAGAACATCCAGCCATAGCTTATTTTAGTCCCTCTCATCTGGACAAACCAGCAGCATTGTATCTTTGCGAACAGTATAATTTAATCCTATTATTTCGAGGATAATGGAATAAGCACTCATGTGCTTTATTTTACATCCAGCCCCCGTGTGTAAGCAATTTTTGTAAATTGTGTCATCCATTCTCACCGGCACACAATGGCCTACTCTTCCGAAAAGCGGAACGGGTTTTAACGTGTGGGCAAGATGTTCTGCGTGCGTTCGCAGACGGGGTCTCGGTTTAAAGTCTCATCCGGAATTTCAGGGGGCAGTGGAGTCGGCACTAATATTAACTCCAGAGGAAAAATCCTCCTGAACGAGATTCGAACCCGGGTCAGCAGATCACAAGCGCAATGCCCTATCACTCTGACCACCAGGCTTCCCTGTCCCCCCAACAATGAAGCACCAAGCCTGCTCACGAAGGTATATCACTAAGCTTACACATATCGTATCATCAACTTAAACAGGAAAATAACTATGAAGAGAATAACTGTATAATTACTTGAATGTCATTTGAGCGCTTTGATTTGTTGCTTTACAACATTCAGCGCTATATAAATCCATACATTAATTTTATTATTAAAAATATTGAAAGTCAAAGATTTCCCCCTTTTAGCTCTTTGAAGTTGGGTTTTAGGCACAATGCTAAATTTTTCGAACTGTGTTGCCTGGGGAAGGAAAGCCTGCTAATTTTCAGGCCATCCAATCTTGGGTTCACAATAAATATTCCTATTTGAGGTCCCATCTTTTTCCATGAATTGGGCAGAATGCACATTTCTAATTTTCCCTTTTGCGCTTGTGACTCAGGAGGTCTGACTCCTGGCCTCAAAGTCGACACATTCTGACTTCAGGGCGCTCATTAAACTAAAAGGCTCATAAGTTAAAAATAATTTCAGTTTAAATTTTTAAAAAAAAGGGGGAAGTGAAAGGGGGGGAGGCAGAAAAAAAGCGGGGAGAGAGAGAGAAGAGAGAGAGAGGAGGGGGAAAGAGAGAGAAGGGGGGGTGCGAGAAAGAGAGAGAGAGAGAGAGGGGGAGAAAAGGGGGGGGGGGGGGGGGGGGGGGGGGGGGGGGATGGGGGGGGGGGGTTGAAGGTAAAGGCAGAAAAAAAGGGATATGGGAAAGGGGAAATGTCTAGCATAGAATTTGGAGTCTTTTATATCGCTAGCGATGCCAGAAAAGTGTATCATCAGTATCACGTTTTCGTCCTTCTTCAACACTACCTGTTCAGACAGTATTCGCTGTAAATGCAGAACAATACGAACGCTTGCTTCTCTACTGTGTCTGACAAAACAAAGCTTTTAATCTCTCCCCAAAAGTCTCTTCGGATGAGACCATAAACCGAGGTGCCGTGAGGAACGCACCAAAAATCTTTCGCACACTTAAATCCTTTCCGATTTTGTAAATAGGCCATTGTGTGCCGGGGGGAACAGAGACAGAATTCCAAATCCGCATGCACACGGGGGCTGAATGTAAAAAAAACCCCTATTAGTGCTCTTTTCATTTCCCGATATAAAAAATAAAAAAAAATAAAAAAAAAAATCCTGCGGTTTTTCGGTTTTACGACGGGGTTCAAATCTTACGAGCGTTGTGAAATTTTCGTTAATTTGTCTGTCAATAGCCCCGTTGTTGCTGTAAGATTATGCTTGCAGGGGGGGTGTTTCGTAATGGACTTTATTGAAACTGTTCAAAAACGTAATGATTATGCTTGAGTGGGGTGTTTCTGTAAAAACGTTATTGGAAAATTTTCAATACATGAATAATTTTGCTTGAGTGGGGGGTTTCTGTAATGGACTTCATTGAAACTGTCAATCCACAAAGTTTATGCTTTTAAAAATTTTTTAAAGCCCTTCCCTTGGGGGAAGTTAAAAAAAGAAAGGGGTGGGTGCTTTACCCCAAATGCTCCCTAAAAAGCTAGGTGTCGAATTGAACGTCATTAACAAAGGGCCCCTTTCCCCCCCATAATTTGGTTGTTTTGCTGGTTTGTAAAAGTTTTTTCCGGAAAGTTTTTCAACGAATTATGTTGCCATGCCCTTTTTCTT
>CM054134.1:94988043-94993043 GCA_028751875.1 Rapana venosa
GTGTGTGAGTGTGTGTGCTTGTGTGTGTGCTTGTATGTGTGCGTATGTGTTTATGTGTTTGTGTGTGTGTGCGAGCGCGCGCACGCGTCATGTTATTTCTTTTGTAGATTTGTGTTTGTGTACTATATTGTACCTGCAAGAGCGTGCACGTCTATTACTGATTAATCTGAGGAAAGATACGCTAAACTGAAGAACAAGAAGAAGAAAAACAACAACAACAACACTACACACACATTCACACACATACACATACACACACTACATACCCCCTCCCCCCCCCCCCCCCTACACACACCCCTTTCATTTTCCCTCTTGTTTTCCCCGGCTAAAAGAAATCCTCTCTCTAAACCACCTCCCCCCCACGCCCCCCCACCTCTCCCTGTCACACACAGACTGGAGACACTTAATACACCCCTGCACAAACTGGATCACTCAGTGAAGCAACATGGAGAGCCAGATGCTGACAATCTATGATGCCTGCGTGTGACACCTCCTCTCCTTTGCATATTAACGATAGCACAAGGCCATACGTGCTGCAGCGGCTACAACAACATCAACAACAAGAACAAAATACCAAGGAAAAAAAAGGAAAGAAAGAAATGAGACAAGAATAAAAAATAAAGGAGTAGAGTACAGGGGTTGGGGGATCAGGACTAGGAAAGTGTGAGGAGACAGAAGGTTAGATGATGCCACAAAATAATTTATGGTCGTTAATGCTTGAGAGCCAGTTTTTATTGACCACGAGACTAGTCAATGGTAGTATGACGTGAGTGATTTGTTTTGGGGGGGTCTAAATCCAGATTAAAGTGAAGTAGGTTGTTAGTATGTACATGATGGACTAAGTGTTTGTCTATATTTAGGATCCATATATCTATCTATCTATATCTATATCTATATCTCTCTCTCTCTCTCTATATATATATATATATGTGTGTGTGTGTGTATAATGAGCGAGAGACATATATACAGAGACACAGACAGAGACAGACAGGCAGGCAGACAGAAAAGACAGAGATGAAAGGCGTTTATTGGGAATCTGCTTTGTTTATCAGTGCCACCAATCTTGATAATTCAGTTAGGAAAGTTGTCGATTTTGATATCTCCATTCATTCTCTGCTCTCCAGGCTTTTTGATAGTGGAGGCCGCTTCTCCACTATCCCTGATTGAATTATAACAGCAGCACCATCTCTCGCTCTCTCTCTTGCTCTCTCTCTCTCTCTCTCTCTCCGTAAAACAGCTATAGCCAAACATCATTTATGCTTTAACATCTTTCACCATGTGTGACCGCAAATGGATCAAGAGGCACCACTTTTCAGAATCATCCAGTTGCAAAAGTATCCAGTTTTTAATGCATACAGTTTCAGAATCGTCCATTTTCATAATTATCTAGTTTCAGAATCATCAGGTTTTGGAATCATCCAGTTTCAGGAAAAAGTTTCAGAAGTATCCAGTTTCAGATGCGTCCAGTTTCAGAAGCGTCCAGTTTCAGAATAATCCAGTTACAGAACTATCCAGTTTCGGAAGCATCCAGTTTCAGAATCATCTGGTTTTAGAATCATCCAGTTTGAGAAGCATCCAATTTAAAAAAAAAAGGAAAGAAAACAAGCAACCACACGCTTCTTAAATGGTACAGTGCGAGGAAAAAAGCCCCCAGGAACTCACAGAAAATGTACAATTAAAAGAGAAAGGTGTGCAGTTAAAGTAGCGTTTGTGCTGTTCCAGTTCCAGCCCCCATTCCTTTCCCTCACACCTTCAGGACAAGACACCACAGTCTTTGCCACCCAGTCATTACGGCAACACTGCAGCGTTAGCTTCCTTCCAGGAAACAGTGTCTGTTATAGAGTGCTGCTCTGAAGAAAGGTGGCAGGATGGTTAAGACGTTTGCCTGCCAACAAGTAAACCGTGAGGTTCTGGTTCGATTCCCAGTCTCGCCCTTCCCAGTTTGACCAAAAAATCGAACTGAATGTCAAAAGTCCTTTGGATGAGACAATAAACTGAGGCCCCGTGTGCGAACGCATGCAGAACATCTTGCGCACACGTTAAATCCTGTTCCGCTTTTCGAAAGAGTAGGCCATTGTGTGCCGGTGGGAACAGATGACAAAATTTACAAAACCGCATACACACGGGGACTGGATGTAAAAGAGCACATAAGTGCTTATTCCATTATCCTCGATAAAAGAAAGGAGTCATCTAAGTGCTTTGATTTGTTGCTTTACAAGATTCAGTGCTATATAAATTCCATACATTATTATTATTATTATTATTATTATTATTAAAAAGGTTTGCACATGTTAAAAGAGTGTTTTGAGAAAGAAAGAAACAAGCAAAAAAGAAATCCAAACTGCGTTGTGATTATTTTAGGGGTTGAGGATATAGCATGATGCTAGGTGGTTATGAGAAGACAGAAAAAAAGCCTTTATCTGGGGAGGATTGCTTGTGTTCCTACACAGGTGACTCCGTGCAGGTATAATTAATGTGGTTGGGATGCCAGTGAACAACAAAGCAATAAGAGAGCATAGTGTTTGCAGAACAGTTTGAAAATAGAAAAGCTTTTCAATTTTGTGCAAACATCACTAAAATGTGATTCAGGAACTAGTCTTTTCCCAAAAGTGGTTTACATTTGGGAAAGCAGTGGCGTGTGTGTGTGTGTGTGTGTGTGTGTGAGTATGTAAGTGTATATCTGAGTTTATTAAAAAAAATTTTAAATATAGAAAGAAGTGAGCAAAATACTAAAACTGGAGTGTGGCCTAACTTTCCCTCGTTCCACCCACCACCCATCCTCTTACCCTTCCTCCTCATCCCTCCCTTCCTTAGCACCCCCCCCCCCCCCCAGCTCTGTTCTCCTGTATCACTCACCACTGCGTCCTTCTTCTCCCCCATCCTGGGGGTGGGGGTGGGGTGGGGGAGGGGTGGGAGTGTAGCTCCAGGTTGCTGTGAGGGCTGTATGTCCACCCTGTAAAAAACACAGCTCAACCAGCTTGTCTCTTCAGCAGCTTTTTTTTGCAGCTCTAGATGCTACAGTGAAGGTCTGATTCACAGGCTGGTTTATTCCGCGTGTTTCTATCTATCTATCTATCTATCTATCTATCTATCTATCTATCTATCTATCTATCTATCTATCTATCTATCTATCTATCTATCTATCTGTGTGTGTATCTATCTATCTATCTATCTATCTATCTATGTATGTGTGTGTGTGTGTGTGTGTGTGTGTGTGTGTGTGTGTGTGTGGTGTTCTGTTCTGTTCTATTCTATTCTATTCTAGTCTAGTCTATTTTTTATTTCGAGGATAATGGAATAAGCACTCGTGTGCTTTTTTTTTAAACATCCGCTTCCCGTGTGTATGCAGTTTTGTAAATTTTGTCACCCGTTCCCTCCGGCACACAATGGCCTACTCTTCCAAAAAGCCGAACGGCTTTAAACGTGTGCGCAAGATGTTCTGCGTGCGTTCGATACGGGCCTCGATTTATAGTCTCATCCGAAGGACTTATAGGGGGAGTGGAGTCGGCACTGATGTTAACTCCAGAGGGACAATCCTCTTGAACGAGATTGGAACCCGGGTCAGCAGATCACAAGCGCAATGCACCTCACTCTAACCCTAGGCTATTCCGTCCACTTGTGTGTGTGTGCGCGCGCGCGTGTGTCTGTGTGGAGAGGGGAGGGGGGGGGAATGGCGTGGGTGGGCGGGTGGTGATGGTGGTGGTGATGGTGCATGTGTGAACGTGCAGAAGTGCACCCACGCGCGCATGCGTGTGTATGTGCACGTGCGTGCTTACGTGTAGGCGTGCGTGCATGCATACACGCGCGTGCGCGCGTGTGTGTACATGTGCGTGCGTGCAGAAAATGCGAAATGGAACAGCTGGGCTTTGCTGACTTACTCGTTCCAATTGTTTGGGTTAGGAGACGAACCGGGGAGTGTGGGGAGTGGGGAGGGGGACGGGCTTGGGTGACAGGTTTCATTCGTCTTTCGGGGTGAAGGAAAGAAAGTTAGAAAGACAGAAAGAAAGAAAGAAAGAAAGAAGGAGCAAAAATGTGTCCCTGGTTGCAGACCAGCTGATTCATGTGTCTTTGATTTGTCTACATTACTTCAAAAGTAGGACGGAGAAAAAGAAGACAAAATTCAGGACAAAACATTCTTCTGTAGAAAAAGAAACCAGAACAAACGTTTAAGAAAGATAAAACAACAACAACAACAACTAAAACAGAGCAAAATGGAAAGAAAGAGAACGAAAGAAAGGAAACATGCAAATGCTGAATAGTTGTTTTGTTGTTGTTTTCTTTTTAGCTCTCTGCATAGAAATATCGTCACACGCACCTTTGGACACGCGTGTGAAGACATGGTCACATGTACGTACGCATGCATGCCCACAACGCACTCGCCCACACTAACACTAACAATAACACACGCACACACACACACACACACACACACACACACACACACACACACACACACACACACACACACACACTCATACACACACAAAAACACACACTATCCCTTTATGGATTCGAACCCGAGACTTTTCAGCCAGGAACTTAACTTGCTAGTCAATGCGCCACAGCAGCTGGTGTGCTTCTCTTTCTCCCTCCCTCCCTCCCTTCCTCTCTCATTCATTCATTCATTCATTTATTCATTCATTTATCCCCGAAGTGGGAATGTGGATGCCTTCGTGGAGGGTAAAAATGGTCGCATACGCAAAATTCTCATCATTGGTGTACCTGGGAGCTTTGCCAGAGGAAAGAACAAAAATCCATTCATTTGCTGCCTCTGTCTGTCTGTCTGTCTGTCCGTCTGTCGCTCTCTCTCTCTCTCTCTCTCTCTCTCTCTCTCTCTCTCTCTCTCTGTCTGTCTGTCTGTCTCTCTATCTGTCTGTCTGGGGGGACGGGATAGCCTAGTGGTTAGAACATTGCGCTAGCAATCTGACGACCCGGGTTCGATTCTCGTTCAAGGGGATATTTTCCCCTGGAGTAAAATTCAGTGCAGACTCCAACTCTAC
>CM054134.1:95000543-95003043 GCA_028751875.1 Rapana venosa
ACAGACAGACAGACAGATGGACCGAAGGTTGATAGAAAGAGAGAGAGAGAGAGAGAGAGAGAGAGAGAGAGAGAGAGAGAGAGATGAGAGAGAGAGAGAAGAGAGAGGAGAGAGAGAGAGAGAGAGAGTGAGAGAGTCTGCCTGTCTACTTGTCTGTCTATCTGTCTCAGTAACTCTCTCTATATAATTATGTATGTATTAAGCGCATGCATTCAACTTAATCTGACACAGTCATGCAATCAATGATAAATAATCAATAGTTAAAAAAAACAGATATTACAAACAAAATCTATGAAATAAAATTTCAATAGTCAAATGTTTTTCAAAAGCACACACACACACACACACACACACACACACACACACACACACACACACACACACACACACACACACACACAACACACACACACACACACACACACACACACACACACACAGGTCGTATACTTTAGCAGGGACATGGGTTAGTGAAGGTGGGATAGTCCTGATATGGAACAGGAGGGGGAAAATCTTAGGTTTGAAATAAATATGTCTTGAGGCTGGATTTAAAAGTGTCATAACTAGGTTTCTGGCGAGGAGAGAGAGGGAGCTCATTCCAGGTCTATGGACCTGAAATAGAGAAAGAGCGGCGGCTAACAGTGGATTGGTTGAATCTAGGTATTCCTAGGCACAATGTATCTGAAGCGGAGAATACATACGGGGACTGGATGTAAAAATGCACATAAGTGCTTATTCCATTATCCTCGATATAAAAGAATAAAAAATAAAAAGATAAAACCTGCCCAAGTCACCAGTTCAGTGCAGGTGCACTACTGACCATCAGCTACAGGCTGCAGGCTGACCGCCCACTTCCTCCCCGCCCTGCAGGGACCAGGGCTGCCCTCCTCTGCTGGTCCAGCCACACACACCTGCTGCCTGCCCTGTATGGCCGCACAGCAGGCTGAAGTCTCCCTTCCTGCCTTCCTGCCTTCAGGCAGTGGTCCTCTTGTGTGCAGAAGACCCATGTTGGCTTTGGGATTCAAATAGTCTGAAATCTTCCTTATGTAATCTTTATTTAAGTTTAGAGAGACTTTTCTTGGACTCAGAATGTTTGCAAAATCTGATATCTGCGTTAAGACAGTGTTCTTCTTGTTTGGAGAAGATACGCATTTGTCTCAGAATTAAGAGCACATTGTGAAGTCTTTGTTAATGTATGTAAAAAACCCAACCCCGCTGATGTTGCCACAAAACTATGTACTGCGAATTCCTTTTTCATTATCATTTTCTTTAACATTGAGAAAAAGCAGTTTGTCTCAGAATGTACACGTCATCCTAACTTCTGTTTTATTAGTCAAGTCTATTTGTTGATATTATTTACCAGGCATGCTGATGTTTGGAACTTTTTGTGTCCATTTTTCTATACAGAAGATTGAGTTTTGGGATATTACAACGTCACAGAATATTGATTTCCAAAATTGTTGTTAACTATGATTGATGCATTGCTCTTTTTTTAAAACCGTCTACAGAGTAATACAGTATTTTGTTTTCTTTTCACCATCCCCTTCATAAAGTGCAGTGGCTTAAAATGGAATGAATCATCGGAATCTCAATCCAAATACTCTTTCTTTTTTTCTGTTTCCCTCGAACTTTTAGAACGTGTACAATGGAAGATAACAAGAATTGCAGGGAAAGACGTCAAAGATAAATATAAAAGTCCAACAAAATTCAGCGTGTGCATGCCGTTCTGTAAACGATTGAAACAGTGTGGTCTGTCCGTGTGCAAGTGAAGACCAGCACGTATGCAAGCAAGCAAGGAATTGAAGCAAACACTGAACTAGCCAATCAACGAAACCAGAGCTTAGGAGTTAAAACCAAAAACATACACCCCCCCCCCCCCACGCGAAGCCAACAAGAAGCAGTAACAAACAAAATCAACTCCTCTCCCCTCCAAAACCTAACTAAAACAAACAAGCAAACAAGAAAGAAAATAAAACGAAACCAAAGCAACAAAAAACTTAATAAACAAAGATAAAAATAAACAAACAACATAATATCTCCACTCCCTCCCCTAACCCCCCTCCCCACCCACCTAAACAAAACCCTTCACCTTTTATTCCAACTACTATACATAAGGGATGGCTAACTCTGTGGTCAGAGCACTCGGTTTCCCCAATACAAACCAATGTTAAGCAGCATCGAGCGTGGTTACCAAGTGGATGGGTGACCGTTTGCGCTCTTTGTTATCAGTACAGTTTCCCAGTTCACCCAGCTGTAAAATGGGTACCTGCCTCTTTAGGGTCAGGGAAGGTAAAGCAGTGAGGGATAGGAGATGGGCGCCGCCCTCAATTGGCTGGCCCCTAGAAAAGCTGAGGTCTGTGATGCCTCACTCCCCTCGACAACAGGGATTGTGGAACAACCGTACCTTTACCTTTTTATCTAAAGCATTCTGGCAATCCTTTATTTTTTAACTATTTTTTTTACTTGAGATGATTTACTTTCTGATCCTCTTCAGTTTTGA
>CM054134.1:95008043-95015543 GCA_028751875.1 Rapana venosa
TCGTACACGAAAAGTTCATACCCAGTGTGTACTTTCAGTCGAGGGGTACCTCCCAGGTGGGATGAGTCAGACAGAGTGTATATTCTGGGTGCAGGATGACCCCCAGGGTACTAATTCCGGGAACATTAAAAAGAAGAGGAAGAATGCAACGAAGAAAAATGCAAAGAAAAAGAAGAGGGAAAAGAAGAAGAACAAGAAGACGAAGAAGATTGATTGATTGAAATGATTGAATCTTTAATGGGTAAAGAATTAGGCACAATAAAGGCCATTTTACAATTCTGCCCAAAAAGACAAAAAAACCTGGAACTAATTAAAAACAAAAGGAAGCAAAAACCAAAAGAAAACCAAAACAGCCGACAAAAATGATGGAACTCTACCTTGAACAAATCGACATATTCAGAAAATCTTGCGGGGATTGGGGGGGGGGGGGGGATGGAGGGCCCATTAAACTGAATGCAACATTATTATAACATCTGCGAAAAAGAAGAAGAAGAACAACTGAGATTAGTGCAACAAAGACTGAAGTCATCAAATTCAGTTGCATACAGCCACACACAAACACAAACACAGACTGCTGTGCAAAATACAAATGAAAAATCCAAACTACACACACAGCAAAATCAGCAACAATTTTCACAAACATGTACACATACACGCACGAAAACGAACGAACGAAAGAACAAACAAACGAACGAACGAACCGGCACGTACACACACACACACACACAAAACACACACATACACACACACACACACACACACACTCATAGACCACACACACAAGCACGTACACACACACACACACGCGCGCACCCCCCCCCCCCCCCCTACACACACACACGCACGCACACGCACACACACACTCATAGACCCACACACCAGCACGTACACACACACACACACACACACACACACACACACACACACACACACACACACACACACTTTTGTCTCCCTCTCACCAGTAATCCTGAGATCAAACACGTACCCTCCATCTCAAGGGAGACGACTGCGGTACATTACTGAATTATACACAACTGTGCCGCGCAAAGAAGAAGAAGAAGAAGAAGAAGAAGAAGAAGAAGAAAGAAGAAGAAGAAAGAAAAGAAGAAGAAGAGAAGAAGAAGAAGAAAAACAAGAAGAAGAAAAACAACAAGAAGAAGAAAAAAGATTTTCGAAGAAGAAGAGAATGCAAAGAAGAAGGAGGAGGAGGAGGAGGAGGAGAGAGGAGGAGGAGGAGGAGGAGGAGAGACTGCAAAGAAGAAGAAGAATGCAAATAGAAGAAGTTGAAGAAGAAGAAGAAGAAGAATGCAAAGAAGAAGAAGAATGCAAAGAAGAAGAATGCAAAAATGGAGAAGAAGAGAAAGAAGAAGAAGAAGAAGAATGCAAAGAATGAAGAAGGAGAGGAGGAGGAGGAGGAAGGGGGAGGAGGAGGAAGGGAGGAGGAGGAGAGAAAGGAGAAGAGCAGCAAGGGGATGAGGATGAGATGGATGAAGACGAGAAAGTTGTAAACTGAATGAAAAAACAGAATCAGGGAAGAGGAGAAGGAGGAGAAGGAGGAGGAGGATGACGATGATGAGGAGGAGGAGGATGAGGAGGAGAAGGAGGAAAAGGAGGAGGAGGAAGAGGAAAAGCGTTTAAAAATCTCAACGAGTACCAAAGAAAAGATTAAGAGAAAAACAAGAAAACGGGAATAAAATCACCCGATGCCTCTTCAACAGACATCCGATTTAACCGGATAGTTTGAAAGACAACCTCTCCTCTCTCTCTCCTCTCCTCTCTCTCATCTCTCTCTCTCTCTCTCTCTCTCTCTCTCTCTCTCTCTCTCTCTCTCTCTCTCTCTCTCTCTCTCTCTCTCTCTCTCTGTGCAACGCTTGAATATTTAACTGTCTTCTTTTTCCTGTGCAGAGCTGAAGGTTCGGTAGACACATGTCATAACGAGAAAGCGAGAGAAGCATAAAACAAAATATAGCAGAGGCAGCTTTTGTCAAATAAAAATGACTTGATTTTATCTCGAGAGCTACTTTCCATTTTCACACCTTCTGGAAGTTTTGTGCCAGAAAAACCTGCTCTCTCTCTCTCTCTCTCTCTCTCTCTCTCTCTTCTCTCTCTCTCCTCTCTCTACTCTCCTCTCTCTCTCTCTCTCTCTCTCTCTCTCTCTCTCTCTCTTTTGTTTTTACCTGCGATTTCGTTTCTTTCTGTTGTTATCTCTCAGGTGTGAAAACGATATATTGGCTTTGTTTGTTTCGCTGTACACGCCGTTTCAGGAATGCTTCTGGTTATCATATGTCGTACTATTTATTTTCCAGGCATCAGTACATGCAGAACATTCTTTATGTGCGCATGAACCCATGATTGTGTGTTTTTATGCATGAGTCTATATGTGGATGTAAAAATGTTAAAGCGAGGGAAATGGTTGCCTGGGCCTGTGTTGCTGATTTGCGTTATTTTATGTTTACTTGTTGATTGTTTTTAGTTATGCTTGCTTGTAACCCGCATGAGTTTCTTGCCCTTTTGAAATATTACAGAGTTCGTATTCGTTTATACACTAGGCGAGAGGCAATTTACTCTTTGACTAATGATCTTGATAACAAGGTAATACATTTATTTTTTAATACCAAATTGAGGTTTTTGTCTCACGTGTTTGTTTTTCAGGAATATTAGAATACTGGTGATAAAATTGAGGGTCATGAAATTAAATTCTTTGGAGAGTGGTTGAGTTGTAGATAAAAAAAACAACCCACAGTGGACTAACTGACCAAGACATTCACTTCAAAGTAGATGTCTCCTTTTGGTTTCAAATGTGTGATGTGTGTTAGGACTAGTCTGCAATTCCCATCTTTTCACACTTAAGACGGCTGATCAATATTATCATTATCAGCTTCCATTACAATTTCTTATTTCATGTTTATTTCATTAACAATGTTTATTTGCTATTGGCTGCTGCAATAGCACATAAGACATTATCAATGTTTTGTTCGTAAGCATTCTGATGATGATACCTACCCAAATATGTTCAAGAGACACGCCCCAACTATACCTCCTTCATAAAAGAACGACCAAAAAAACCAAAACAAGCTAACATACCGGCCATCCAATCAGCTCAAAACCCATCTACACACACATGCCCAACACAACCGACCAACCACCAACCTTCCAACCAACCAACCTCCCTACCAAGAAGACATTATAAGCAGTGCCCAGATTGCATCCGACATGTGTAACGCAAAAGCCAGTGTACGTCCTTATATATTAAGTTTTTCTTGGCCACAATCGCAAAAGCCAAACTATACCCTTACAATTGTTTATGACCAATAACACAAAAGCCAAGGTACACTCATATAAGTTTTTCCATGACGAGCAATATTGAAGCAATATTAATATTTTTTTGTAGCCAGCAACATACCCCCCCCCCCCCAAAAAAAAAAAAAGAAAGAAAAGAAAAGTTAAAACCCACCAAAACACCCTAACAACTTTTTTCCTAAGTCATGCTCCACCATCACTGTAGCCATGTCGGTCCTTCCTGCCTTATTTTTCTTCCACTGGTTCAACATTCCTTCTCTCTGGCACGATTCAGCATCACACGAGACATGCCCAACATCTACACCACTTATCTACGAACGTCCTGTTCTCTCTCTCTCTCTCTCTCTCTCTCTCTCTCTCTCTCTCTCTCTCTCTCTCTCCCCCCCCCCCCCCTCCTGTTATCTCCTCCCTTCTCTTCTACATCCATTACAGTTCCTGACTGTTCACTCACCCCTCCTCAACCCGCCCCTTCCCCCGCCCCCGCCATCCCTTCTGTCAAGCTGTGTCTGCCTGCCTGTCTGTCTGTCCGTCTTGCTGTTTGTCTGTCTTCTGTCTGTCTGTCTGTCTTGTCTCCTGCTTCCGTCAATAAAAGATGGCCTCGGAGGAAAGGGCAAAAGGCCCCTGGAGGGACAGGGGTGTCGTGTGGCAGCGATAATTGACC
Source organism: Rapana venosa (assembly GCA_028751875.1). NCBI lineage: Eukaryota > Metazoa > Mollusca > Gastropoda > Neogastropoda > Muricidae > Rapana > Rapana venosa. Next base: position 95,012,008 of record CM054134.1, read on the forward strand.
GTTGGAAGGTGGGGTAAGTGACACTTGTCTGTTCTCGTCTTCGCATCTCCAGTCCCTGGATCTCTTCCTTGGCCAGCAGAGCAGAGCAGAGGGCTGGGCCCAGTAATCCTCACCCAGCCATCCATCAGCAGGTATCCCCCCTCCTCCTCTATGCACTGGGCACTTTAAGGGTGGTATCCAAAAAGTCTTGACCAAACAGTGTCGAAATGCAGTGCAATGAAGTTTTGATGCATACCCATTTGATATAAAAAAAAAGTACTATTCATTGTTTGCTGTAGAAAGAGTAGAAGGGTTCTCTTTTTATTCATAATGTTGGAATGGGTGAAGGTTTACAGAAATCAGCCCTGATTCTCACTAAAACAAAAAAATCAGATGTATACACGGGACCTCGGTTTATGGTCTCATCCGAAAAACTACCACCCAGACCACCACTCATGGTCTAATGGATAGGGGAAAAGTTTCAGGCCCAAACGAGGATAGAACCACCACGCCACACACTTCGAACCCAGACAATTTGCTTTCCAGGCAGGTGCGTTACCTCTAGACCACCGATCCATCGTCCAGTTTTCTTTCCTTGTCATGGCCCGTCACGTCTTGTTGGTGGTACCCAGTCTTCATACGGTATCTCTCTCTTTATTCCACGTGTTTACCAATGACAGTGGTTTGATATGAATAGGGCAAGTGGTATTTACGTGGAATTCTCTTTACATGTGATTTGTGTTTGATTTTGGAGAATAAGAACTCTTCTGTAATCTCTTGTGTAGCTAAAACAGTAATGACTTAACGACAAAAACAGCAACAAAAACAACAAACGACAGCTAAAAAAACCCAAACCCAAACAAAATATCAACAGCCTTGAGATACTTGTTCTCTCTGTCTGTGTCTGTGTTCCTGTGTCCCTGTCTGTCTGCCTCTCCGTCTGTCTATCTGTCTGCCTGCCTGCCTGCCTGTCTGTCTGTCTGCCTGTCTGTCTGCCTGTCTGTTTGCCTGCCTGCCTGCCTGTCTGTCTGTCTGTCTGCTGCTACCTGTCTGTCTGTCTGTCTGTCTTTCTCTCTTCAGTCAACGAAAAAGTACACATTGCAAGTTATAGGCTTGGGTCTCTGTTTTTAGGACAAGACTCTAAGACTAAGAGGCTTTTGGCTCAGAACCTTATCCTTACGCACTAAGGTCATTTATTTATTCATTCATCCTCTTCCATTGCTCAACAATATCCCCTTCCTTCCTTCCCTCTTTCCTTCCTTCCTTCCTCCCTCCCTCCCATCCTTCCTTCCTTCCTTCCTTCCTCCCTCCCTTCCTTCCTTCCTTTTTCCTGCCTACTTTTTGTGGCGTGATAGTGCAGCTGTTGTCATCTGTTCATTCTAGTGCAGCTGTTACCTTCCTTCACCCAGACCTTGCTACGGCAAGCCGCCTAGCTTTGTTCTCGTGCACATCCACCGCTCTGAAGGAGCCATCGACATTGGGTCTCATGAGGCTACTCTTCCAAAGAGGCCCTGCCCTGCCGGGCCCCCTCGGCAGTATATCAGTGGCGATCCAATAAACAGACACCACTTAACTAAGCCCACGTTGACTATAACAATGCTGGATAATCCGCGGAGTGGGAATGAGAGCGACTCTTATCCTGAGCTAGTGATTATACCCATGTCCTTACAGAGACAGTTCATCAAGAATATTCTTCGTCTTCGTCGAACCCTCAGACAGAAGCTATTGTTGTCTGTCATATATGCAAAACATAATGCGTTGCGCTGTCGTTAAGCGCCTGATAAGTTAGGCCCAGCGCATCCGACTTCGTCTTGGTAAAGAATGACCTTTTAGGCCTAAGTCTTTCAGGAAAAAAGGCAGAAGTATGGATCAAGAAGGCAGAAAATGGACAAGAAGGAGGTGACAGGAAGAAAAGGAACAAGGTAAAAAAGGTAAGGTAAAGGTGTCCCATAACCTATAAGGTCGTAGGGGAGGGTGAGAGACTCATCTCTAGGGCAGCATATGAGGGCCCCATCTCCTCTCCCTCGCTGCTTTAACCTTCTGACCCTAAGAGGCAGGTACCATTTACACGGTGAACTGGGAACGACTGAAGCCAAGGCTCGCAAACGTCACCATCCAACGGTACCACGCTCGAGCTGCTAACTGCAGGGAGAAAGCGAGTGCTCCGACACTGAGCTGTCTCTGGACAAGCAGAAACAAAAATGGATAGAAAGAGGACTTCCTACACAGAATTCCAGGTGGGATGCTATTTATAATGACGGCTCCAGGCATCCCACTAGTGACTTCATGATCTTCCATCTGTGGATATACACAACTCACCATTAGCAGGTAGAAACCAACTGAGGTCAGCTTGAGACCAGGGCAGAAGCTGCTGATTAGAGACATCATTGCATGACAAGAACAAATAATTTATGATGAGAAGTAAATGATGCTGTGAAAGGTGTACTTATCCAGTCCGACTATAATATTATTTTCATCCTGCATCAACGCTGTAAAAATAGCTGTTAACTACAGCTTGTCAAGCTTTAGCATCCACTTTGAAAAATCGAACCTAAGTGGATGATCTAGGAACTTTATGCCAGTTCCAAATCCATAATTATCAAAGTCAAGTCGGTAAAAAATCGCAAACTACAACGCCCACTCCTCTCACCAAAAATGGCCCCGTTCTAGAATTGAACCGACCTCAAAGAAATACGCATTCAACCACTGTCCCCTCCCACTACACCTCCTTCCCACACCACCACCTCACTCTGAAGGCGGAGCAGTGTTACATCATAGCTGAACCGAGAAGACATTGACCGTGTTCACTCCAGGGCATTTGGTGATTAATTGCGACACCTTTTTCGCCCTCCTGGAGGGGGTAGTACAGGAGGAGAGAACAAAGGTCTTCATTATCGTCAATCTGTCCTGCTCCCCGAGCAAGGGAGTCACCCCTCAGTCCACTGCAGGGCCTCTGGGGGGACGCTGCACTGATGACCTCGAGCTCTCCCCTACTGGTCGCCACCTCTGCTGGCTGCTGGCTGTGGGGAGATAGCCCTAGGTTTGGGCCTGGGACAACGTGGTTTTGTCATTCATTCCTAACTGCTCTCTTTGTTTCTGTCTCTTTGTGCGTGTGTCTGTCTGTATCCTGTCTGTGTCTGTCTGATTGTCTGTCTGTCTGCCTGTCTGTCTGTCTGTCTGTCTGTCTGATTCTCTTTGTGACACATTTATCGTGATTGTTATGGTCATAATGCACGTTCATTTATTCTCATTATGGGAAAACGTCTACACCTAATAAAACATTATTATGTTTTTGGTGTACTAATGAGTTTCATTTAATATTTATCTCTCTGGTTTGTTGTCAAACGTCCGAATTCACTGTGTTATGTGTGATTCGCCTACAAGTCCTATTTTTGTATTGTGGCCCAAGACCGATGTAGATTGATTTGTTCAGTGCTCTCTCTCTCTGTCTCTGTCTCTCTCTGTCTCTGTGTGTGTGTGTGTGTGTGTGTGTGTCTCTCTCTGTTTATGCTCCTGGAGCCCTTTTCCCTCCTTTATTGGGAATACTTTATGGTTCA
>CM054134.1:95023043-95025543 GCA_028751875.1 Rapana venosa
TGGTGCCTCTTTACCATCTACAGACAGTACTACAACTGTTGCTGCTGCTGCTGCTGTTGCTATTGCTGCTGCTGCTGCTGTTGCTGCTGCTGATGTTGCTGCAGCTGCTGCTGCTGCTACTACCACTACTGCTGCTGCTTCTGCTGCTGATACTACTACTACTACTGCTGCTGCTGCGCTGCTGCTGCTGCACTACTACATACTACTACTACTGCTTCTGCTGCTGCTACTACTAATACTGTTGCTGCTGCTGCTGCTGCTGTTGCTGCTGCTGCTACTACTACTACTACTACTACTACTACTACTACTACTACTACTACTACTACTACTACTACTGATGCAACTACGACTACTACACTATTCTACTACTACGACGCTACTACGACTACGCTGCTGCTGCTGCTGCTGCTGCTACTACTAGCTACTAGTACTTACACTACTACTAACTACATAGACACTACTACTGATGCTAAACCACTCACTCTCCTTAAGTCCCTAAGAGTCAGTACGGGTACACAGGTCCTGGAATTGAAGGTTGAAGGTACGCTATAGCCAGGTGTAGTTAAGACCATTCCACTCTAATCCTATAGGTTAATGACACTCGTGGATCGAATCTCAGTGTATATCCGATTATGTAAGGTTTGTGGTTTTCGAATCATGATATCCCGATGGTCATACGTCAGTGAAGACCTGCCAAGCCTCAATTCCCTTCGTGTATGTACACCAGATCAAAATGTGCACGTTAAATATCCAGCATGTCATGTCAGCGTTTGATGGGTTTCAAAAACACGAACATACCCAGCATACATCCCCGAAGTCGGAATGCGTATACCTTCATTGTGGGCAAAGAGAAAACGGTCGCGTAGGCAAAATCTCACCATTGAAGAACCTCAGAGCTCTAGCCGAGAAGGAACGAATGAAAAAAAAAAATAACGCGATGCAGTGCGGGTTTGGACAAGCTGAATGTGAGCAGAAAGGGAGTCTGATAATACTGACACTACAGCACATCTCTTCCTTGTTCCTGCGCACAGTCCTCAAACAAAGAAGAAGGCCAGAAACAAGACCTTGTTTTACGCATGACAGAGCAGTGTAGTTGTTGCTGCTGTTACTGCTGCTGCTATTACTGCTGCTGCTGCTGCCGCCACTGCCGCCTCGTTTGTTTGTGCCACTGAGAGGCTCTGGAGCATAAAACAAAAGATGGCTGAGATGCTCAGCATCCCTTGGTTTCTGACGTCAGAGCTTGGCAGTGAGGGGCGCTAATTATGAGGTGTAGCTCAGCGTGAGTAGTTAGTGCACGGGGCTTAATTTCGTTTGTGTCGACTGTTTGGGGCTAGGGAGATAATGTCTTAGGAGGAGGTTACGGGAGACTTGGTTGAGGATATGTGTAAATACAGGTGTACTCCAAGTTTCTTGGTTGTAAGCACACAGACGCAGGCATAGACATAAACACAGAAAACACACACAACACTATATTATATATATATATATATATATATATATATATATATATATATATATATATATATATATATATATATATATTTTATATATTATATATATGTGTGGTGTGTGTGTGTGTGTGTGTGTGTGTGTCTGTGTCTGTGTGTATAATTATAATCTGTCTGTGTCTGTGTCTGTGTGTATGCAGGCTCACACAAGACAGACAGAGAAAAAAGGGGAGAAAAAGACAGATAGACGGACAGACTGACAAAGAACAGAGAGAGAGACAGACAGAGACAGAGACAGACACACAGTAGACAGCACACACCGACAAACAGAAAAAGACCGACAGGAAGAAAGACAGACAGAGAAAAGGAGAGAAAAGACAGATAGACGGACACACAGACAAAGAGACAGAGAGAGAGAGAGAGAGAGAGAGAGAGAGAGAGAGAGAGAGAGAGAGAGAAGAGAGACAGACAGAGAGACATAAAGACACAGACGGAGACAGACAGACAGACAGAGACAGTGACACACAGGCACACAGTCAGACACAACAGACAGACAGACAAAGATAGAGACAGAAAAACAGAGGCAGAGACAAAGACACACAGAGACAGACAGACGAAATTAAGACAGCTAGTATGTTTTCCCCCCGTCTTTTGCTCCTCCTCCTCTTTCTCTCTCTCTCTCTCTCTCTCTCTCTCTCCTCGTCTCGCTCCTTCGCTCTCTCTACTCTCTCTCTCTCTCTCTCTCTCCTCCTCTCGCTCTCTCTCTCTCGCTTCTCTCTCTCCTCTCCTCTCTCTCTCTCTCTCTTCTCTCTCTCTCTCTCTTTTATCCATCTCTTGGCATCTGTCTGTATCAGCCAGTTTCTCTGCCTCCCCACTTCTCCCTCCCTCAGCTCAGAGACTCTGTTTCCCTCTCTGCTCTCCCTGTTTCCTCCTCTGTGTGGTAGAGATGGCCAAACTGTGTGTGACCTAGCTGTCTTTTGTCTCCACCTAGAGCTGTACTTAGTCGGTAATTGAAGTGTCTGCAGAACAGGACCTAGGTTATTCATTGGATA
>CM054134.1:95033043-95043043 GCA_028751875.1 Rapana venosa
ATCGCAGCCGTGGTGTCACTTTACCATCCATCCCGGGTACCTTAAGCCGAAACACTTGGAGAGGTGATATTGCTTTCACAGAAGTCAGCCAATAATCCTGTAGCCTGCTTAAGCTGTCATTTAAATCTGATGTTATCAGAAAAAGAAAGACAGAAAGATTGCAAACAGAAAAGAAATGTTGCAAAATAACGAGATAAACGAAGAGACCGCTACACATTTTTTTGGTGCCAATATATTTATGGAATTTCAAAAAGGAATCAATCACGAGACCACTTTTAATGTACAGGTTTGTGTTTGGTGACAGACTGCTATAGCCGAGTGGTTCAGACTATTTGACTTCCCATGGGTCCATCAAATCGTGGGTTCGAGTTTCGGGTTGTGTCTGGTGAATTAAGGGTGTTTTTTTTTTCAACGATCTCTCAGGTCAGCATTCAAGTGTAGACCTACCAGTGCCTTAATTTCCTTCGTGAATAATGATACACACGCTACGCATACATACATATACATATACACATGCACATACATCAAATATGCACGTTAAAGATCCCGTAATTCATGTTCGCATTTAGCGGGTTACGGAAACACGAACATACCCAGCATGCAACCTGTACATTGAAATGAGCTGCTCTGAAGTCGCAATGTGTCGGCTGAGGTCAGCGGGCAGATCTCCTGAAAAAGACAAGCGCAGGAGAAGACCAGGTAGTAGGAAACCTTCTCATAAGGGCACACACAGGCAGTGAATGATGAACCTCTTGAGAGGTCAGCTCAGTTGTTGAGTTACTTCCCCCCCCCCAACCCCCCGCCTCCCTACAAAATATGTGTGTGTGTATGCGCGCGTGCTAGTGTGTATGTGAGTGCGTACAGGCGTTTGTGTGTACGCACGCGTGCTAGTGTGTATGCTTATTCGTCCAGGCGTTTGTAAATGTATTCATGTCCATACACACACACACACACACACACATGCGCTCACTCGTACGTGCATAGTTTTTAAAAAATCCCAATCCAAAACAAAGCAAACTGAAAATGGCATGAATTTCCAAGCAAATCTATAAGAAGATAGACACAAGAGACAGACACAAGCGACTTAAAACAAGGTATGGAAAATGATACAAATATTGATTAAAAGATAAAGGAAAACAAAAACTAAAAACTAAGCTAAAACAAAATATAGGGTGACAGTGGTGGGTAAAACAACTGAAGGTTTTCCCCCCGAGCGACAATAAAAGAACTTAAACATGAACAAAATCAGGGAAAAAAAATTAGTAGAGATAATTACCACGAAGCGAACACACGAAACATGAGCCGACCAATCTCTGAAATGAATGTTGTTCATGGATGGCTATCATGGAAACGCGCTATACCTGGCTTGACCTTGCCTTGACCTGGGGGTGTGGGCCCTTCAAGGTCGTTTCCTTGTTGACGTCATCATTGACGTATTTAGATGTCTCGTCAGATGTGGAGGGGAGACTTTGAATAGATAATGAGTCATGCTCTTCTTGGAATTCTTCTTTCAAAAGGAGATTGACTTCCTTTATATAAGAGCTTAGTACTGAGACTGTAGGGCCTATACTGTAATATTGTCTGCATGTTACATCAACATTCTGGCTGATCCTTCCCATGCTTTGTTCCAGAATTTCAGTTGTTGTTGTTGTTGTTGTCTTCGATTTTACGTCTGTTCACTCTCAGTGATATTAGACGAGCGAATTTCAGTTGTTGCCTTCGGAACGCAGTTTTCAGTGTCCCATCAGCAAAACTAACAGAAAAAGCAATTCTTTTGTGCCAGTAAGCATTCTAATTCTGAATTCACAATGATGTTGACTACCTAGCTTTTACATTTCTCTGAATTACTTGCCTGATTGTCATTGTTATGAGTGTAGTCAATAAATAATTATGTGTGTTGTGTGTGTGTGTGTGTGAAATAAGTCTGTCTTCTAATCAATGGTCTTAAAACATTGAATTCATATATTGGTGTATGGTGTGGGTGTGCGTGGATGTGTTCGCACACGCACGTACTTGTTGCGTATGTGCGTGCGTAAATAATAAGTTTTATGTCTTCCATTCAATGGGTTTAACATTGTGTTCACAATTGATGGTGTGCGTGTGTATGTGTGTGTATGTGTGTGCGCATGCGCGCGTGTGTGTTTGTGTGTGTGTGTTCGTGACATTTTATTTGAAGTCATTTTGGAATGTTTTAACCAATATGAAATATAGCTTTTTGTGTCTTTGAGATTTTTTTATGCGTATCAGTCTGCCTGTCAGTATTGTAATTGCCCTTTATGGGATGATTAAAGTGTTTTTGACTTGACTTGACTTGACACCTACGAGTACGTGTGTGTGTGTGTGTGTGTGCATGCATACTTGTGTGTGTGCATACATGTGTGTGTGCTCGCACGCACGCGTGTGTGTATGTGTGTACACGCGTTTAGAATCCTGCCCGTGAGTGTGTGGATGATAGTTTTACATTTTCTACAATGTGAATTTTTTTAATTAAAAAAATCTTATTGCATATGTTATAGTGTGCACTTTGCGCACTATAATGTTTGAACTAAACCCCTCTTTCCTTCCCCTCTCCCCCCCCCCCCCCCTTTTAGAAAGAATTCTTCAACTTGGTTAGACTTCATGATTTGCTTATAGTTAGGTTTCTTTGTCAACCTCTAAGTTACAGTGTGCTGTTTGGACAAACAACCCTTTCAACTGTTTGTATACCCATGGTTGTGGGCTGGGAGACCTAGCATTTCACCAGGCCTGTGTACTGTTACACATTCTCTCATGTTAAGTGTCCAGCATGTCTCTGTGAGCTAGAAGATGGGCAACTGGGTGTGATGGTGTAGCTAAGTGTTCTCAATGTAGGCCTATTAGAAGCTGGTGGCTCAGCCTTTGTCAGCTACAGTGGAGTCCTCTCTATTCATGGCCTGAGTCCTTGTTGTAGCCTAGAGTGTCTAGTGGAACAGTCATGTAATAAGCACTTCAGAGCTTGCTACAGCTAGTCTTATTCAACAGGCTTGTGGTGGGGCCTCTTTCTTGTTGAATATCATCCCCCCTTCCCCCTCTCTATTACCCCCCCTCTTCTCTATTGAACCAGCAGATTTGTCTTGTAGAGACTACATTGGTTGATTTAAATTTGTTTGTCAGCTGATGTGATGTGTGGTTAGGATTTGTTCAGTCTCAGTTTCCAAATGTATTCATTGGTCAGTTGGTCCTGCAACTGAACCAACATAACAGGGTGTACATGGCATTTTAAAGTCTTTCTCTTGCTGGCTGTCCGAGGCAACTTTCTTCTTGAGTTAGGCTGTGTGCTCCTGACAGAATGACTTAGAAGGAAACAGCAGTTTTCTTCTCCTGCTTGAGCTGTAAGTGAGAATTTCTCTTTTTGATATAAGTTGTTGCTTAAAGAGATTTATCAAGGGAAAAACTGATTTGATAAGTAAATCTTATTTGTGTGTACTATCGGAATTTAGCTATTGATCGAATATTGTGACTAGTCCAGTGAAAGTGTGTGTAGTTGCTTTACACATGAATATTGGCTAAAGTCGGGAGACTTATTATTTTATGTGTGATCTTAGATTTATTCTATAAATGGATGCTCATGTTAAAAGTGGGATTTTATGAGTAAGCAATGATCATTTGATGTGTGTATCATGTTGAGATGAAGTTTGTGAATTGCACTGATCCAAATAATGTGGAATTGGTAACAGAGCTATTGGGATAGACCACTATGGCAGAATTGAATTGAGATAAGAGTTGACTGCTAAACTAAAAGAGTTGAAGACTTGAAGGTTAGACTGGAATGAAGTATAGGACTAGGCCTAACTAGGCCCCCTGTGGTAATTGTTCATTTTAAAGTAGGCAGTCTTGATATGTAGGTGTGACTGGTGTATGGTTAGTCATTTGTGTCAAAAGTGGTTAAGTTGTATGTGGTTTTGACATTCTAGATTGTGCCTGCTCTCTCTCTCTCTCTCTCCTCTCTCTCTCTCTCTCTCTCATCTCCGCTCCCCTCTCATCTCCTCTCTCTCTCTCCCTCTCTCTCTCTCTCTCTCTCTCTCTCTCGCTCCCTCTCTCTCTCTCTCTCTCTCGCGCTCCCTCTCTCTCTCCTCTCTTCCCCTCTCTCTCTCTCTCTCTCTCCTTCGCTCCCTCATCTCTCCTCTCCTCTCTCTCTCTCTCACACTCTCTCTCTCTCCTCTCACTCCTCTCCTCTCTCCTCTCTCTCTCTCTCTCTCTCTCTCTCTCTCTCGTGCTACAATATCCATGGGGTATGACAGGGGCCAATGTTGTGAACGATCTTAGTAGAGACTAAGTTCTGTGGACATTATTAGGATAATGTCAGTTGAGAGTATTGAGGGAAGGATTTTCCTTGTTATTTTGTAGTCTTCGGTTGTCTGATTTGCAACTGTATACTCTCCATTGGTTAACTAGGATTAACTTGGTGTTTTGGTATGAGTGATGAAAGGAATTCGGTTTTCTTACATTCGGCTAGACGACAATGTTGCTATTTGCTGTTGTGTGCCTTTCATGTACCTGGTTAAATATGGATAGAGTAGTTACATGAATTTTATCTTTGTTTCAGGTGTGTGTTGTTTGGTAGATAAAAACAATAAAAAGTGTTACCATAACACCCCTGCGTGGCCTCACATCATTTATTTGAGTGTGGAGTGCCAGTGTCCTAACTTCCCCTATCCCACGAACCTCGTTCGACCCTCCAACACATACACATAACATTTGTTATTGCAAGCACACAACAGAGACACAGAAATTAATGAATGGCTGTTAATACCCCCCTCCCCTCCCCCTAAAGCGCCATGGGCGTAACACGTGAAGCCATTATTTCCCTAGGCTATTGCCCTTCTTCCTCTCCACCCTCCTCCCTCCCATCCCCCACACTCTCCATCAGGTGGTCGACGCAATAATGATGTTCAGCTTTTCGCCATACTGGTAGACACAGAATTTACTGTACAGACTAGCAAAACCCAACAAGACACGACAGTAATTTGACATAAACAAAGCTAGCCAATAGAAGCGAACGAACGAACAAACAAACGACAGACCGCCAATGGCATAGAAGCAAATGACCGATCAGTCGGCAAAGAAAGGATGAAAGGAAGGAAGAAGGAAAGAAAGGATGGACCGAAGAAAGAAAGAAACAAACAACCAAACGAGCAATGACCGATTAATCGATTAAAGAAAGAAAGAAGGAAGGAAAGGAAAGGAAGAAAATGAAGGAAGGAAGGAAGGAAGGAAGGAAGAAAGAAACAATCAACCAAACGAGCAATGACCGATAAATCTATAAAAGAAAGAAAGAGAGAAGGAAAGGAAGAAATGAAGGAAGGAAGGAAAGAAGAAAGAAACAAACAACCAATCAACCAAACGAGCAATGGCCGATTTATCGATAAAAGAAAGAAAGAAGGAAGGAAAGGAAAGGAAGACATGATGGAAGGAAGGAAGGAAGGAAGAAAGAAGAAAAATCAACCCAACGAGGAATGACCGATCAATCGATAAAAGAAAGAAGAAGGAAGGAAAGGAAGAAATGCTGGAAGGAAGGAAGGAAGGAAAAGAAAAATCAACCCAACGAGCAATGACCGATCAATCGATAAAAGAAAGAAAGAAGGAAGGAAAGGAAGAAATGCTGGAAGGAAGGAAGGAAGGAAGAAAGAAAGAAACAACCAATCAACCAAACGAGCAATGACCAATCAACCGATAAAAGAAAAGAAAGAAGGAAGGAAAGGAAGAAATGAAGGAAGGAAGGAAGGAAGAAAGAAACAAACAAACAACCAATCAACCAAACGAGCAATGACCGATCAACCGATAAAAGAAAGAAAGGAAGAAGGAAAGAAAGAAAGAACCTGACAAATATTGGAACGATCATTGAACGTACGCGTAAACACGCACAAACAAATAAATTTAAAAAAAGAAACGAACAATTTAACACGCAAACACAATCAGAGGGAACACAGACACAAACAAACAAACAGTGGAAAAGAAAACCCCCATGTGCATTTTTATCTGTGTCTCCTATCATTTTCAGAGAGACCTAGTTTTACAACCTTATAAAAGATAGGAAAACTTTTTTTTAAAGCTTTCATTTCTTTTGGGGGTTTCTTTTTTTCCTTCTTTTTTTCCAATTTTCTTCCCTTTAAGACTTTCTTTCAATCTGTGTGTGTGTGTGTGTGTGTGGTGTCTTGCTTAGCGCCAAAGGATCTGTCTCTACCAACGCACCTCGTGCTCACGTGAATATTCATAACAGATGACGCGGACAATAAACAAAGGCACATCTTGCTGATGTTAGATGATGGAGATTGTGTTTAGGTCTTACTGGAATGATCAGAAAACCGATCAGTTATCTCAGAGACCTCACTTAGTCTCAGAACGTACTGTATAATTAGGCTATTATTATTATTATTAATTATTAATTATTTATTATATATATTATAATTATTATTGTATGCGGTGATATAAAAAAAATACCCACCCCGAAAACAAACATACTTAAAATTCGAAAATCACAAATACACACACGTACACACGCACGCAGACATGCATGCACATACACACACGTAAGCAGCACGCACACACATTCACACAGGCACGCTCGAAAGTACGCACGCAAGTACGCAGGCACACACACACACACACACACACACACACACACACACACACACACACACACACACACACACACACACACACACACACACACACACACACACACAACACACACACACACACACACACAAACCACAAACGCATAACACCCCAAAACAACATCATCAACAACAACAAAATTGCAGCGAAAACTGACACTACCTCAACCACCAAGATCAGAACACACATCCTATCAGCTATCATGTCGCCTAGCTAAGTAAGAAGATGATTAACTTTAAATACTTGCTTCATTCTATAAGGAGTCATTGGGCCACTGCATTAGTTGTTTTTTGTGTGTTATTCCTTCTTTCACTCTGGTTGGGGTACTGCATTATTATTCGGGTTTTTTTTATACTCTTTCCTTTACTCTCTCCTGAGTCATTTGGGCACTGCACTGATTTTATCTTTACTCCTTCCGTCACCTTGTGAGTAGTCGTTAGGGAACTGTACTAAATAATGATCCCATCTTTCACTCTACGAGTCATTGGGGAACTGCACTATATTTTGATTCCTTCTTTCACTCTATGAGTCATTGGAACACTGCACTAAATTTTGATTCCTTCTTTCACTCTTCAAGTCATTGGGGAACTGCACTAAATAATGATTGCTTCTTTTACTCTATGAGTCATTGGGGAACTGCACTATATTTTGATTCCTTCTTTCACTCTTCAAGTCATTGGGGAACTGCACTAAATAATGATTGCTTCTTTTACTCTATGAGTCATTGGGGAACTGCACTAAATTTTGATTCCTTCTTTCACTCTGAGTCATTGGGGAACTGCACTATATTTTGATTCCTTCTTTCACTCTATGAGTTATTGGGGAACTGCACTAAATAATGATTCCTTCTTTCACTCTTCAAGTCATGGGGGAATTGCACTAAATTTTGATTCTTTCTTTTACTCTACGAGTCATTGGGGAACTGCACTAAATTTGGATTCCTTCTTTCACTCTATGAGTAATTGGGGAACTGCACTAAATAATGATTCTTTCTTTCACTCTATGAGTCATTGGGGAACTGTACTAAATGATGATTCCTTCTTTCACTCTATGAGTCATTTGGGAACTGTACTAAATAATGATTCCTTCCTTCACTCTATGAGTCATTGGTGAACGGCACTAAATTTTGATTCCTTCTTTCACTCTATGAGTTATTGGGGAACTAGCTGCACTGATTTTATTTTCACTCCTACTTTCACTCTATGAGGAGTCATTTGGGCACTGCGCTGATTTTTCTTCTCACTTCACCGTATATAATAATAATAATAATAATAATAATAAATGCAACTTATATAGCGCTATATCTTGCAAAGACACATCAAAGCGCATGCATTCAACCTAATCTTACACAGTCATGCAATCAATGATAAATAATCAAAAGTTTAAACAAACAGATATTTACAAACATGGTGCAATGCAGACAAAATCTATGAAATAAAGTTTCGATAGTCAAATGTTTTTTCAAAAGCACACATACACTCGCACAGGCCGTATACTTTAGCAGGGTGATAGAACATGGGTTAGATATGAAACAGGAGGGGGTGGGGGGGGAGTCTTAGGTTTGAAATAAACATGTCTTGAGGCTGGATTTAAAAGTGTCATAACTAGGTTTCTGACGAAGAGAGAGAGGAAGGTTGTTCCAGATGGATGGACCAGAAATAGAGAATGAGCGGCGGCCAACAGTGGATTGGTTGAACCTAGGTATTCGTAGGCACAAGGTATCTGCAGTAGAGCGGAGGGAACGTGAAGGAGTGTACAGGTTGACATTCACATAGGTAGGAGGGTGCAGTTTTGTGGAGACATTTGTAACAGAGGGTACTTATCTTATAATCTACTCTCTGTGGCACAGGCAGCCAGTGGAGAGATCGCAAGAGAGGGGTAATGTGCTCAGATTTTTTCTTTCTGAGAACTAGTCGAGCTGCGGAGTTTTGTATACGTTCAAGGGAGTGGATAGATGTTGCTGGCAGACCAGCTAAAAGAGAATTGCAATAGTCCAGACGTGAGAGAATGAGAGAAGTGACAAGTTTGGCTGTTGCATCAGTGGACAGGTACTTTCGAATTGCACTAATACGCCGTAATTGATAGTAGCACGACTGACAGGTCTGGTGATGAATTTTTTCATAAAGAGTGTGTTGTCGATAACGACACCTAGATACTTCACGGAAGTGGATAAAGGGACTGATGTATGCCGAGTTCTATGAAGTTGTTGTAATGGAAGAGAGTTTGTGTTTGGTCCCTACAAGCATGGCTTCGGTTTTATCTGCGTTTAACTGTAACTTGTTTTGTATCATCCAGTTTTGGATATCTTGAAAGCAGTAGGCCACTCTTGTCAAGAGAGAAGGCAGATTTTCAGGTGTAACACTACTATTGAATCTGAGAGTCATCTGCATAAAAGTGATGGTTGATATGATGACGGTTTATTATATGTGATAGTGGAGCAGTATAGAGAGTGAAAAGACAGGCCGAGAACTGATCCCTGCGGGACACCATATTCCAGTTTGGCAGGTATTGACTGTATCTTGTTTACTGCGACTGTCTGGAATCGGTCAGTGAGGTATGAACTGAACCAGGAGAGGGCTGTGCCAGTAACACCGAATGTTTTTTTAAGACGGAGAGAAGAATTGAATGGTCAATAGTGTCGAAGGCTGCAGATAAGTCGAGTAGAGTGAGAAGGGAGATTTTCCCCGAGTCAGAAAGCAAGTAGAAGTGTATTTAGGGTATGGGCTAGGGTAGTTTCAGTGCTATGATTGACGCGATAGGCAGACTGAAAAGGGGGAAGGAGACTATCTGAGTGAAGATGGTTGTTGAGTTGTTTCAGAACAACTTTTTCAAGGACTTTAGAGATGAACGGTAGGTTGGATACAGTCTATAATTCTTCAAAGTGTTAGTATCGAGGTCGTGCTTTTTTTTAGTAGAGGTGGTAACTATTGCAGTTTTGAGAGCAGTTGGAACAATTCCTGAAAGAAGTGATGAGTTAACCATTTTTTGTGATGGTGGGTATGAGCTGTGGAAGGCACTGAGTAAAAAGAGAAGCAGGTATAGGATCAAGATCACATGATTTTATTGTCATTTCTTTCAGAATCGTCTTGATTTCTTTCTCGCTTGTTGGGTGAAAGAAAAGGAGAGGAGTACCAGAGAATTGGGGATCAGGAGGCATAGGGTAGAAAGAAGTCTGATCCAATCTGGAGCGAATAATAATAATAATAATAATAGTAAATGGAACTTATATAGGGCTATATCTTGCAAAGACAAATAAAAGCGTATATCGTGTGTAAGTAACATCTGGCGGAACCTACCCTTCCCTTCCCGGGTAGCACGGCCAAGTCTAGGTATATTCCTGTCACCCTCACCACCAGCCGAAATT
>CM054134.1:95050543-95068043 GCA_028751875.1 Rapana venosa
GTTATTTCTTTGTGCAGTTCCCCTGAATGAAGCTGCTGGATTGATTGATTGAATAATTGATTTTCTGATGTATGTATGTTTGTATATACGTACGTTTGTACGTACGTACGTATGTATGTACGTATGTACGTACGTACGTACGTAGTATGTATTTATATGTACGTACGTATGTATGTATGAATATATTATATATAATAATATATATATATATATATATATATATATATATATATATATAATATATATATATATATATATATATATATATATAATATATATATATATATGTATGTATGTATGCATGCATGCATGTGTGTGTATATGTGTATGTATGTATATATATGTATGTATGTACGTATGTATGTATGTATGTATGTATGTATGTATGTGTATGTGTGTGTATGTATGTATGTATATACGCATGTACATATATAGTATGTATGTATGCATGTACACATGCATATTTACATGCATGCGTATATAAGCATGGATGCATATATTTTTGCTGAAAAGTGAAAACCTATAGACCACCCCCCCTGATCCCCTGCACTTTTACCCCTAAAATAATGAACACGAGAGTCTCAAGTTTCTATGGGGCAGGCAAAGATCTCTGCATCTGGAATACAGACTGAAGCCAGCAAACCCTACAGAGACACGACAGCCACGGTGGGGGTCAAATCCCCTTTCGATTCCCGTTCAAAGGGATATTTTCCCCTGGAGTTAATATCAGTGCAGTCTCTACTCTCCCCAAAAGTCCTTCGGATGAGACTATAAACCGAGGTCCCGTGTGCGAACTCACGCAGAACATCTTGCGCACATGTTAAAGCCTGTTCCGCTTTTCGGAAAAGTAGGCCATTGTGTACCGGTGGGAACGGATGACAAAATTTACAAAACTGCATACACACGGGGACTGGATGCAAAGAAGCACACAAGTGCTTATTCCATTATCCTCAATTAAAAAATAAATAAAAGAAAGAATAATTGCTCCGACCCAGGCCCAAAGCTTTCGTCAATCAGTGATGTGTGCAAAGTGGCAAAGCCTACATCCAAACTTTTTGTTATGTTTGAAATGCTATGTGGAGACTGTCTTCATCCGTGACAAAGCTCATAGCATAACTGCTGGTATTCTCCAAGAAAGGAGAAGGAAAATATATCCTCAGAAGTTGGAGTACGGATGTCTGTTATGCGAGGTAGTTGATAACAGATTTACACACAAAAAAGACTTCTCAGCGGTTGTGTAATTTATACGGTTTCATGAGTGATTCCTATGTGTCATGAGTGGGACAGAGTGTGGTTTCTCTGAGTGACTCCGAGGATACTTTGCTGGGGAACGCCCAACACCAATAATTCCCATTGCTGTAATTCATCTCACCAGCTGTGGGCTCAGACAATTGATTTGTTACTTTGGGAGGTAGAACAACTTTCTTTTATCCAATCGGCGCTTAATTAAAAAACTTGCTCTGGTCTTATACATTTTCAACGAAATCTGTCTAGATTATTCATTCATTCATTCGTTCGTTCGTTCGTTCATCCATTCATTCATCTATTCATTCATTCATTCATTCATTCACTCCTTCCCTACTTCCTTCCTTCATTCCTTCATTCATTCACTCCTTCCTTCCTTCCTTCATTCATTCATCCTTCCTTCCTTCATTTATTCATTCATTTACTATTTTTTCCCCTTTTCATTCATTTATTGACACTGCGTTTCCAACAAGTAATCAATTTCGATTACAAATCCAGCATCGCAATATTCTGTTTCTTTCATACCCTGCTTCCTTTCTTTCAATCTCTTTTTTTTGGTCCTTTTCTTCGTGTTCTCATCATCTATCGTTGAATTTATTTCTCTGTCTATTCATTTTCCGTGTTTACACCATGCCAGAACATCTCTTCGCAGTGATTACATCGTTACGTTCCTTTTCGCCAATCGCACATTCCCGCTCCATTTTTTTCTCTCCAGATTACACACCCGAGCGGATCGAAATCCAATCTCAATAATCGCAATCACTTTTTTTCCCCCATCGATTTGTTAGCTTTAAACCCCTGGAGCACTCAGATCTAGAGTTCCCCCGTTCGCCTAATCTGCAAGTAATTCTACGTTCGTGCTGCTCAGGATTTGAAAAAGAATTATTCCAACCCGAACCCATTCATATCTTGTGTGTGTGTTGTGTGTGTGTGTGTGTGTGTGTGTGTGTGTGGTTTTGTTTTTGTGTGCGTGTGTGTGTGTGTGTGTGTGTGTGTGTGTGTGTTGTGTGTGCGTGTGCGTGTGTTGGTTGGTTCTTTTGGAGATTGATTTACTTTGATTCTCCTGTAGGGATGTCGGGAGCCTGTCATTATAAATAGCATCTCCACCGTCTGCAAAATTCTGTGCTGGGAATTCCCTCTTTTCTATCCCTCTCTTTATTTCTGCCTTGTTGCTTTTCGTCGTGTCACCTCCTTCTTGTCAGTTTTCTTCTCCATTCTCAAGCATTCTTATTTTCGAGAGAGACTTCAAAGATGACAATCCTCTCCGACGCCGAAATCGGATGTGCTGGGTCTGACTTGTTAGGGGCTTAGCAGCAGCGCAAGGCATTTTCGCTCATAATTAAGACAGACAACTACTATATGATTCTGAACTTTGAGGGGAAATAAGTGGGAGGCAAAGAAATAGCATACACGTCAGCAAGAATAGTGTGGGAATTTATCTTTAGCTTGTGTTGAGTAGCACTTTCTTGTAGTTTTCTTTCATAAGATTCTTATTTGAGAAGAGACTTCAAAGAATGAGCAATCTCCACGAGAGAATCGATGTGCGGATCTGATTTAGTGGCTAGAAGATTGCGCAAGAGCATTTCGCATAATTCAAGACAATCAACACTGAATCTGCGAAATTCAAGAAGATAGAAGAATTCAAAGAAGAAAAGAAATAGAAGAAATTGGAAGAAGAAGAAGAAAAAGAAGAAGAAGAATGCGAAGAAGAATTCAAGAAGAATATGGAAGAGAAGATCAAAGAAGAAGAAGAATCGAAAGAAGAAGAAGAAAGAAGAATTGCAAGAAGAAGTGAAGAAAAAGAATTGCGAAGAAGAAGAAGAAAAAAGATTGCAAGAAGAATTGGAAGAAGTAAGAAGAAAGAAGAAACAAAGAGAAAGGAAATAGAAGAAGAAGAATTCAAGAGAAGAAGAATATTGCGAAGAAGAATGCGAAGAAAAGAAAGAAGAAAAGAAGAAGAAATCAGAAGAAGAGAAGAAGAAGCAAAGAAGAATTGCAGAAGAAGAAAAGTTGGCGAAAAAGAATTGCGAAGAAGAGAGAGATTGCAAAGAAAAATTCGAAAGAATGAGAAGAAGAATTAGCGAAGAAATTCAAAGAAGAAGAAGAATTCAAAGAAGAAAGAAGAATAGAAGAATTGCGAAGAAGAAGAAGAAGAAAAAGAAGAAAGAAAGAAGATTGCGAAGAAGAAGAAGACAAAAGAATTGCGAAGAAGAAGAAGAAGAAAGAAAAGACGAAATGCAAGAAGAATCGAAGAATTCAAGAGAAGAAGAATCAAAGAAGAAAAGAAAGAAGAATTGCGAAGAAGAAGAAGAAAATTGCGAAGAAGAATTGCGAAGAAGAAGAAAATTGCGAAGAAGAAGAATTGCGAAAGAAGAAGAAAGAAGAAAGAAGAAAGAAGAAAGAAGAAGAAGGAGAAGAAAAGAAAAGAAGAATGAAGAAGAAGAAGAAGAAGAAGAAGTTGCGAAGAAGAAGAAGAAGAAGAAGAAGAGAAAAGAAAAGAAGAAGAAGAAGAAAAGAAGAAAGAATTGCAAGAAAGAAGAAGAAGAATGAAGAAGAAGAAGAAAGAAGAAGATGCGAAGAAGAAGAAGAAGAAGAAAAGAAGAAGAAGAAGAAGAAGAAAGAAGAAAAAGGAAGAAGAGAAAAAGAAGAAGAAGAAGAAAGAAGAAGAATTTACTTCACCTGAAATAATTTGCCTGTCATACAAAAGAGGAACTTTTGCAATTATCAGCGGCTTGATGGTCTTAAAGTAACACAATGGTTTTGAGAGCGAAGATTTGGGGTTCAAGTTCACTTTTCATCTTTATCTGTTAGACCGTGAGTGACAGATAGTTTAGGTAGCAGATTTTCGGATTATGCAATAAATCGATAACGCTTGAAAGTTGAATTTAAAGTTCTGCCTGTGGCGTCCTGTCTGTCAGTCTGTCTATCTTGTGTGTGTGTGTGTGTGTGTGTGTGTGTGTGTGTGTGTGTCTCTCTCTCTCTCTCTCTCTCTCTCTCTCTCTCTCTTTGTCGTTATAATTTTGTCTTTGTCAGTCAATCCCCTCTTGTGTGTGTGTGTGTGTGTGTGTGTGTGTGTGTGTGTGTGTGTGTGTTGTGTGTGTGTGTGTGTGTCTGTCTGTCTGTCTCTCTGACTATCTGTCTGTATGTTTGTATGTATGTCTCTCTCTCTGACTATCTGTCTTCTGTCTGTCTGTCTCTCTGACTATCTGTCTGTATGTTTGTCAGTCTCTGTCTCTCTGTCTCTGTCTGTCTCTCTGTCTCTGTCTCTCTGTATCCTCTCTCTCTCTCTCTGTCTCTCTCTCGTCAGACATTTCCTTCTTTGTGTCAGTCAATCACCCCCCCCCTTCTCTCGGATACCTCGGCAGTACCATCAGCAATGATAACACCCTGGATAAAGAGATCAACGCTAGGATCTGCAAGGCCAGTCAAGCTCTTGGTCGCCTCCGAGCTCGTGTCTTGAACCAGCACAACATCCAGCTTTCCACAAAGCTCAAGGTGTACAGAGCCGTCGTCCTCACCAGCCTACTCTATGGATGCGAGACATGGACGGTGTACAAAAGACACTGGAAGCACTGGAGAAGTTCCACATGAGAAGCCTTCGGTCAATTATAAACATCCACTGGCAAGACCGGATAAACAAACCTCGAGGTCCTGGACAGAGCTGGGATGACCAGCATCGAGGCCATGATCCTGAAAGCCCAGCTTCGATGGGTTGGTCACGTGATCCGATGGACGACCAAAGGTTGCCCTAAGCAGCTCATGTATGGCGAACTGACCTTGGGAAAGCGGAACCAGGCAGACCACGCAAAAGATTCAAGGGACCTGCGTGAAGTCCAACATCAAACACGCTGACATCCCTCCCAAACGCTGGAGCTGTATGCTATGGACAGACCAGGCTGGCGCGCCCTAACCATCTGGGCGCATGAAAAACTTCGAGGAGAAGAGGCGAGATGACGTGACTGCAGCACGAGCTAGGAGAAAGGCGTCAACCACCAACCCTGAACCCCCCGGACAGTTTCCTTGCCCCCACTGCACCCGCGTCTGCCTATCACGGATTGGCTTAACCAGCCATCACCGTGCCCACATAAGACAAAGACTCAACACATGAGGACAGTCATCATCGGATCGATGGACGACCAAGAGAGAGTCTCTGTCTCTCTGTCTCTGTCTGTCTCTCTTTCTCTGTCTCTCTGTATCTCTCTCTCTCTCTGTCTCTCTCTCGTCAGACATTTCCTTCTTTGTGTCAGTCAATCACCCCCCCCCTTCCTCTCTTTTCTCTTCTCTGTCTGTCTGTCTGTCTGTCTGTCTGTCTGTCTGTCTGTCTGTCTCTCTCTCTCTCTCTCTCTCTCACTCTCTCATCTCCTCCTCTCTCTCCTTCTCTCTCTCCTCTCTTCTCTCTCTCTCTGACAGACAAGAGGACAAACAGATACAGGCAGAGACACAGACAGAGGGACACAGACACAGAGGGACACAGACAGAGGGACACAGACACAGACAGAGGGACACAGACAGAGGGACACAGACACTACTTAGGCCCAGCGCTTAATTATAGCTTGAGGGCGTTGCAAGAGAGATGCAGAGAGACTGGTCTCTGACAGTAATGCCCTGATCAAATCGATTTCCTCTCCATGTAAAAAAACCCCTCAATTCTCTTCATCACTTTCCCCACTTTCCACATCCCCCCCCCACACACACACATACACCCACGCCCACTTCCACTCTCCCTCAGCCCTACCCTCTCTTTTCCAGAACCATAATTATTATCAGCTTCTACCTTCACCCTCTCCCTACCGCCCTTCCTCCCGCCCCCCCCCCCCCCAGCCCCGCCCCCTCCGACTCACCTTTCCTTTTTCCAGATTTTTTCCCCTTCAGTTTATTTCGCTTAAACTGTACCATTATAGAAGCAGACTGTACACACATACGCACACAGACAATGACAATGACAATGACAAATTCTTTTATTTCGAGGATAATGAATAAGCACACATGTGCTTTTTTACATCCAGTCCCCGCCCGTAGGGATACATCTTAATAATAGCCCAACACTTATTACAGTCTCATCGTAGAAACAAGGGGAAATAACCCTTTTCAAAAACAGCCCCCCCCCCCCCCAACAACCCCCCCCCCCCCCCCTCACCAAAGCAAACAAATAAAAGAAAACCCTAAAAACACCCCCCCCCCAAAAAAAAAAAAAAAAGCCCCAACCAAAACAAACAAACAAAATAGAAAGAAAAACCAAACCAACAAAAGAAGAAAAAAAAGAGAAAAACAAACAACAACAAGAACAACAACAAAACCAAGAAAAATAACAACAACCAAACTTAATAAGAGACAAACAGAGACACGGGCATGGACACACAGACACAACACAGACATGTAGACACAGACAGAGACACACGCAGACACACAGAGACACACACACGGGCGCGCGCGCGCGCGCACACACACACACACACACACACGCAGCACGCACGGCGCACACATACATACACACACACACACACACACACACACACACACACACACACACACACACACACACACACACACACAGAGCAACTGCATTGCTTCATCGGTGTACCATCTTAAAATAAAAATTTGACTTTGACTTTGACTTTAGCACACACACACATGCACGCACGCACACACGCACGCGCGCGCGCGCGCACACACACACATAGACACACACTGGTCTAATATAACTTTGAGTAAACAGACGTTGAATCAAAGAAAGAACACGGACACACAGACACACATATACTCGTGCGCGTATGCGCGCGCCCGATTGTTATCTACATTACGCCCATGTACATAACATTATAAAAAAAAAAGGTAGCACGGAAGAGAGAGACCTCCCCCCCCCCCACAAACCCTCCACCCCAACAAACAAACAACAACAAACAACCCTAACAACAGCAAAAACAACAAGACAAAACAAAAAACCAAACAACAACCAAAAAAACCCACCAATAAAACAACACATCACACAACAACAAAAGCAGCAACCCCAAACCCCCCAAACCACAACAAAAACAAAACCCAAACCACAACAACACAACAAACCCAACAGTCAAACACAAATAAATCCAGCAGCAGCAGCAGCAACAACAACAACAAAAATCAAAGCCACAGACCAGCAGATAAAATGACCCGGGGCACCCCCCCCCCCCCCACACACAACACACCAAAAAAACAACAACAAATCAACAAAAAAACAACCCCCTAAAGAACAACAGCAACCCCCCCACCCCCCACCAAACCTCCCAATCAGCATCTCTTTCCCAGCCTCAATAGATCGATGTCATTCACATTGTCTGTCTATATTGTCCTGCATGCATGCATGCATACGGCACACTTTCTTCCATAGGTCATCCTGCTGATGCTTTGTAATGTATTGTACTGTTCTCTATCTGTCTGTCAATCTCTATCTGTCTTTGCCTGTCTGTTTGTTTCTCTGTCTGTCTGCCTCTCTGTCTCTGTCTCAAGTAAACCGTGAGGTTCTGGGTTCGATTCTCAGCCTCGCCCTTTCTTCCCAGTTTGACAAAAAAATCGAACTGAATGTCAAAGTCCTTCGGATGAGACTATAAACCGAGGCCCCGTGTGCGAACGCACGCAGAACATCTTGCGCACACGTTAATCCTGTTCCGCTTTTCGAAAGAGTAGGCCATTGTGTGCCGGTGGGAACAGATGACAAAATTTACAAAACCGCATACACACAGGGACTTGATGTAAAAAAGCACATATCCTCGATATTAAAAGAAAATTTGTCATCTGTCTGTCTCTGTCTCTCTCTCACTCTTGCCTCTATCTCTCCTTCTCTCTCTCGCTACCTCTCTCTCCCTCTCCCTCTCTCTCTCTCTCTCTCCCTCTCCCTCTCTCTCTCTCTCTTTCACTGTCTGTTTGTTGTTGTTGTTGCTTCGATTTTACGTCTGTTCACTCAAAGTGATATTAGACGATGGGAAGGGGAGGGGAGGGAACATTGATGTTGATGGTTGTGAGCTGTGAAATTGGTATCTGTTGCTAAATATTGTAGGCAGTATACAGAAAAAGGCTAAGCAATGAAAACAACAAATAAATACATAAGAAATGCTAATAAGACTTATAACTATAACAAATGTCCTATAGGACTGTTCATTAAAGATTTTGTTTTACAAAACGCTAAATCAATATCTTTAAAACAATCTTAGCCAATGATTTTTTCAGAAAAAAAGGTAAGAATGGTTTTAGACTCTTACATTCAAAAATTATATGAATGCTAGTAATTTCTCACCACACAAACATTTTATATCTTTGCTATATTTTGTGATAAAGGCATTCAGTTTTATTCGAAAAAAACCAACGCTAGCCTTTCTTGCCATGACCACACTTGTGTAGGTTTCAGAGTGATCAATATCCCTTAAAACAGGGACAGTGATTAAAGATCAGTCTGAAAGGTGATATCTTTTGGATAATAAGCTTTTTTGGGCCCTGCTCCACGATGCCTCTTCTAGTAAATGATAGCCCTCTTCTAAAGATAATGGAACATGTAGTTCTACAGAATCTTCTCCATGCTTTACGCCTCTCTTTGCAGCTCTGTCAGCCCACTCATTTGGTAAGAACCCCTAATGCAAAGGTAACCAACAGAAGGTGACACAAATACCCCTTAAAGCTAAAACATGTCTGACATGATTGATCTCTGTTTGTATCGGTGTGTGTGTGTGTGTGTGTGCGTGTGCGTGCGTGTGCGCGTGTGTGCGTGAGCTTATGCATGTGCTTTAATACGTTATGAGAGCGTAATTTGCGCATGATTGTGTATATAAATGTACACGCCCTCGATCAGTCCATTCTCCTGTCGGGCACGCACACACACACACACACACACACACACACACACACACACACACACACACACACACACACACACACACACACACACACACACACACACACACACACACACACACATACACACACACGCGCGCGCGCGCATGTATGTATATGTGCATGCACACGTGCGTGAGTGCATGGTGTCTATAGGCACGCGCGTTTTGTATATGTAAATTTACCTGCATACCAAATTGTATACACATCAGTATCTCCATACGCTTGCAACCGCGTCCGGTCTGTATTTATGCATATGCATACGCGTACGCGTAGCCTACGTGCATCGGCGTGTGTGTGCGTGTGTGTGTGTGTGTGTGTATGTGTGTGTGTGTGTGTGTGTGTGTGTGTGTGTGTGTGTGTGTGTGTGTGTGTGTGTGTGTGGTGGTGAACTGAGCCTGAAATGCTGCTGACAGCGGGCGGGAGGAAAAGAGAAAAAAGTGCAGTGATATCAGAGCAATAATCAGCGAAATTCCCACACTACTGCCGTCACAACAGATCGATACGGTCCTCTGTCTCTCTGTCTCTCTGTCTCCCTTCGTCTCTGTCCCTCTCCGCTGCTGCTACTGCTACTGCTGCTGCCTATGGCATTGCTCTGTCTCCCTTTGTCCTCATCCTTGTCAGTCCTAATGATGGCTGTCTAACTGACTGCGTAGTACAAAACGGATGTTCTGGGAGGTTTATGGGTAATAAACATGTCGGTTAAAAGCTCTGAGGTGTTACAAAGGGATGTTTAGACGGTTATTGTTAATGAATAACGGTTGGTTGTGGCTCTGGGTTGTAGAAAGGGATGTTTTTATGGGTATATTGTTAAGAAAAGAGATATTTGATGGGTACCGTTAATAAAGAATGTTGGTTATAGCCCTGAGTTGTACAAAGAGATGTTCTGATGGGTACTGTTAATAAAGAATGTTAGTTATAACTCTGAGTTGTACAGAGAGATGCTCGGATGGGTACTGCTGATACAATTAATGTTGGTTATGTTTCTGAGTTGTACAAAGAGATGGTCTGATGGGTACTGCTGATACAATTAATGTTGGTTATGTTTCTGAGTTGTACAAAGAGATGTTCTGATGGGTACTGTTAATAAAGCATGTTAGTTATAGCTCTGGTTTGCACAAAGGGATATTCTGATGGGTACTGGCATTGTTGATAAAGAACGTCAGTCAAAGCGCAGAGCAGTACAAACAGATGCACCTGGGGATAATTATAGTTGATAAAGGATGTAAGTTATAATACTGAGGTGTACAAACCAGTGCTCTGAAGTTTGATGTTAATAACGAGTTTCATTTGCTACAACGAACTATACAAACAAATGTGCGGAAGTGTATCGTTAAAGAAAGCTGGTTAAACTACTGAGCAGTACAAACATATTTTCTAAGGGATGTTGTTAATGAACACTATTATGTATAGCACTTACAAACAAAAGTTCTGAGAGATAGTGTTACTAAAGAACTACTTTAAAACACTAAGCTGTACAAACGAATGTTATGAGATGTGATGGTAATGAAGAATGTCAATGAAAGGTCTTTAAAAATTGTGATTCCTAAATACATGTACCCGAGTGAGACACACTAGAAACCAACAGATAATTTTCGTTCAGATGATGGTGTTCCAGCATTTGCATATCAGTGAGACTCTTTGATAAGGTGTTCTCATCACCTATGTGGTCGTTGGGGAGCCGGATGTCAGAGACCTCAGCTTCTCCAGGAGCCAGCATATTGAGAGCCACGCCCACATCCTCTCCCTCGCTGCTTTACCTTCCCTGACCTTAAAGAGGACAGGTACCCACTAACAGCTGGGTGAACTGGGGGACTGTACTGAAGACAAGCCGCTCAAACGGTCACCCATCTACTTGGTAACCACGCTCAACGCTGCTTAACCTTAGTTTGGGGAGAGTGAGTGCTCTGAATACTAAGATCTCTCTTCCGCATTAGTAAACAAATAGTATTTGATTAAATAAACATGATGGAGGTCCAATAACTACGTGCGGATAAGCATTACTAGTGAAGAAACAGCGAATTTTTGTTTTAGGTTTCAATTTAACACACACACGCACACACACACACACACACACACACACGCACGCACGCATGCACACACACACGCACGCACACACACACACACACATGCACGCACACACACAGTGCTTTCACTGTCACTAGCTGTCAGAGTGGAATCCAGAATCATGTAGTTTGTGTTATCTCTGTATGGATACTCAGTGAATTTAAAGAATCAAGAATCAATATAGATTAACAGTAAACAGACTTGCACGTACGCACAAACACAAATACAAATGCACACACACATGTAAACACAGACTCACACACACACACACACTTTTTTCAATCTCATTTTAGGCGACTTATAATGGTATACAATACAAAAAATAACAATACAAAACATTACCATACCATACCAAATACACTACAATGCAACACAGCAAAACAAACAATAGATGGTAAAAAAAAACACAACACACACCTACGCAAGTTTATTCGACCATAATCTAAAAAAAACCCAAACCCCAAAAACCCACCCAACCTGACTAACTCACACACATCTACATTCTAACATCACAACAGAGTAGACTCAACACCATTCTGCCTGTATTGCTCTGTTCTGCCCATAATATGACAACTACTGCTTTGTCCTTATCGTGACAGACCCTCCGAACCCTCCTCCACCCCTACCGCCCACCTCTCTTCCCTCCTTCCCCCTCCCCCCTCCCCATCTCTCCCCCCACCCACTCCTTTACAGACTTTACGGCAGACACCATTCATCCCACATCATTAGCGAACAGCGGAGAAGCGTTTCACAGCGGAAGGCAAAAAGTGTGCAGCCGGCAGTGTCACAGAAATGAAAAGTGCGGCTCAGAAATGTTGTGTTGTTTTATTTTTTTGGAGGGTTTATGTTTTCCCCCCATCCCCTTCCATATTGTTATCAGGGTGTTTGTTGTTTTGTTCCCTCTATAATTCTGGCTTCATGGCTCAGAATAGTTTTTTTTGTTTTTGTTTGGGTCGTTGTTATCAGATTGTTGTCCTTATTCTGGTTATAGTGTACCTCTTCCCTCTCTTTTTTTACCCCTCCCTCCCCCACCTCCAAACACAGACACACAGACACACAGACAGACATAGACACACACAGACACACACGCACGCACACGCATGCACACAGACAGACACAGACACACACGCATACACACACGCACACACATGCACGCACGCACGCACATGAGTGTTATTCCAATATCCTCGAAATAAAAGAATAAAATAATAAACAAATAAAACACTCAAACACGCACCACGCACGCACATACACACACACGCACACACACACACACACACACGCACGCACACACAAACACACACGCACCACACACACGCACCACACACACACACCACACACAACACACGCACACACACACACACGCACACACACACACACGCACAGCACACACCACACGCACACACACACACACACACACCACACACACACGCACACACCCCTCTGCACGCTCTGCCTATCCAAGCCAAACAAACACGAGCAGTTAAACGATCAATTCCTATTAATTTTTTGATCGGAGGAAAGCTTTTTTGATAAGATTGACTGGAGCGATTGATTAATTGATTGTCCTCTTAGTTGATGAATTGATTGGCTGATCGGTTGATTGACTCGATTTTCTGATTGTCCTTCAAAAGCAAGAGAGATATTCCAGGTGACTGATTTTCTGATTGTCCTGAAAAAGCTAGAGATAACAATTATTCCAGTCTGTCAGTAACGAGATTAAAGTTCTATGCGTAGGAGTGTGCGTGTGCGTGTTCCTTAATTCGTTATTCTGTTGGATGTCTCTTCGCTGACTCTGTGTGTATGTGTGTGTGTGTGTGTGTGTGTGTGTGTGTGTGTGTTGTGTTGCACGCGCGCGCGTGCGTGCGTGCGTGTGCGTGTGTGACTTTATCTCACTATCTCTTGTTCTTACCCCTCTGTATTTCCTCCCCCTCTCTCTCTCTCTTCGTGTCTGTTTGTCTGTCTTTGTCTGTCTGTTTTTCAGTCTGTCTGTCTGTCTGTCTCTCTCTTGCCAATTTTTGTTTTCTTTGAAGCGAGGGGTTTCAGCGCAGGCTGAATTTTGCATGGTGTTTCTCAGCACAGTGACAGACATACGGTGGTTAGGGAGGTTACTGCTTACGCACACACACACACACACACACACACACACACACACACACACACACACACACACACACACCACACCACACACACAACACACACACACACACACACACACACACACAACACAACACAACACACACACACGACCCGATTAACACACAACATCCACACCTCTCTCCATCTGCAGAACTCGATACTCTATAGATCTTTTTTCTTTTTGTCTGCAATCTAATCTGTCTGTCTGTCGATCTGTCTGTCTTTTCTTTTTTGTCTGTCTGTCTGTCAGTCTGTCTGTCTGTCTGTCTGTTGATTTCTGTCTGATGTCTGTCTGCCTGCCTGCCTGCCTGCTGTCTTCGTCTGTCTTCTTCTGTCGATATGCCTCTGTCTCTGTCGATGTCTGTGTCTGTCTCTGTTTGTCTGTCGTCTCTCTACTTCTCTCTCTCTCTCTCTCTCTCTCTCTCTCTCTCTCTCTCTCTCTCTCTCTCTCTCTCTCTCTCTCTCCCTCCCTCCCTCCCCCACTCTTGCAGTACAAGTCTTCTCTCTCTCTGTTTCCATGGACTGGTCAGGAATTCCAGCACAACTTTAATTTTGCATGGCCCTGAGTTTCCCAGCGCTGTGATAGATCGGTTTTTAGAGAGGGTGCTGTGTGACACACCCACGAGAATTTTGCTTAATGCCTCAGCTTACATTCCTGTCTGACAGTCAGTCTGTATGTCTGTCTGCCAATCTGCCTGTGAGTATCTGTCTTTCTGTCTGTCTGTCTGCGTGTCTGTCTGTCTGCGGTTTGTCTCTCTGTCTTTCTTTCTCTGTTCTATTTCTTATTTGATTTGACAGATTGGATAGGTGTGGGTATCCTATTTCATTGTTTTAGATAGATGGATATTCATAAAGATGGAATGTGGGTACCCTAATGGTGGCGACAAATAAAACGCAAAAATCTTACTCGTTTGTGAACCTTAGAGATCTAGACAAGGAACGAAAAAAAAACAACAACCACTCACAAGGACGCTTCTACAACATCAACAAAACAGCAATGAGAGCAATAACTAGCCCAATGCTGATTCCACGCTCTTGCAATGACAGACATGCATAACAACAAACATGCAAAGACAAGAAACGAAAATACACAGCAAGCAATGGGTACATCATGCATTAAAGATTCGTCCAAATGCTTAATGTCAATGGCGGATTTTTTCAGGAAAGAGAAAAAAAAACAACCCCAAACAACCCCAGATGGTTCAGTTTACGTAATTCAGTGGTCACTGTGGCTTCTGTGGTGGGCAGGGGATCCACACAATACCACAAGGGTTCGCCATCTTTCTCCCTCTCTGGTGAGTTCTGGTTACACTCCGGTATTAGCATTGCGGGTCATAGAGTGAGTCTGAAAATATTTATGGTGATTTTCACAAACTTGTTAAAGTATAAAACGAAAGGTGCAATGTGCACTTGTTTTTGGGGGATTGAGGACATAGAGCAATACCAGGTAGTCACGAAAAGTTGGAAATGATCATCAAATGAGGTTTGCTTGTGTTCCTACAGTGTTGAATCCGCGCATGCGTATTGCGGTAAGGAAGCTAGCAGACGACCAAGGACTGAGAGTGTTTGCTGAAAAATTAAAACAAAATAACCTACCAAATTTGTGCAAAATCACATGAGTTTTGAGTCAGAGGCTATTCTTTTACAAAAAGTGGGTTTTTTTTCTTTTCTGTGGATGCCTTAATGCGTGCGGTATGAATATAAGAGTCACAATTTTATGAAAAAACAGAAGGAAAAGTGCAAATTTCTAATACCGATGTGCAGCCTCTACGATCTCCTGTAGTCCCTCAATGAGAGAGAGAGAGAGAGAGAGAGAGAGAGAGAGGGGGGGGGGGGGGAGGGAGAGAGAGAGAGAGAGAGAGAGAGAGAGAGAGAGAGGGGGGGGTGGAGGATGGGGAAAATCCTTCATCAGTGTGGCAGTACCAAAGATTTACACCCTTATTGAAATGTGTTTAAGCTTCTAATTCTGTGTTGAGGAATCGGTCTTAAGCCTCATTTGATGGGAAAAGCGAGCATCCTAGAGTCCTTGACAGTGTCGTTTGTTTTATTAGATTTCCTATCGCCATAATTTGTCTCTGTCTCTCCCCACTCCCCACTTCCCACCACCCGCCCACCCCTCTTCCCTTGTCAAAAAACTTTTGTTGGCAGTGACAATTATTAATGGTTTCAGTGTCCAGTGTTGTCTCTGTCTGTCTGTCTGTCTGTCTTTCTGTCTGTCTGTCTCTCCGTCTGTGTTTGTCTGTCTTTCTGTCTCTCTGTTTGTCTCTCTGTCTGTCTCTCTGTCTCTCTTTCTGATTGTTTATCTGTCTGCTATCTATATCTGTGTCTGTCTGTCTGTCTCTTTCCTTTTCTATCTTCTCTCTGTCTTCTCTATCTGCCCCCCCCCCCCCCTCCCTTTCTCTGTGTTCTCTCTCCCTCCCTCCCCCTCCCTCCCTACCATCTCTCTTCTATGTCTTTCTGCACTCAACCCTCCCCCCCCACTCTCTCTCTCTCTGCCTCTCCACCCCCCAACCCCCTCTCTCTCTTGATTTCTTCATTCATTTATACTACACAAACAGACAGATTCCGGCAGCAGAGCTGTAAGCAAGCAGTGTATGTGTGTGTGCGTGTGCGTGCGTGCGTGTATTGTTCCTGCGTGCGCGCGCGCGCGCGTGTGTGTGTACATGCCTGCGTGCGCGCGCGCGCGTGTGTGTATGTGTGTGCGCGCGCACGCGCGAGCGCGTGTGTGTGTATGTGTCAGCCCAGTGACAGACTGATGGTTAAAGGGGGTCCGGTGTGGGAGCCAGTGCAGCAGGATTAGTGTCACACTTCTCCTGGCATCTTGTCACACAATCATCACTGAGTTCAGTGGTCTGGGGAGCAACAGGAGTTCGTAGAACTCATCAGAGACAAAATAGTCAGATGACGAACCATGGTGGCATCTATCTCTCCTTCTCTCCCTCTCTCCATCTCTCTCTCTCTCTCTCCCTCTCTCTCTCCTCTCTCTCTCTCTCTCTCTCCCCTCTCTCTCTCTCTCTCTCTCTCTCTCTCTCTCTCTCCCTCTCTCTCCCTCTCTCTCTCCTTCCCTCCCTCTCTCCCTCTCTCTCTCTCCCTCTCTCTCTTCCTCGCTCTCTCTCCTTCACTCCCTCTCTTCTCTCTCTCCCCCCCTCTCTCTCTCCCCCTCGCTCTCTCTTCCCCCGCTCTCTCTCTCTCTGCATACACACGGGCACTGGATGAAAAAAAGCACATGAGTGCTTATTCCATCATCCTTGAAATAATAGAATAAATATTAATATAAAAAAAATCGCTCTCTCTCCCTCCTTCTCCCTCTCCCTCTCTCTCCCTCCCTCCCCCCTCTCTCTTTCTCTCTGTTTCTGTCTCTTTTTTTTCTTCTCTAAGTCTTTGATAACTTCTCTCTCTCTATGACCACACTCCCTGCATTCTCTCATGTTCAAGAAAGTTCCAGAACTTGTCCTTAATGATATAGAGATCAGAAGCAGAACTGCTCACCTACATAGTGTTTCTTTCTTATTTTCCCTGCATTATCCATCCATTCTTCTCTCTCTTTCTGTCCGTCTGTCTGTCTCTGTCGGCTGTCAGTCTGTCTGTCTCTGTGTCTCTGTCTGTTTCTGTCAATCAGTCAGCCAGTCTGTCTGTCTTTGTGTTTCTGTCAGTCTGTCGGTGTGTGTCTCTCTCTCTTTGTCTCTGGAAATCAGTCAGCAGTAAGTCAGTCAGTTAGTCAGTCAGTCAGACTAACTGACTGACTGATTTCCATGCATCCATCCATCCATCTACTTATCCATCCATCCATCCATCCATCCACCCATCCATCCATCCATCCATACATCCATCTATCCATCCATCTATCCTTCTATCTATCTATCTATCTATCTATCTATCTATCTATCTATCTATCTATCTATCTATCTATCTATCTATCTATCTATCTATCTGTCTATCTATCTATCTATCTATCTATCTATCTATCTCCCTCCCTCTCTCCCTCCCTCCCTCTCCCTCTCTCTCTCTCCCGCCCTCCCTCCCTCTCCCTCCTTCCCTCTCTCTGTCTCTGTCTGTCTGTCTGTCTATCTCTCTCCAGCCATGCATCGTCTTCACCCTCCTCTCAGTTCCCCAGCTGGTTGGCATGCAGTTGATCTTGTTGCTGACGGGGGTAGAGCTGTGTGCGGTGGTGCCTTGTGTTCCCTGGATA
>CM054134.1:95090543-95103043 GCA_028751875.1 Rapana venosa
GGACCGCGGAGTAAGCCGCCCTCATCCTCCCCCCTCTCCGCCCCTTACCCCCCCCCCCCCCCTCCCCCCTCGCACCCGCCCCCCACGAAACACCCCCCTCCCCCACACCACCAAACAAAACATAATAGCAGGCACGCAGAGAGATAGATGGACAGACAAACTAAGAAACAGAAACAGACAGACAGACAATCAGACAAACAACCAGACAGATAGACAGACAATCATACAGACAGACAACCAGTCAGACAGACAGACAGACAGACTATCATACAGACAGGTAGACAGACAGACAATCAGACAGACAGACAGACAGACAGAGAACTTCAAACAGCTTGCAGTTGAGGGGGCAGGGATGTTTGCCGGGGGCATAACGTGATGTGCCGGTGGTGCTAAACCTGACAGGTCCTATTTCGATATATCCACGGGGATTCGGATGCAGACATGCACTCGTGCATTTGCGGATAAGATCAGGCGCGCACGCGCATGCAAATGCATACGCAGGCACGTGCACGCGCGCGCAATCGAGCACGCACATGCACACATGCATAAACACAGACACAGATTCGCGCACCCGAGGGCATACACGCACAAACACACAGACACACGCACGCGCAAAAACACACATACACACAGATAGAATAATAAAACACACACTTACACACACGTACACACGCACGTACGCACACACGTACGCACGCACGTACCATGTGTGCATACGCGCGCACAAACACAAACACACACCTAGGCAGAGAGAGAGAGAGAGAGAGAGAGAGAGAGAGAGAGAGAGAGAGAGAGAGAGAGAGAGAGAGAGAGAGAGAGAGAGAGAGAGGAGAGAGAGAGAGAGAGAAAAAAAGCAGACAGACAGACAACAGACATAGACAACAGGACATTAAGGTAGAAATTCACACACACACACATACAAAAGCAAGAGACAGACACAGACAGACCAACGACACAACACACACACACACACACACACACACACACACACACACACACACCACACACACACACACACACAACACACACACACACACACACACACCCCACACGACACACACAACACACACACACACACACACACACACACACACACACACACACACACACACAAACACACACGAGACAGGAAAGAAGAAGAAGAAGATGCAAGCAGTTGTGTTGAATGTGCGGTTTGTTTGTGATGTGGGCAGGTTCATCAGAACAGACTTTTGATGTATCCCTTTGGTGAGGACTCTGACAGTTCCTGTCCGCGCTTATCAATACAGCCTTCCACACCACACACGCGCAAATACACCACTGCACGCCATACAGGACTGTCTCTACACACATGGCTGGGTGTTGTTTCCTTTCTTCTTCAATGATCCTTGATATCTGTTGTGTGGTTTTTACTTGTTGTAATAATGCTTTGGGTGTCATAAGGGGGAAGAAGTATTTGTACAGGTTTGTGAATGTATACGCTGTATTGTAGTCGATGGTCGTTGAGATTTGCCTGTAATTATTGTTGTTATTTTGCTTCAACAATAAAGAGAAAAGGATTTGTAGACGTTGGCTGTTGTTGCGTTGAATTTGAGCTTTTGGTATGTGTGTGTGTGTGTGTGTGTGTGTGTGTGTGTGTTCATGTGTGTGTTGTGTGTGTGCGTGTGCGTGTGTGTGTGGTGGTGCGTGTGTGTGTTGGTTGCGCGTGTGTGTGTGTGTGTGGGTTTGTGTGTGTGTGTGTGTGTGTGTGTGCCCACGTGCATGATTGCACATTCGAGCGAGCACATTTGTGCATGACTGTGTGTGCATGCCTATTTTGTGAGCTACAAACTATAATCATTGTCTTTGCGCTAGGAGCCCCCAAACATCAATAATTATTGTTTGAAGCTTGTCTCGTTTGTCATCTCTTTGGTGCAGCGCAATCTTAAAGACAGAGATCTGTATTCTTTGATGTGTATTGCAGTCAAGGCGTTGATTGTAGTGGCAGCTGATATGACATCTCTTGATGTTCCTGTGTGGATTCATCGTCTTCATCTTCCCAAAGACTGGCTGTTCTGCACACAAACATGTCTGTCTTTGAGGCTTGTTAGTTTGCTTCTTTCCATTTGTTTGCTCCCTGTCTGGGTGTGAATATCACAGCTCTTTTTAATTCTTTTAGTGTTGTTGTTGTTGTTGGCCCTGTTTGATTTGTCGTTTGAGGAGTGTTTTGTACAGTTTATGTTTATTTGCCAGTGGATTTGTCATTTGTGTTGTGTGTTGCATAGTACAGGTTTGTTTTTTTTGCTGATTGATTTGTTGTTTGAGGAGAGTTTTGCACAGTTTTTGTTTATTTGCCAGTGGATTTGTCGTTTGAGGAGAGTTTTGCACAGTTTATGTTTATTTGCCAGTGGATTTGTCGCTTGAGGAGTGTTTTGTACAGTACAGGTTTATTTGCTGGTTGATTTGTCATTTGAGGAGTGTTTTGTACAGTATAGGTTTGTTTTTTGGTTGGTTGATTTGTCATTTGAGGAGTGTTTTGTACAGTATAGGTTTGTTTATTGGCTGTTTGATTTGCTTTTGAGGAGTGTTTTGTACAGCAGGTTTGTTTATTGTGGTTGATTTGTCATTTGGGAGTGTTTTGTACGTACAGGTTTTGTTTTTTGCTGGTTGATTTGTCATTTGAGGAGTGTTTGCACAGCATGTTTATTTGCTGGTTGATTTGTCGTTTGAGGAGTGTTTGCACAGCATGTTTATTTGCGTGGATTTGTTGTTTAAGGAGTGTTTGTATAGTATTTGTTTATTTGCTGGATGATTTGTTGTTTGAGGAATGCTTTGCATAGTATATGTTTACTTTCTGGTTTATTTGTTGTTGTCTTGAATGAAAGTGCATCAAGTTTCGGTTTCATGATAGATTCCGGTGCCAATTACATTGTTGATGTATTTACTGAAGGCAAACATTAACATCCCCGATTCGCTATTGATCCTTTTCATTATTGTGATCTATAACTGTGTGTGTGTGTTTGTGTGTGTGGCATGTATATGTGTGTGTCTGTGTGCATTTATGCATACATCTGTCCATGCACGTGTGTGTATTTGTGTTGTGCGTGTATGTGTGTGCATGCACAATGGTTTGTACGCATGTACACCGATGTGTGTGTATGTGTGTGCATGCGTTTGTCTGCGTGTGCACATTTAATTTGTTTGAGTAAGCATTTGCATAGAAATGTAAGCTCTAATTGTCTACGAACAAGCAGCCCAAGCACCAATATTCTTTGAAGTTGGTCTCGCATGTCGTCCTTTCAGTGATGTGCCCGTCTTTCATGCTGAGGGCTCTGTATTCTTTGATGTGTAGTTCAGTCCAGGCGTTGATTACTGCTGCAGGATCCTGATACGACAGACATCTCTTCATGTCCCTGTGTGGATTAATATTCTTCCTTAGCCTGGCTGTTCGTAATACTTGTAAACATGTCTTTTATGTGGTTGGTGTGATTCTTTAGATTTGTGGATTTGTGTGTGTGTGTGTGTGTGTGTGTGTGTGTGTGTGTGTGTGTGTGTGTGTGGTGTGTGTTGTCCACGTTAGTTTGCCTTTGTCTCTTTGATCGTCTTCGGGTCTGTTTGGTTTTGTCCTTTTGTAGGGTGTTTGCTTATTGCATGTTTATTAATTTGTTGGAGGACTCATGGAGACGGGATAGCTCAGTGGTCAGAGCACTCGCTTTTCCCCAAGCTAAGTTTAAGCAGCATCGAACGTGGTTACCAAGTGTATTGGTGACCGTTTGCGCGCCTTGGCTTCAGGACAGTCCTCCAGTTCACCCTGCTGTAAATGGGTACCTGCCCTCTTTAGAGTCAGGGAAGGTAAAGCAGCGAGGGAGAGGAGATGGGGGCCGCCCTTATAATAATCATGCTGGCCCCTAGAAAAGTTGAGGTCTCTGATGCCTCGCTCCCCTACAACCACATAGGTTATGGGACACCTTTACCTTTTACCATGGATGAATTGTTGGATTATCGGATTGTTGACTGCTTAGGCGGAAAGTCTGGCAGACATGTTATTTTCCAGGCGTGCTAGCACCTTCATGCACCCTGTGTTTATACAATTGCTGAAATTAAACCTCCCCAAAGGAAAATCAACAACAACAACAACAAACAAACAGCCCAATCGTAAATCGTTTCAGTGTAAGTGAGTTGCAGACACACGAACATATCCACCATACACGTGTTATTCAGTCACGTCAGTGAAGAACCTCTAACGCAACTTCCTAGCAAATAGATGTGTGATATGATGTAAGGCATAGCAGATTTTGCATCAATTCTACCCATTTCTTTTGTAGCTGTTCAAATAAAACTAAAAGCTTTTATGAATTTTCGACATGATTTTATTGCAGGGGTTGTTTTGTTGTTGTTTGTTTGTTTGTTTCCTTTGAGGAATGGGGTCCGTTTATCCTGGGAAAGTAAAGCAAAACACACAGTAAGTTTATAATTGTGTGTGTATGTGTGTGTACGTGCGTGCGTGCGTGCGTGTGTGTGTGTGTGTGTGTGTGTGTGTGTGTGTGTGTGTGTGTGTGTGTGTGTGTGTGTGTGTGTGTGTGTGTGTGTGTGTGTTGTGTGTGTGGTGTGTGTGTGTGTGTGTGTGTCTAATTGTGTGCGTGTGTGTTGTTGTTGTTGACCTCAATTTTACGTCTGTTCACTTTGTGATATTAGACGATTTGTGTGTGTGTGTGTGTGTGTGTGTGTGTGTGTGTGTGTGTGTTGTAGTGTGTGTGTGTGTGTTGTGTGTGTGTGTGTGTGTGTGTGTGTGTTTGTGTGTGTGTGTTGAAGTCAATTTCAGGACTGGAACGTACCTGCGTTATGTGTGTTACTGCACCAACGCTCCAAGCACTTCCCCCCTTCTCTGTACCAGACCTGAGCGGTCGGCCGGGCTGTGAGCCAAAAGAGTCAACAAAGTGTGGAGGAACGAGGGAAGGGAGCTGGCAGTCTCTTGGCAGAGGCTCCTCTTGTACTCTGTGTGTGTGTGGGGGGTGTAGGTCTGTTAGGTCAATGGAATAATTGCGCCAGACGTAACCCAGCCAGCTAGCCTACCAGCTTCTGCCGCTGTAGCCTAGGCCTATGCCAGCACTTTCCGCCCACTAGCCTGGCTGTGTAACCTGAGCTGAGAGCTCACACAGATCCTGTGGGATAGTGCCCAGAGAAAGTATATATTTATTGTGATAGATCCCTTCGTGTTGGTTTCTCCCGAGTTTCTGCTCTTCTGTTATTAGTTTATGGAAGTTGTTTTGTTGTTTTTTAATCTGATAATGGAATAGGGAGAGAAAAGGTGGAATTAACGGGTCGATTTATTTGAAGGAAGAACACAATCGAAAGTAAACATATTCAAAGTCGATGAAGGAGTGTGCGGTGTTTGTTTTTTTAAAGGTATCGAATTTCTAAGTTTGTGCCGTGAAAATCTATGGTCAGTGTGTTTTGAAAAAGAAAAGAGAAAATAAGCTTTCAACTCAGATCGCATGCTGATTGTCCAAAGGATCTAGAATATGGTCATAGTGTACTTTTTTGTTCCAATTTGTTATTCCAGTTATAGTGTATATAATGGATCGGTGGTCTAGAGGTAACGCGCCTGTTTAGAAAGCGAAAAGTCCGGGGCGGAAGTGTGCGGTGG
Organism: Rapana venosa; assembly: GCA_028751875.1. Lineage (NCBI taxonomy): Eukaryota > Metazoa > Mollusca > Gastropoda > Neogastropoda > Muricidae > Rapana > Rapana venosa. Next base: position 95,096,149 of record CM054134.1, read on the forward strand.
TTCGAATCCCGTTTGGACCCGAATCTTTTCCCCCATCCATTCGACCATGAATGGTGGTCTGGGCGCTAGTCTTTCGGATGTGACGATAAACTGAGGTCCCGTGTGTTACACATAATTATTTATCACACGTTAAAGAACCCACGGCAACAAGAAAGTTGTCCCTGGCAAAATTCAGTAGAAAAAAGCCACTCTGATAGGGAAACAAATACAGTTTCAAACAAGAAAAATAAAAATAAATGGGTGGCGCTCCTCTTGTGGCGACGCGCTCTCCCCGGGGAGAGCACCACGAATTTCACGGATAGAAATGTACCGTGACTTAAAGTGGTATAAAAAAAAGTAGGTTATATACATTTTCACCCACCCACCCTCAAAAAAAAACCCGAGAAAAACACCACATTCTTTTTGCTGCAAGTATAAATACTTAATCACTATGCAACTAATGCAACTGTAGTCCAGAATTTATTTCCCTGGGGATACGAACCCAGAAAAAGAAATCGCCAATGTATGCTACTAACCTCTTTGGATGCCCCTATAAAGTATAATTATTTGCTCTGCATTATTAGATCAAGCTTGAATTTTGAAGTGGTTGGGGGCTTTTTCTTTTGGAAAATTGAAAGAAATGATAGATATACTTGCATCAGTTGGGAGATTTATGCTGTTTTTTTGAAAGGTTTTATTTAAAATGATGCCTTTCTATTGCTCGTCATTATAACTTGACTGATAGTGTGTGTTTGACATGTCTTTTCATGCCACACATGCATGTGCCCATTATGTGTACACCGCACACACACACACTACACACACACACACACACACACACACACACACACACACACACACACACACACACACACACACACACACACACACACACACACACACACACACACACACACACACACACACACACACGCACGCACACACACACACACACACACTCTCTCTCTCTCCTCTCTCTCTCTCAGTAAGGCAAATAGGTGTATACATATAACATGTACAATACTCTCAATACTCATCCCGGCTCTCAGGGTAGCTGGCTGTCTACACCTTGTGGACCTGTACTGTCACTATGATAATTAATACTTTACCAGCCGTAACTGCCTGGAGGCGGCACTGGTACAGCAGAGTCACAGAGGCGTCATCATCCATCCATCCATCCATCCATCCATCCATCCTTCCTTCCTTCCTTCCTTCCTCCATTGTGGCCCATTAAGCCTGCCGGCTTCATCAAGGCTTAATGTCCAGTCCCTCTCTACTGTACACCTAGCCTGACGCCAGCATGCCACTGCCACTGCTGTATACTGTTATCCCTTCAGCTGTCTGCCAGGCCAGCAGCTTGGATAGACTGCACAGTTAGGCCTACAGCTACATGCAATGAGAAAAATGCTATGAGAAAAAGGTAATGTAGTCGTGTTGCGAAGACAAATTGGGTTATGACTAAAAATAATACTTCTGTTGCTGCTGCTGTTACTGCTACTACTGCTTTGCTGCTATTGTTGTTACTAATGATGCTACTACTACTACAAGCACACACACACACATGTGCACACACATACGCACACAAATGCACACCCAAAAAAACACATGCATGCACACATGCAAGCACACATCCATACATGCACACACACACATGCATACATGCAAACACACATACATACACACATGCTCCCCTCCTAGATCCCTTCCCCTCTTTTTTTGCTGCCTCATCTTCTGTGACGTCCCTCGTCCTTCTGTTCCTATGCCGCTCATTCTAATGTCCCCGCCACAGCAATACCCAGATTTGTTATGTCTCAGGGTCGGAAGTCCACAAGGAGCTCATCACTATCAGGCCGCCATGGTGCCACCAGCCAGAGGGGCCCTGCACTGCTGCTGGGTCACTTTGGTGGTGTTCAGTGGTGCCTGTTCTGAGCTAACATATGCAGGACACCACCTACTAAGCCCCCTACTAACGACAGTATTAGATCAGTCGCGGAGCCATACTGAGTGAGTTGCCCACCTGAGGTGGCAGCCACCACAACGTCCCTCTAATGACCATCACTGCGAATCTCCAACCCAAAGGCTTTGACACAAACTCACCACATGCAAAGAAGTGTATGGGCAAACCGAATCTGAGGTCACCATGAGACCAGAGCAACTGGGACAACCAAATCAGAGACAATTTCTTTATTGCATGATGATCAATGACAATGAGGATGACGTAATGATGCTTCTGTAGAAGTGCACGCTTTGAGATTACTTGATAAGAGTTGTACTCTACACTTACTATCATAATATATCCTGACGTCAACTGGGCCTGAGAGATACAGACACCTGCAGTGTTAGTCAGGTAATTTGAGCAACACTCTCAAACTCGCATCCGTTATCCTTCCCCTCCCCCCTTAACCCCCTCCCCCATCACACACATTCACACAAACTGCCACAAAATAGCAAACAGGTGTACAACATAATTATACATACACAGATAATAATTATACTATGTACAATTACTCTCATTACTCATCCCAGCCCTCAGGGTAGCTGGCTGTCTACACGCTGTGGACCTGTACTGTCACTGTGATAATTAATATTTTACCAGCCGTAACTGCCTGGAGGCGGCACTGGTACAGCAGAGTCATAGAGGCGTCCATCCTTCCTTCCTTCCTTCCTTCCTTTGTGGCCCATTAAGCCTGCCGGCTTCATCAAGGCTTAATGTCCAGTCCCTCTCTACTACAGTCCAGCCTGTCGCGAGCATGCCACTGCCACTGCACTGCTGTACACTGTTATCCCTTCAGCTGTCTGCCAGGCCAGCAGCTTGGTGGATAAACTGCACAGTTAGCCTAGCCTACACCACAGGCCATGCTGTGCTGTGAGAAAAAGGTAATGTATTCGTGTTGCGTCAAAATATTGGGTTATGACTAAAATACTTCTGTTGCTGCTGCTGCTGCTGCTGCTGCTGCTGCTGCTGCTGCTGCTGCTTGCTGCTGCTGCTGCTACTACTACTACTACTATGACGACGACTACGACGACTACGACTACGACTACTACCACCACCACCACCACCACTACTACTGCTACTACTACTACTACTACTACTACTACTACTACTACTACTACTACTACTACTACTACTACTACTACTACTACTACTACTACTACTACTACTACTACTACTACTACTATAATAGGAAGAAGAAGAAGAATCATAATAATGTTGATGATGATGGTGATAATAATAATAATTTTAAAAAATATATTAAAAAAATAAATATAAATAAAATAATAATAATAATAATAATAATAATACTTACAGGCATAACTGATTTCTCTGCATAAAATTCGGGGCTGCCATCTTAGGAAGAGAGTCTGGCCACAAGAGCAGTGCCACCTTTATGATTTTTGTTTTGTTTTGTTGTTTGCAAGTGTGTTTTTTTCCCAATAAGAGTGCCTTTTATTAACACAGACTTTTAACAGAGACAACTTTTTGTTGCCGTGGGTGGGCTCTTTTGTGTGATGCACATGGGATCTCGGTTTATTGTCTCATCTGAAAGACTAGCACCCAGACAACTACTCAAAGTCTGGGGGATGGAGGGGGGGGGGAGGTTTGTTTGGGCCCAAACAGGGATAAACCCCACACTTTTCGCTTTTTAAGTAAGTGTGTTGTGGGCAACCACGAATTTGTACAGCATCAATGCAAACCTGATCAGAGTCATCAAACAGCTGTACAGCGAGGCCACCAGTGCAGTGTACTACAACAACAACATTGGAAAATGGTTTCGAACAACAGTTGGAGTAAGGCAGGGCTGTCTACTCTCACCCACTCTTTTCAACATCTTCCTTGAGAGAATCATGGCTGATGCACTGGAACATCATGAAGGATCAGTCAGCATTGGTGGCAGAACGATCACAAACCTCCGCTTCGCAGATGACATTGATGGAATAGCAGGATCAGAAAAAGAGCTTGCCAGCCTAACAGAACACTTGAATAAGGCCTCCAAAACATACGGCATGGAAATCAGTGCAGAAAAGACCAAACTGATGACTAATAACACCAACGGCATTAGCACTGATATCAGGGTTAATGACCAGAAGCTGAAAACAGTTCAAAGCTTCAAGTACCTGGGAGCCATTGTATCAGACCAGGGATCCAAGCCAGAAGTAGTATGCAGGACTGCACAGACAACAACAGCACTGTCAAAACTAAATACCATCTGGAGAGATAAAAATATCTCACTTATCTCCAAGATCAGACTAATGCGCTCCCTTGTCATATCTATATTTCTGTATGCCTGTGAATCATGGACCCTGACTGCAGATTTGGAGAGTAGAGTACAGGCGGTGGAGATGAGATGCTTTCGGAGACTCCTTGGCATCTCCTACAAAGACCACATAAGCAACAAAAGCGTGCATAACAGAATCCAGCAAACCATTGGACCCTATGAGAACCTTCTAACGATTTTGAAAAAGCGTAAACTTAAATGGTATGGGCAAAGACAGTTTTACAAGGCACTGTCCAAGGAGGAAGAAGAAGAGGCAGACCAAGGAAGAGCTGGGAGGATAACATCAGCGAATGGACAGGCCTAGAACTCAACAAAATCCTGAGAAAGGCAGAAGAGAGAGAGGAATGGAGGGAACTGGTTGTTGAGTCTTTGAGGGTGCCCCCACGGTCGTCAGACTACGGGACAGATAGATAGATAGATAGTGTTACCTCTAGATCTCCGATTCTTCTTCTTCTTCTTCTTCTTCTTCTTCTTCTTCTTCTTCTTCTTCTTCTTCTTCTTCTTCTTCTCTTCTTCTTCTTCTTCTTCTTCTTCTTCTTCTTCTTCTTCTTCTTCTCTCATCATCATCATCATCATCATCATCATCATCACCACACCACCACCACCACCACCACCCTCTCCTCCTCCTCCTCCTCCTCCTCCTCCTACTACTACTACTACTACTACTACTACTACTACTAACTACTACTACTACTACTACTACTACTACTACTACTTCTCCTCCTCCTGCTGTTCCTGCTGCTGCTGCTGCTGCTGCTCCTCCTCCTCCTCCTCTTCCTCCTCCTCCTCCTCCTCCTCCTCCTCCTACTACTACTACTACTACTACTACTACTACTACTGCTGCTGCTGCTGCTGCTGCTGCTGCTACTGCTACTACTACTACTACTACTACTACTACTGTTGCTGCTGCTGCTGCTACTACTACTACTACTACTACTACTACTACTACTACTGCTGCTGCTGCTGCTGCTGCTGCTGCTAGCAACAACGACGACAACAACAACAACACCAACAGTTCATTTGTTTTGTGCTTTATCATTAAATAATGGACAACGCTCAGAGCGCATTACGTGGGTAAAATTAGTAAAACTACGTCAAGGAGACTTGATTTACATTTATTGCATTCCATTGAGGTTTTTTTTTATATCACAAAACATTAAAATATAATAACAACAATAATGATGATGATGATGATGATGATGATGATGATGAAGATGATGATGAAGAAGAAGATGATGATAATGATAATAATAACAACGATGATGATGATGATGACGATGACAACAAAGATAATAACAATAATAAATAACGATGATGATAATGAAGCTTAGTTGTGGGCCATTAAGCCAGCTCATGAAGACTTCATGCCATCAGCTTTGTCCCCTGACAAGGGGTAGTGCCCTTACCTCACTGCCCTCCCCTGTCTGCAGATCTGCATTTACCGCTGCACGCCATGAAGAGGTATGGTGTACGTGTTACGTCAATATGGGGAAATAGCGTTGTCTTGTTGCTATTGTTGTTGTTGTTGTTGTTGTTGTTGTTGTTGTTGCACGTTCCCCAGCTAGCTGAATACCCTGGGTGTCACCCAGAAAATGCCTGGTCTTCTTAATCACTCATCCCATCCTGCAATCACTGGGAGATTGGAAGTTTGTACAGGATGCGAAGTTAACGTGTGTGAGTGTAAAACCTTCCCCTGCAGGCAGTCATACTCCTGTCTTACAGGATAATTATGTTTTGTTCTTTAAAGGGAAGGTTGAAGGCAGAAGGAAAAGAGACAGACCACTAACATCCTGCATTGCCGACATCACTGAGGTCAGTGGTCTTGGAGTGAGGGCTACAGGAGATCGTAGAACTCGGCAGAGACAGAGAGAGATGGTGAACCCTGGTGGCATTGCGTGGAGCTCCCACCGACGACAGAGGCCATAGAGACAGCTGAGTTGAGCAGAAGACAATCTCAACAGAAACCTTTTTTTTTAAAGAATAACAACAGTTTAATGTAACCATCGTAATGAACTATCGTTGATAACTTATAAAAAGGAAAAACGGAAGAAAAAAAAGCTGTTAGCCTCCGTCAGAAATAACATATCAACTGTAGTTTATATGCATATGTTTTATGGTCTTCGATTTTAGCCTTTATTTTAGAGTGCCAGTATCACTTTTATCTCCGCTTCTTTTTCTGCTCCTCGGCAAGAGCTCCAAAGTTCACAAGAGTGGAATCAGTAACGATGTTATCTCCAGGGTGAAATACCCTCGAACGGGTGCCTTGCTGGTAGCTCGAACCCGGGCCGTCAGATCACGAGCTCTGCTTTTAACCACTAACATATTTCAAGCTAACACACAGTCATTTCCTAACATACACTTATCTACAACAAAGCAGGAAACTACTGTTCTCTCCTCATATTGATTCAATGCGTTTGCCATACAATCTGTACAGACAGCGATGGCAATGATTAGAATCAATAGGACATTAGGAAAGTCCTGCATTATTGCTGACCCTGACTGTGCCCCTTCATACACCGAGGGGAGCACTGACCTTCAGTGTGCTCAGCTGAGAGAGAGAGAGCGGGAGATAAAGAGAGAGAGAGAGAGAGAGAGAGAGAGAGAGAGAGAGAGAGAGAGAGATGAGAGAGAGAGAGAGA
>CM054134.1:95108043-95110543 GCA_028751875.1 Rapana venosa
ATAATCCAACCACCCCAACCACGACATTCCAGTGTCCCCACTGCAACAGACATTGTACATCCAAGATGGGATTGCACAGCCACATGCGCGTCCCCAGATGAGCTGCAGGATTTCATCGCCATCTTCGGCAACGAAGGATTACCTGATATATATGTTATTGATGCTTCTGTTGTTGCTGCTGCTACTTTTCTACCATTCTATTACTATTTCTGTTGTTGTTGCTGCTGCTGCGCTACCATGTTATTACTACTTCTGTTGTTGTTGTTGTTGCTGCTACTGCTCTACCATTCTATTGCTATTTCTGTTGTTGTTGCTGCTACTGTTCTACCATGTTATTGCTACTTCTGTTGTTGTTGTTGTTGCTGCTGCTGCTGCTACTGTTATACCATTCTATTTTACTTCTGTTGTTGTTGCTACTGGTCTACCATTCTATTACTACTTCTGTTGTTGTTGTTGCTGCTGCTACTGGTCTACCATTCTATTACTACTTCTGTTGTTGTTGCTGCTGCTACTGTTCTACCATTCTATTGATATTTCTGTTGTTGCTGCTACTGTTCTACCATGTTATTGCTACTTTTGTTTGTTGTTGCTGCTGCTGCTACTGCTGATGACTCTACTGTAGCTTCCGTTGCTGCTGCTAAAGCTGCTTGTGTTACTACTATTGAATAGTTACAAGACCTGGCAACGATTCTTAACAAAATGAACAGCTAGACAAGCAAGGAAACAAGCAGAGCGCTTACCTTGTGCTGCACTCAAGATTCATGAAAAGAAATCGTATGAAAAAATGTACACACACAGAGAGACACTCGTTTTCTCTCTATATGTCTGTCTTTCGCTATCTAGTTCTGTCTCTCTCTGTCTCTGCCTCTCTCTGAGACTTGTTTGTTTGTTGTTGTTTTTTGAAAGGGTTATTTCCCTTTGTTGCTACTGTGTGAGTGTATGAGTATTTGATTATTGTTAAGATGTATCCCTACGGGCGGGGACTGGATGTAAAAAAGCACATGAGTGCTTATTCATTATCCTCAAAATACAAGAATTTGTCATTGTCATTGTCTGTCCGTCTGTATGTATGTATGTCTCTCTCTCTTTCTCTCTGTCTCTCTTTATGTTTCTGTCTCTTTGTGTGTCTCTGTTTCTGTATCTCTCTGTCTCTCTCTGTCACTGTCTCTATCTCTGTCTGCCTCTCTCTGTCTCTCTCTCACTCACGCAACACACATACACGAACAGGCACACACACACACTTATTCACAGAGGGAATATAAAGAGACAGAGATTGAGACGGAGTGATAGAAAGACAAAGATACAGAGAGACGGAGAGACACAGATAAACACAAAGAGGGTACAGATAGAATGGGACCTTTAGGTATATAGACAAAACACACACACACACAGACACACACACAGAGACACACACACACACACACGCACGCACACACACACACACACACACACACACACACACACACACACACACACGCGCACGCACATACACACACACACACACACACACACACACACACACACACACACACACACACACACACAGAGAAAACCAAGTACACAGACATAGCCAACCAAGCGTCCAGCCAGCCATCTATTCCGACAGATCAAGACCAACACCCTCCTGCATAACCTGGGCACGAAGAAAGACAAACACAGGACAATGATTATAAAGGTATCCTCAGTAGGAGAAACAGCAGCTGCACACGTAGAGGGAAGGCAATACTACAATAGCCCTATATGACTGGGATCCTCTTCACTAGTGTTTGGAGCCATTGGAGATAGATAGTCTTTCTTTATTCAGGAGAGGACTGGACAGTACACTACAACACTCAAAAGCCTCTGCATACATGTGCACTAGGACAAAGAGGGTAGGAGGGGGAGGGGGTGGTGGGGGGGGGGGGGGGGGGGGGTTGATAGCCATGTGATTTTTTCCTCATTCCTCGGTTAGAGCTCCGAGATTTACCGATGGTGAGATTTGTACGTACGCGACTGTTTTGTGGTAGTTAGCTTTGAGGTAGTCGCCACATTCCGACTGCAGGGATAGCTAAGTGGTTTGAATATCAGATTACTGTTTCTGAAACGCGCAGGTTCCATAATACACTCAGAATTCTTAGCCGGTGAGTGTTTACTATCTCGCAAGGGATCCCCCACGGAGAATAGGAGAGAGTGGGCACATTCTGGGTGACCGCCTCTCACGATGTTAAGCGAGGGAACGCCCAGCGGAAAGACATCGCTACTCAGCCATCCAGCCGGAGAATTGTTTCTTCTAGAATGAACATAGGCTCTGGCTCTACTACAATCGAAGTCTCTAGCTCTCAGACGAATATTTTAAACCGCGATCTCAAGCGCGCTGACCCGCGCGCGCGCACACACACACACACAAACACACACGTATATATATATATATATATATATATATATATATATATATATATATATATATATATATATATATATATATATTATATATATATATATATATAGAGGAGAGAGAGAG
>CM054134.1:95115543-95120543 GCA_028751875.1 Rapana venosa
GTAACCTTTTTTCCATTATCGCTATGAGTGGACGCACTTTCCCCTTTCATCCATTATGCACTTACATTATTGTGTGTGCATTGTCTAGCATTTACATGATATGGAGCTGGCTATCTGTGCAAAGGTATTACTCTTATTCCTGATAAAAATGAATTGGCATAGAGTGGTGACACCCATTCTGTTCTCTCTGTAAGGACATTTATCTATTACAGCGGTTTTTTTGCCTAGATTGTTTGATACGGACAACTCTCATGTTGTGGTAGTTTTTCTTATACAATGATTTGTTATGTACATGTTGCAGACAGGGTTGATTTCCATGTTCGTTATTATTTTTATTGTGTTCCTCGACCAGAGCTCCAAGTTCATCAATGGCGCGATTGTGTATGTGACCGATTTTACCTACCGTCAAGGCAGCTGTCATTTGACTTCAAGGAATTAATTTCATTGAATACTTAGTACGTCAACCATTATTTATGACCTACGGAAACCATGAAGAGAAGCTCTGGATTAAAGATAGATTATAACCACAGGCCTCTAGCTCTTGCTTCAATCCTGGTAGTCTGTCTTAAAATAACTTCATTATGAACAGATGATATGAGACAAAATCGCCTTAGTATATGACATTTTTAGCCTTTATAGCTTGCAGAGATTTCTCTGCATGAAATTCAGACTGCCCTCCCATGAAAAACAGATCATCACAGAACAAGCACCAACCATGTTCAAAATAACCCAACCCAGCTACAAACATGTCTATATTATGGGAAGTTGCTTTTCCCAAAGGGAGAATCATCTTTTCATCTTAAAAAGCTATTACTCAAAGCTTAGTAGATAGAGAATGCATCATTTTGAACATTATTTCTTCTTCATCATCGTTGATTGCTTAGACTACAACTATTGCTGTCTGTCATGTGACCAAAAATGCGTTGCACTGTCGTTAAGTGCCTGACAAGTCAGGCCCAGCGCAACTCTTTCGCCACCATGGGCAACTTTGTTCGACACTATGATTCACCGCCATAGGAGACTTTTGTCGACGGCGAAAGTCATGTTAAAAAGGGCAGTTTTTCATACAGGAACAAGGTTTCACACCTCAGTTGATTGCGCATGCGATAGCAGACTTACTGCCCTCCACCATTGACCAAGTTTGAAGGGGAAAAACCAACACGTTACTCTGACACAGACTCAATGCAAAGAAATCAGCAACCGCTCTGAGAAATACTTGGTGCTGAATACAGCTCTTTAGTCAGAAACTTGGTGGCAGAAGAGTCAGTCTTTCTCGAAAAAAAGGCAGGAGATTGGACCCAAAGGGCAGAAAATAGAGAAGAGGAAGGTGAAAAGATGAAAATCAACAAGGCAGAAAAACAAAGAGAGGGATAGAAAAGAGGAAACTCCTAACACAGAATTTCCAGAAGGTGGGGATGCTGTTTATACTGACAGGTCCCTGGTATCCCTAGGGGGAGAACATGAGTTGAATCCAGGACTTCCTGTTGATAGACATGCGTGTCACCATTAGGCCACTAGTTCACCAGTAGACAACAAATCACAACCTTTCTTTCCATCACACAAAGCTGATGCACTCTTCCATAGACCCAGACACGCACTTACGCTGTTTCTCAACTCAGTCTTCTTCGACTTCTTGTCTCTCTCTGATCGCATCTTTTATCTGTACCCCCTCGTTTGTTTGTTCCCATTCCCTTCCTTGCAGATCACCTGGGCTACTCTCTAAATCTTTCCCAAGCATACTGTAATTGACTGCAGGAGACAGGACAACTTAGAGGCAATCTATTGTCTGTTGTCCTGGGCTTTGATGTGACACCAAGGCGTGGACTTTATAGTGATCCTTTCCTCGTCTGGTATTTGCCTCTGTATCTTGATGAAAAGGAGAAGGGATACTGTTTACAACTCAGCTTAGTGTATGTGATGCATGTACGCGGGGTTTTTTTTTGGGGGGGGGGATGTATGGGTGTTTGTGTGCATACAAGCAAGTGCACACGCTCACTTACACACACACACACACGCGCACCACACAAGCACACACACCACACACACCCCACATTCCATCACACATCACACACATACACACTCATGAATACAAACACAGACACACACAGACACACACACAGACACAGCAACACAGACACAGACAGACAACACACACACACACACACACACACACACACACACACACATGAATACAAACACAGACGCCCACAGGCATCTTTCAGCGCTTTTGCTAAGACAAGACACAAAAGACACGTCAGTGGACAGACAGACCAAGTAAAGGACAAAATAATGAGAGCTGAATCTACTCGTTCATGGTAACCTTTTCCTTTACGGCAGTAAGTGGGTGCACTTTCCTGTTCATTTACATAATACATATGCACTCACATCACTGTGGGGCATTATATAGAGCGTGTATGGTTGGAACACATTATCCTGTGCAAAATTCAGGCTTTTAAGCCAGCGAAAATGCATTGTCACAGAATAAAACCACTCATTCTATTGTCTGTGGGAAAAATTACTTGCTTTCTTTTGTTTATTTATTAATCAATGTATTTGTTTGTGTATTTATTTGCTTCTTTATTTATTATTTTATTTATTTATTTATTTTTCGTTCATTGGCTACAGCTCAACCAACGGTGATATTTTGCGTAAGCAACCATTTTTGCCCACTACTAAAGAAGCACAAACCGACTTAAGGGATGGTGGTATCTAAACCCAACACTAGCGCACATTTTTTTTAACGTTTCGTCATCCATCATTCATTTCTATTGGCATACAATGGACTACTCTTCCAAAAGGAAGAACGTGTTTAACATGTGTGCAAGGTATTCTGCATCCGTTTGCACACGGGACCTTGGTTTATAGTCCTGTCCAAAGGATTTGAGGGAGAGTGGAGTAAGTACTGCTGTTAACTCAAAGGGGGAAATTCCCTCAAACAGGTGCCTTGGTGGTGGGTCCAACCAAGCTGTCAGACACCAAGCGTAGTGTTCTAACCACTAGGCTATCATGGCCTTCTTTCTATATGTGCTTATAATAGTCTCTTTATTTCAACAGTTTTGCGAGGAGGAATTCTCTTATTATCACAGTTTCTCATACATGTGCCACGTGCATCTTATGCAAAGGTTTTCCTTTTTTTAATTTGATGAAATCAATGAAGCCCTAACTTTCACCATATGTTTTATAATATGGTGATTAAAGATATGACCACAAGGTAGATTCAAATCATGAGGGTTTTTTCTGCTCCTTACATGTTGCATTGTCTTTAGAGGACTAAACCATGCACTTGAAACTAAGAGACAAATTACCATTAGAATTTATAATGGAAACCAGCCGCCATGGCGCAGTGGTTAGTGCCTTGGGTTACGGACTGGAAGGTCGCGGGTTCGATTTCCATAAGAGTCATAGGGATTTTTCGGACTCCGGCCGGCTCCTACCCAGAGTGAGTGTTCTGTGGGCTCAGTGGGAAGACTAGGACCACACAGTCGAGCTTCATCCACTTAACGGATGCGAGTTTGAGAGTGTTGCTCAAATTACCTGACCAACACTGCAGGTGTCTGTATCTCTCGGGCCCGGTGAACGCCGGGATATATTATGATAGTAAGCGTAGAGTACAACCCTGTCAAGTAGTCTCAAAGCATATGCACTTCCACAGCAGCAGCATTGCGTTATTGCCATTGTCATTGATCATCATGCAATAAAAAAAAAAGCATCTGATTCGGTGGTCCCAATTGCTCTGATCTCATGGTGACCTCAGATTGGGTTTACCCATACACCTCTGTGCCTGTGGTGAGCTTGTGTCAAAGTCTTTGGGGTTGGGGATTCGCTGGGGACGGTCGTTGGAGGGATGTTGTGGTGGTTGCCACCTCGGGTGGGCAACTCACTCAGTCTGAGCTAATACTGTCGTTAGTAGGGGGCTTAGTAGGTGGTGTCCTGCGTATGTTAGCTCAGAACAGGCGCTACTGAACACCACCAAAGTGACCCAGCAGCAGTGCAGGGCCCCTCTGGCTGGTGGCCCCACGGCGGCCTGATAGTGATGGATTCCCTGTGGTTTTCCGACCCTGAGGATGAGGCATAACAAATCTGGGTATGGCTGAGGCGGGGAGATTGGGATGAGCGGCGTGGGAACAGCAGGACGGGGGACGTCACAGAAGATGAGGTAGAATGTTTTCTTAAAATAATGGATAGCGTATTCAGCCAGGATAAATTTCTACATGTGAAAATGGAGCTGTTGTCCCGAAGGAAAATGCAGCACCACAGTCCAGCAAAACCTATACACTTCTTTGCTTAAAAGGATGCCTTCCTTCCACCAAACTTTGTCATGGGCAATAATCCTATTGTTGCTGTGGATTCTTTTATTTGGTCCCAAAGCATGCTATACAGGGAATTTCAGTTCATCTTTTCACATCAAAGACTAGCTCCCAGACCCCCTTCTATAGGCAAGTGGATGAGAGAATCTTCCGGCTTAGATAGAACTTGAAACTTAGACATCTTGATATGACGAGTTATGGCCAGACTTCTAAACCATTACACAGACGAAAAATATTTGAAGAAGATTTTCCCCTAAGTGGATGCAGTTTGTAACATACATTTACAGTATTGCTCACCTCATTACACCCTTCCTTTCCATCTTCCTATTGCTATGACACTTGACCCCTCTCCATCCGCTTTCCATTCCCTTTCCACCCCCTTTACACCCCCTCTCCCCATGACCCTTGATCTCTCTCCATCCCCTTTCCATTCTTTTTTCATCCCATTTCCATCCCCTCTGTATCCTCTCTCCATTCGCTTTGTCATTGCAGATCGCCTGGATTCCTCTCTTAGTTCTTTCCCCGGCACACTGCACTGTAATTGACCCCAAGGGAGAGGACAGCTTACAGGCAATCTATTACCTTTCCCCTGTCCCGTGCTTTGCTGGCTGGCTGGGAGAGCAAGGCGTGGAATTACCCTGATCCCTGATCTGTGGCCCAGCTCTGGTAGTTGTCCCTGCATGTTGGCAACTG
>CM054134.1:95125543-95128043 GCA_028751875.1 Rapana venosa
ACAAACAAAAGAAAGAAAGAAAGAAACAACAAACTCATAATTATGAAGAGATAAAAGCAAACAAACAAAACAATACAAAACAAAAGAAAACCACAAAATTCAAACAAAAGAAAGAACGAAAGACAAAAAGAAAGACAGACAGAAAGACAAAAACAAAATCATACGGAGAGAGAAAAGATGCAGAGGGGAAGAGGATGAAGTTGAGGGGACAGAGAAGGACTGAAGACAAGAGAAGAGTATGGTGGGTGCGTGTCTGGGTGGGAGGACATTTCCATCTCTCTGCAAGTGCGGTGGAAGACTGGTGTGGCCTATAATTATAAACTATTTCGCACGAAATGACAACTTACGACAACAAATAAAGATCTGAACAGTATTAAAGAAAAAGGTCCATAGTAAAAACGTTCTGCAGATGTCTGCTTTCGTTTTGTTTTGTTTTGTTGTGCTTTGTTTTGTTTTGTTTTATTTGTCTTCGTCGCATTCTACACACATTCGTGTGTCTCTATGTGGTTGTAGTTTTGCATGTAAGCATGTAAAATAAACTTTGTGTAGGCCTACAGGCACATGCGTGTGTGTGTGTGTGTGTGTGTGTGTGTGTGTGTGTGTGTGTGTGTGTGTGTGTGTGTGTGTGTGTGTGTGTGTGTGTGTGTGTGTGTGTGTGTGTGTGTTACGCTTCTCTCTCTCTATCTGTCTCTCTGTCTCTCTCTCTCTCTTTCTCCAATGATCGTCCCATCTGAGGACAAGGGCTGGATGAAAAAAAGTATGTTAACATTTATCTATAACCCTTGAGTATCAAGATTATCAATCAATCAATCTCGCTCTCTCTCTCTCTGACGCCTAGCCTACATCTTGTTATTACTATACGTCTTTTAGATCGACATTATCATCAGAAATTTTCTCTGTAAAATGAATGAAGTGTATAGAAAATTTCCCCTATCATCAGAAATAATCTCTGTAAAACAAATGAAGTGGATGGAAAATTTCCCCTACAGGTTTACACACATCAGCAACAAGTGAGTAGGCCTCCATGCTCCTTGACTTGGAAAGATAGCGACTGGACAAATGAACAGAAAATGAATTGACTCTTCGACATGCTGGTCCGTCTACTCCGTTATCAAAGAAACATTTGGCAAGGCAATGAAGCGAAATCTTGAGACTGCGCGCGCGCGCGCGCGCGCGCGCGCGCGCGTGTGTGTGTGTGTGTGTGTGTGTGTCAAAGTCAAAGTCAAAGTCAAAGTCAAACTTTTATTTTCAGATGGTACATTGAATAAGCAGTGCATTTGCTTTTTTTCATCGAGCCATCTTATCTAAAGAAAGAAAAAAAAGCGAGTGTGTGTGTGTGTGTGTGTGTGTGTGTGTGTGTGTGTGTGTGTGTGTCTGTGTAGTGTAGTGTAGTGTAGTGTAGTGTAGTGTAGTGAAGTGTGTGTGTGTGTGTGTGTGTGCGCGCGTAGTGTAGTGTAGTGTAGTGAGTGTTTGTGTGTGTGATGGGGGTTGGGGGAGGGGTGAAATTGGAAAGTAGGGGTTAAGGATTGGAAAGATACTTCGCCAAAAGAAATGGTGTAGTGGCTGAGAAAGAAGAGGAAAAGTAGAAGGAAGAGAAGGAGGAGGAGGAGGAGGAGAAGGAGGAGGAGGAGGAGGAGGAGAAGGAGGAGGAGGAGGAGAAGGAGGAGGAGGAGGAGGAGGAAGACTAGGGAAGGAAGAAGAAGAGAAAAGCGACTAAGGAGAACAGTGATTATGTGAGTGCAAGTTTCAGTCTAAAGCAGACTGTCTTAGTTAGCATGGTAAACGACAATATCAGAGTAGGTTTTGGTCTGTTTTTCCACCTGTCTGTCTGTCTGTCTGTCTGTCTGTCTGTCTGAATACAGATGCGTGCCTTTCGTTCTGCCTGTCTGATTTTACTTTGACATATACGTAATATTCTGTATTCACAACATGTGTGTGTGTATGTGTGCGTGCGCATATGTGTATGAGTATATGTTTACATGTACGTGTGGGTATGTGCACGGATGTGTGTATGTGTGCGTATGTGTGCGTGCGTGTATGCGTACGTGCTTGTTTGCTTGCTTTTTTACCTTTACATTACTCTGTCAGAAGACCTCTATCTCCTCCTATGTCCATCTGTCTTCCGGTCTGTGTGTCAGACCATCCAACCCTCTCTTTTCCTCTGTCTGTCTGCCTGTCTGCCTGCCTGTCTGTCCATCAGTCTGCCAGTCCAACAAACCGTCACTTTGTCTCTGTCTAGTTGTCTGTCTGCCTGCCTGCCTGCCTGCCTGCCTGCCTGCCTGCCTGCCTGCCTGCTTGTCTGCCTGCCTGCCTGCCTGCCTGCATGTCTGTCTGTCTGTCTGTCTGTCTGCCTGGCTATCTATCTTTCCGCCTGCCTGCTTGTCTACCTGCGTGTCTATCTGTCCGTCAGCCTGCCTGCCTGCCTTTCTACCTGCCTGCTTTTCTGTCTGTCTGTCTGTCTGTCTGCCTGGCTGCCTATCTGTCCGTCAGCCTGCCTGCC
>CM054134.1:95130543-95148043 GCA_028751875.1 Rapana venosa
TCTCTCTCTCTCCTCTCTCTTCTCTCTCGCTGTTCCTCCTCTCTCTCCTCTCTCTCTCTCTCTCTCTCTCTCTTCCGCTCTCTTCTCCTCCCCTCTCTCTCTCTCTCTCTCTCTCTCTCTCTCTCTCTCTTCTCTTCTCTCTCTCTCTCTCTCTGTTTCTGCCTGCGTGTATGTCTCTGACTCTGTCTGCTTGTCTGTTTGACTCTGACTGTCTCTCTGTGTTTTTGTCTCTATGTCTCTCTCTCTCTCTCTCTCTCTCTCTCTCTCTCTCTTCCTTCTCTCTCTCTCTCTCTTATCTCTCTCTTTCTCTGTCTGTCTGTCTATCTGTCTGTCTCTGTCTCTCAGTCTGTCTGTCTGTCTCATGTTGTCTCTGTCTCTCTCTGTCTTTAGTCTGTCTGTCTCTGTCCGTCTGTCTGTCTCTGTCTGTCTCTCTTTCTTTCTTTCTGCCCATGTGTATGTCTATGTGTGGGTGGGTGTGTGTGAGTGTGTGTGTGTGTGTGTGCATGCGTGCGTGCGTGCGTGTGTGCGAGATTGTGTATGTGTGTGCATGTGTGTGTAGTGCTCACTACCTCGATGCCGTATATCCCAGTTGCTCTACTTGTACTTTCTCTTTCTTCGTTTTCTTTGTTTTTATTAGTTTTGTTTTAATAATCATTATTGTTCATATATCTATGCTATTCCTTTAAATGCTAAGGTAGACAGATTATACAGCTGTGTGATTTCACAGGTACTGTAGTAGCTCAGGTCTTGAATTAGTTCTTTTTGTCTTCTTTAGAAGATAGTCACGCTATTTTGCTTCTGGTGGTAGTGGTAGTGGTGGTGGTGGTAGTCGTCGTCGTCGTGGTGCTATATACTAAGTGGTTTTCTCTTGACTACAGCATTAACGACTGATTTTGTGTGTCTGTGTGACTATGTAACTGGCTGTTTGGGGGTGGGGGGTATTTGGGTGTTTTGTTTTTTTGCTCTTCTTCTCTGTCTTTCTCTCTCTCTGTTTATATGTCTCTGTCTTTGTCAGTCTGATATCTCTCTCTTTTTGACTGTCTGTCTCTCTCGGTCTCTCATTCTCTCTCCATTTCTCTCTCTCTGTCTCTTTCTCTGTCTCTGTCTCTCTCTCGTTGTCGTCGTCGCCATCCTCCTCTTTCTCCAACTACTACTGCTTCTGCTGCTGCTGTTGCTGCTGATGATACTGCTTCCACTACAACTCCAACTCCTCCCCCTCCTACTACTGCTACTACTACTACTACTACTATTGCTGCTACTACTACTACTACTACTACTACTACTACTACTACTACTACTACTACTACTACTATTGCTGCTGCTGCTGCCGCCGCCGCCGCTACCGCTGCTGCTGCTCCTACTACTATTACCCACCTACTACTATTACCTACCTAATACTATTAACTACTACTACAAATCCTCCTCCTCCTACTACTGCTACTACTACTACTACTAACTCCTCCTCCTCCTCCTCCTCCTACTACTACTACTACTACTACTGCTGCTACTAACTCCTCCTCCTCCTCTTCCTCCTCCTCCTCCTCCTCCTCCTCCTACTACTACTACTACTAGAAACTCCATTGTAAGGAAAGTCACGTGCATCCTTTGTATACCACGTTTTAGTGTACTGGGTTACCCAATATGGCAGCCAGGCAGGTTGGCTGGCTGTACTGTGGTGTGGTAGAGTGTGGTATGGTGTGGTGCCAGAGGTGGGTAAGGTCAGGTCCTGAAAGGATTACTTCAGCTCTGTGAGAGACATAGTCACAGTATTCTGCTGCTGGTGGTGCTAGGTCATGGCAGAGAGAGAGAGAGAGAGAGAGAGAGAGAGAGAGAGGAGAGAGAGAGAGAGAGAGGGAGAGAGAGAGAGAGAGGGAGAGAGAATGAGAGAGAGAGAGACAGAGGCAGAGGCAGAGACAGGCAAACAGATAAAGTGTATGTGTATGTATGTATGTATGTATGTATGTACGTACGTACGTATGTATGTGCGTATGTATGTATGTATGTATGTATGCATGTATGTATGTCTATCTGTCTGTCTGAATAATCTAACTGTATGTCTGTCTGTCTGCCTATCTGTCTGTCTGTCTGTCTGTCTCTAGCTTGAACTACCCCCACCCCCCCCCCCATATATATATATATATATATATATATATATATATATATATATATATATATATATATATATATATATATATGCATACAACCGTAATTACAGTACATGCATATAATTATACACACATATTCATACATGTATATACACACACATCTATGAAGAAAACTTAAAATTTGAACTGAAGGAACAGAATCGCAGCTAACACCACAATAACCTGACAACCATCCCTAGGAAACGTCTCTCTTTCTTCCTCTGAGACAAGCCACGCTTACTCTTACCTTCCAGACCTGATCCCTGGCATCGGATGCTGCAGGCTTAAAGCCTGATTTGAAACTGCCCTGGTACGGGTGAACCTCTGGCAAATGGAAAGTGGAAAGAGATAAAGCATTCCAAGCAGATGGACCAGAGACAGGCAAGGAGCAATCCATTTCACTTTCACCTATCCCGTAGTCCTGTAGACGGTGGAGGCAACACAGAAGATTTTTGCAACCAGCTTCCTCCGCTCCCTGCGATTTTCTGCTTTCCGTAGCAAATCGTTCCACTCAAGGCCAGTCCACTCTCTGATGTCTTCCTATCCATCCATCTCTCTCTCTCTCTCTCTCTCTCTCTCTCTCTCTCTCTCTCTCTCTCTCTCTCTCTCTCTCTCTCTCTCTCTCTCTCTTCTCTCTCTCTCTTTTCTCTCTCTCCTTCTCTCTCTCTTTTTCTCTCTCTCCTTCTCTCTCTCTGTTCTCTCTGTTCTCTCTCTCTATCTCTCTCTCTCTCTCTCTCTCTCTCTCTCTCTCTCTCTCTCTCTCTCCTCTCTCTCTCAAGGAGCAAATAGCCAGCTGCGTACATTGTTTTGAACTTGGAGACAATGACCGGCCACGCCACACTACATCACAGGCGTCATTGGTTATTAGTGCCGTGTGTGGATAGGCAGTAATGAATGAGAATTCTTGAAGCACCAGGACAACAGATAGGGGGGACACGGAATGACTACACACTGGTTGAGACAGGTATATAGATATATATGATACGTTTATAATAATATGTCTTTCTAGTCAATAGTCCTCACGATATTGTATTCCTTCACTGTATGTCTGTGTCTGTGTGTGTGGGTCTTTGAGGGTGCGTGCGTGCGTGCGTGCGTGCGTTTGTGTGTGTGTGTGTGTGAGAGAGAGAGAGAGAGAGAGTGTGTGTGTGTCTGTGTGTCTTTGTGCGTGCGTGCGTGTGTGTGTGTATGTGTGTGTGTGTGTGTTGTTCTTGTTCTTCTTGTTCTTGTTCTTGTTGTTGCTGTGTATTTGTGGTATTTTTATTTGAACTTATCTTGGACTGTTTTAACCATATTGAATGTAACATTCTCTGTGTCTTTTCATGAATATGCTTTCGCATCAATGTGTCTGTCAATACGTATATGTATATTTATTATATTGAAAATAACTTCATTATATATATATATTGATATATTATATGACTATATGATAAGGAATTATAATGGCGTTCTTGTAAAAACAAACAAATTAAGCGCTTAATATATATATTATTAATAGATATATATATGATATAATATAGAGAGAGAGAGAGAATAGATGAGAGTCAAGAGGATCAGATAGTTAATCTCCTTCATGGTGATGTGTGGTTTGTGAGTCTTGTATCGTGCTTTCTCTGGTTACATTTTGAACGTGTTGTGTTTCCTCATATGCTTGACCTCGAACACAGTGGACATAAAGGTAAACCGGGTGCTTTCTTTCAGTGGCTTAGCTTGGGCTGTTGAACACATGGAGTTTTAGTGGAAGGTTTTCCAGACCTATCTTGCCTTTAAAGTCCTGAAATCAATGGGGAAGTATTGTCGTGGTAGTGTGAAGAAGAGATGACTGTGTCCTGTGCAGTGTGTCGTGTATGTGTAGTGTATTATGTATGTTTTATGTGTTTATGAGTGTATTTGTTTTGTGTTTGCGTGTTTGTTTGTGGTTTGTTTTGTAGTGTGTTGATGTTGTAAAGTTGTTAGTGTAGAGTGATTGATATGTTTATTTATTATTATTATATATTATGATTTAAAGTCTTTATGTTTAAGGTGATATAGACTTGTTTGTGGATGTTCAAATTCATTTAATCGTCTTTCCATTGTTGAAATTTACGGGTTTGGGGGGGGGTTGCAGCAGGGGAAGGAGCGGATGAGTGTACAAGAGGAAGAGGGGTTATTTGGTACTGTACAGGGAGGAATTTCAGCACAATGCATGGAAAGTTAAACCAAATTAAAAACTAGAAAACAAACAAAATTTAGAAAATAAAAAACAACACTGGTTAAATACTATTTTGAAGTGACTAATAAACACGGGAAAATTGCAATTCTTACAATTTTAAGTAATTCGTAATTCCAATGAATTGTAATTGAAATTTCAACAACTGAATTTCAGTGGAAATAACCAAACTATCTTATGTTTTGAACTCCCTCCCCTGCTCTAAAGTAACCAAGATAAAACCTAACAATTGTGTGTGTTGATATTGTGTGTGTGTTGTGTGTGTGTGTGTGTGTGTGTGTGTGGTGTGTGCGTGTGTTGTGTGTTGTGTGTGTATCTGAAACGAAAGAAAATCGTTCTAGAAAGACAAAAGATTCCCGATAAAAGCCTGAAAAGATCAATTAGGTTTAAATGACAGAGCAGAGTCCAACATAAATGAATGAATGAAGGAAGGAAGGAAGGAGTGGAGACATGCAAAAAGATGAACACGGAATAAATCTTTGATTAAAGCAATGACCTATACCTCCCACACCTTCAGGCGTCACAAAGTAATCAATTGTGTGTGTACTGTGTAAGCCTACGGAGGGAAAAGACTGTTGTTGAGAGACTGGGAGACTTCTTGCCGCATGATGGCAATATGAGGACCACGATTTATTAATCACAGACTGTTAAGACAGGGAGGCGAGATGAGGTCTAAACACGACACCACACGAGGTGTAAACGCGACACCAGACGAGGTGTAAAGACGACACCAGACGAGGTGTAAACACGACACCAGACGAGGTGTAAACACGACATCAGACGAGGTGTAAACACGACAAAAGATGAGGTCTAAACACGACACCAGACGAGGTGCAAACGCGACACCAGACGAGGTGTAAACACGACACCAGACGAGGTGCAAACACGACACAAGACGAGGTGTAAACACGACACCAGACGAGGTGTAAACACGACACCAGACGAGGTGTAAACACGACACCAGACAGACGAGGTGTAAACACGACACCAGACAGATGAGATGTAAACGCGACACCAAACAGATGAGGTGTAAACAGGACACCAAACAGATGAGGTGTAAACACGACACCAGACGAGATGAGGTGTAAACACGACTCCAGTGTGGATGCAGTGTACTCATATATCTTTTACAATTTAAAATTGTAATCCGTTCTGACCTGCACGAAACTGACCCGCTCTTCCAAAGTAGGAAACTGGTTTGGAACGTGTTTTGCAAAATTTTGTTGCGGGTTCTGCACATAGACCTCTTAAACACGGTTTATAGTTCACCAAGATTCTTTCAGGAAGATGGAGTCAGTGCTGATGCTAACTCTCTCTCTCTCGAAGGGGAAAAAACCCACACCCACTCTTGAACAGACGTCTCGATGGCGTTTCGAACCCAGGCCAGCAAATCACCAAGCACAACACTCTAAACTATCCTTCCCCCCTCCCCCACGGATGGTAAGAAAAAATTATAGAGCGCAGGCCTAACAAAATTGTGGGGACTTTAGCCATACTTCCAAAGCATCATTCTAACCCTCATTATCTTCATCTATCGATGGTCCTGCAGTGAAAAAATAAAAAAGGGGAAAAAGAGTGTCTTTGAATGTAAAGTGCCAGAGCTAATGCTCGCTCCCTGCATCCACGACCACGGTGCCAAGATGAAAGGGCCCACAGCAACTTCTCTAAAGTAATGGTGCAGACATGGTACAGAAGATGAGTATTTTGAGTTTCGGGGCTTCTTCACAACAAAGTTGCACAGCGCTCTTAGTGGAAACTTCTAGAAATCAATGGGACGTAGTTGCGGTGGGGGGCGGTGGACTGCATTTAAGGTTTGCTTATGTGTGTGTGGGTGTGTGTGGGTGTGTGTGTGTGGGTGTGTGTGTGGTGGGTGGTGTGTGTGGGTGTGGGTGTATACATGTGATGTGTGGAACATTATTAACAATGTCTGTCTGTCTCTCTGCCTGTCTTGTCTCTCTGCCTGTCTCTGTCTGTCTGTCTGTCTGTCTGTCTGAGTCTGAGTCTCTGTCTGTCTGTCTGTCTGTCTCTCTCAATCCGTCTCTGTCGCCGCGCGCGCGCGCGCATGTGTGTATGTATGTGTGTGTTTGTATGTGTCTGTCTGTCTGTATTTATGTGTCTGTGTCTGTTTCTCTGTGTCTGTGTGTGATACATGAGTGTGTTCGTAAGCAAGCAAGCAAGACATAGAATATAGATGACATTAAAACTAAAACAAACCCAACATATAATGGAGTAGGGGAACGGAGGGAAGAATTTGAACAGACAAACTCGGTGCATTATTAGAACGAAACGGGGGAAAAATAGCAAAACACCCAGCATGATCCAAGAAGGCAAATCGACCAGGATAATGAATACAACACGCATCTGTTGAGGAGATGGAAAAACCCAACCGTCCTGCACCTCCAGTGTCTTTGGTAATATTTGCCGTGTGCATGAAGATGGCTGGTGATGAGGCTGGCCCTTGCCAGCAGGCATGGATGAAACAGGGATTGAAATATCGCCTGCCAGAGACTGGCCCCAAAGAGTGAGTGATGATAACCTTCACCTCTACCTATCCCGGAGTCCTGTGGACCGTGTGGCCACCAATGAAGATTTTGCAGCCAGATTCCTCCACTCCCCTCGGTCCTCTGCTTTCTGTAGCAATTCGTTCCACTCCATGCCAGTCCACTCTCTGATGCTGTTTTCCCATCGTGTTTTCTTTGTCTGCCTCTTGGTCTCCCTGCTTGTACTGTTCCCTGTAGGACAGTCCTGGTGATGATTGATAGCGCTGCCCTGTTTAGCCTCACCTCGCAGTTGTCAGCAGGGGACGGGATAGCTCAGTGGTCAGAACACTCGGCTTTCCCAAGCCACTGTTAAGTAGCATCAAGCGTGGTTACCAAGTGGATGGGTGACCGTTTGTGCGCCTTGGCTTCAGTACAGTTCCCCAGTTCACCAAGCTGGAAATAGGTATCTTCCTTCTTTAGGGTCAGAGAAGGTAAAGTAGCGAGGGAGAGTAGAGGGCCGCCGCCCTCAATATGCTGGCCCCTAGAGAAGCATGGGCAGACATCACTGAATGAACCGGGAAGAGCTTCTCCACAACCCAGGCACTTGCCCACAACCGCCGAAAATGGAGCCAAGTGGTTCAACGATCGTAACTGCAGTGCCCCTACGACCCCGGAGGGGTTTATGGGAGCAGATGAGATGAAATTAGGGAAGCTGAAGTAACTGATGCCTCGCTCCCCTACGAGAACATAGGTTATGGGACATTACCTTTACGGGTTTTTTTTTTAACCATTTAACTGTTGCCTCGGTCACTCTCTGGTCCTTCTTGCACACAGACACTCTGGAGTGGATTGGCATGACAGGCTGGTGGATAAAGTTACAGTCTGCTAATCCCAATCTGCATCCCAATCTGCCTGATTTTTCAGGTTTCGGGTTCAAATCTCAGTGCAATGTAGCAAGATAGAAACCTCTGCTTCTTTGTAAATTCCGCAAGCCAACATCTGTAGACAAGCCTTCAATACCTTACTTCAATATTGCACAATTATAGGCGTATGTCAAAAAATCTAATAGGTCTACATTGTTTAAGTTTTTTTCTAGCTTCAAAGAAAAAAACACACACCAACGCTTGATTTAGTCCCGAAGAAGCTGTTGTGATGTTTTGCTAAAAAATAAAATGCACACAAAAAAGACAAACCATATCGCTCCTTTATTTTATTATTTTTATTTTATTTTATTCTTTTATACCGAGGATAATGGAATAAGCACTCATGTGCTTTTTTACATCCAGTCCCCGTGTGTATGCAGATTTGTGAATTATGTCATCTGTTCCCACCGGCACACAATGGCCTACTCTTACGAAAAGCGGAACAGCATTTAACGTGTGAGCAAGATGTTCTGCGTGCGTTCGCACACGGGACCTCGGTTTATAGTCTCATCCGAAGGACTTTGGGGGAGAGTGAAGTCTGCACTGATGTAAACTCCGAGGGAAAATATCCCCTTGAACGGGAATCGAACCCGGGTCGTCATATTGCGAGCGCAATGTTCTGACCACTAGGCTATCCTTGAAATCCTGTGGGGATTTTTGTTCTCTCCAAGTCAGAAAATTCACAGTAGTGGGTGCGAGTCATTAGGATATTTTTTTTAGTAAAGAAACCAAAAATCTCAACGTTATTCACTAAGTGATTGTGTGTGTGTGTGTGTGTGTCTGTGTGTGTGTGTGTGTGTGTGTGTGTGTGTGTGTGTGTTTGTGTGTGTGTGTGTGTGTGTGTGTGTGTTTGTGTGTGTGTGAGTGTGTTTGTGTGTGTGTTGGGAATGACAAGTGGATCGGAGAACGTGACTTGTGAGCGCTCCATGAACAACAAATCCCAGGGCTTTGGTCACTGTTGCATTCAGTAGGAAGCTATTAGCAAATGAATAGTTGAATGAGGGCACAAAGCAAGTAGATTAACCAGACACAACAAATCCACCACACACAGAGAGAATCAGTAGAATGACATGCATGAGGATATGTGGTTTATCCTGATCTGACCACGAACGCTTCAGTGTGTGTGTGTGTGTGTGTGTGTGTGTGTGTGTGTGTGTGTGTGTGTGTGTGTGTGTGTGTGTGTGTGTGTGTGTGTGTGTGTGTTGTTGTTGTTGACTTCAATTTTACGTCTGTTCACTTTTAGTGATATTAGACGCCCCCCCCCCCTCCCCTCTCCAAAAAAAACAAAAACAAAAACAAAACACAAAAAACCGGGAGATGTGGATGTGGTGTTAAAAAAATAAAATAAAAAATCTCGAAAAACTTGGCAATGCAACAGGAATTTTAAAAAAAACAACAACAAAAAACAAACAAAAGCAAGTCATTAACGTTAATGTAACTATAACAAATGTCCTATGGGACTGTGACAAAGACCTTTCACAATTTCAAATGCCAGTTTTAAATTACTGAATATGCTGGTGAGGGAGTTTTCAGAAAAATGGGGCATGAAAGGTTTTACACTCTGGCAGTCAAAAAGTATATGAGTATTAGTGATATTCTCACCACACAGGCATTTACCATTTTTGCTGAATTTGGTTATCAATGCATTTAGTTTCATTCTATAGAATAAAGTATTAATTCTCCTTGACGTAAAAACACTTGTACTAACTTCTGAATGGTTCCCCACTGTTAGATTATCGGTATTGATTGCAGTTCTAGTTAAAAGTCTCTCATTTTGCTGATTACTATCAGTGACCTTTCTCCATGATTTTTGTTCTAGTAAGCTATACCCTTCTTGTAAGGATAAAGGCACATGCAATTCTATTGCATCCCGTCCATGTTTTGCACCCTTTTTGG
This sequence comes from Rapana venosa, assembly GCA_028751875.1. Taxonomy (NCBI): domain Eukaryota; kingdom Metazoa; phylum Mollusca; class Gastropoda; order Neogastropoda; family Muricidae; genus Rapana; species Rapana venosa. The sequence continues at coordinate 95,140,196 of CM054134.1, forward strand.
CAGCTCTATCCGCCCACTCATTTGGAAAGAACCCAGTGTGTGAAGGCACCCAACAAAAATTCACACTTATACCCTTTAAGGTTGAGATGTATGACATGCTTAATCTCTAATATGATTTTCGAAGTTTTCTTGTAACATGGCGATTTTAAAGCATACAATGCCGATTTAGAATCGTGTGTAATAGAATAGTGTGTGTGTGTGTATGTGTGTATGTGTGTGTGTTTGTGTGTGTGTGTTTTAATTTTATTATTTTTTAAAATTCTTTTATGTCGAGGATAATGGAATAAGCACTTATGTGCATTTTTACATCCAGCCCTCGTGTGTGTGCGGTTTTGTACATTCTGTCATCTGTTTCCACCGGCACACAATGGCCTACTCTTACGAAAAGCGGAACAGGATTTAACGTGTGCGCAAGATGTTCTGCGTGCGTTCGCACACGGGGCCTCGGTTTATAGTCTCATCCGAAGGACTTTTGGGGAGAGTGGAGTCTGCACTGATGTTAACCCCAGGGTAAAATATCCCCTTGATCGAGAATCAAACCCGGGTCGTCAGATTGCGAGCGCAATGCTCTGACCACTAGGCTATCCCGTGTATGTGTGTGCGTGCGTGTGTGTATGCGCGCGCGCGCGCTCGTATGTGTATGGGGTAGGTGTGTGCGTGCGTGCTTGTATGTATGTGCATGCGAGCGTGCGTGTATATGAGTCTGTCCGTGTGTGCGGACGCGCGTGTGTACCGCATACACGCATGCGTGTGTGTTTGTGTTTAAAGGATTGTTTTTGAATGTGCATCTGGGTCAGGGGGAACAAGAACACGCAGACTATAACAAAGCAGACAGACCACCAAAGTAGAAGTGGGGACAAACATCTAAACAGCCAGCTAACACAGACATAGACACAGAAACAGACACAGAAACAGACGCAGAAACAGACACAGAAACAGACACAGACACAGAAACAGACGCAGAGACAGACACAGAGACAGACACAGAGACAGAGACAGACGCAGAGACAGAAACAGAGACAGACACAGAGACAGATACAGAGACAGAAACAGAGACAGAAACAGAGACAGAGCGCAGAGACAGAAACAGACGCAGAGACAGACACAGGAGACAGCACAGAGACAGAGACAGACGCAGAGACAGAAACAAGACAGACACAGACAAACGCAGAGACAGAAACAGAACAGACACAGAGACAGACGCAGAGACAGAAACAGAGACAGACACAGAGACAGACAGCAGAGACAGACACAGACACAGAGACAGACGCAGACACAGACACAGACACAGAGACAGACGCAGAGACAGACACAGACACAGACACAGAGACAGACGCAGAGACAGAAACAGAGACAAGCGCGGAGACAGAGGCAGAGTGAAATTCGAGAACAGACACAGGATGTACAGACAGACCATCATGGCATTTTCATCGAAAGTCAGGAATCTTCATTCGCATTATTAGTTTACGAGATGGAAACTTTGGCCTGCTTATTCACCGGTGCGTGAGGAATGGAATGGCTCCTCTGTGTAAACTTTAATCTCTGCGGCACATTTATTTTCGTTCAACAGTTGTTTTTTTTAGTTTCTCTCAAGAGAACAATATATTTTTTTTATATATAGTTTGCCATCATTATTCCATTGCACTTCATCGTTGCCACAGAAACATATTTTAGAGTTTAAATGATCTCTCCCTCCCTCTGTGTGTGTGTGTGTGTGTTTGTATGTCTCTGTCTGTCTGTCTGTCTGTGTCTGTCTCTCTGTCTGTCTGTCCCTCTCTCTCGCCCTCGCTCTCTGGTGGTTAGAGCCTTGCACTGCTGATCGAATGCCTAGGGTTTGAGTCTAGCTTTGAGCCACCACCCAAACGCCAGTTCCAAGGTGGTAATTCTCCCTGAAGATCAACTAAAAATGAGGAACGTTGAAATAATGAAAGAAAGAATCAGAAAACTTAGCTTTCCAGTTCTTCACTATTTCTTTACGAGTGTGTGGTGATCTATAACATTATAACACTATAGCACAATCAGGAAATAACACTACAAACATTTTGCATGAAAACATTGACGCACACACACACAAACCTGGGGGTTCAGTATTGGAGACTGAAAATCCTTTCTACCCCTTCTCACTGCTCCCATACGTGTGTGTGTGTGTGCATGCATGCATGCGTGTGCGAATGTGTGCGTGCAAGGGTGTGTGCATGCGTGCGTGTGTGCATACATGTGTTGCCACCTCTCTGTATTTCATCTTCCCCTTCACATCTTCCCGAGGAAGCCTTTGATTTTTCACTACCGCAGCCAAAAGTCACACACACACACCATCATAATAATATCGATAGTAGCAGACTGGGTTTTGTCCTTTGGTGGCAGGCAACTTCCACCCTTCACCCTGTCCCTCACTCCTTCATCCCCCCCGGCTCCCATCCCCTCCCTCGCCTCAACCTCCCCTTCACTTTATCTCAAAGAGTCCGTTTGATTCACCCACATCACAGCATCTTCAGCTCATGTCCCATGTGATGGCACGATGTGTGTGTGTGTGTGTGTGTGTGTGTGTGTGTGTGTGTGTGTGTGTGTGTGTGTACGTGTGTGTGTGTGTGTGTGTGTGTGTGTGCCGGGGGATGGGGAAGTTACTGTCATGGTGAGGGGGGGGGGGGGGGTAGGCAGAGGTGGCTTTGGTCAGCATCTGACATGATTGCTCCAGCTCGGCGAGAGCACGCAGTCACGCAACCAATACTTTAGTGCTGGTGTTGGTGTTAGCACAAAACGGTCTGAAAAGAACAGGAGGTATGTTTCTTTTTACGTTAGAGAGGAACTTATCTGTTTGTCTGCCTGTAGGAGTCTCTCTCTCTCTCTCTCTCTCTCTCTCTCTCTCTCTCTCTCTCTCTCTCTCTCTCTCTCTCTCTCTCTCTCTCTCTCTCTCTTCTCTCTTTCTGTCTGTCTGTCTCTCTCCTTCTCTGTCTGTCTGTCTGTCTCTTTCTCTTTGTCTCTCTGCCTCTCTGTCTGTCTGTCTCTCTCTTGATAGTCTCTAATCAGGGCAAGGGCCGGATGAAAACAGTATGCGTATGCTTATTCTGCTACCCTTGAAAAATAAAGATTCATTCATTCATTCATTATTTCATTCTCTCTCTCTCACGCATGCTTATTCTGTTACCCTTGAAAAATAAAGAATAAAGATTCTCTCTCTCTCTCTCTTCTCTCTCTCTCTCTCTCTTCTCTCTCTCTTTCTCTCTCTCTTCCTCTCTCTGTACCTATTATGTCTGAGTGGTTGTTCTCTGTCTGTGTCTCTGTCTGTCTGTACGTCTGTCTGTCTGTCAGTCTCGCGCTCCTTCTCTGTCTCTCTCTCTCTCTCTCTCTCTCTCTCTCTCTCTCTCTCTCTCTCCTTAATGTTAGGGGAAAGAATAATATCCCCTGTCTGTCTATCTCTTTGAGTCTCTGTAGCTCTGTATGACCTTGTCTGTGTCTCTTTGTCTGTCTACAACTGTCTCCATTACTGTGCGCTCTCTGTCCAGCTTTCCATCTTGCCTGTGTGTGGCTGTTTCGCTTTTGTTATGCCTGTCTGTCTGTCTGTCTGACTGCCTGTGTCTCTCTGTATCTGTCAGCCTGTCTGTCCTCACACACTCTCTCTCTAAGTATCTCTCCCTCTAAGCATCTCTCTCACACTCACATATTCACACACACATAATAATATCTTCACACATTACTGCTTTTACGCCACACTGCTGTTAGATAGACATAATAGACAAATGCGCAGGAACCACGATAAACCCCGTGATAGAGTGGAACACAGAATCGAAAGTTCTGCGATCTGGTTGCCAGTTTTGGAAGCTGCAGATGGTCCTTTTATGGCAGCCCCCCACTGGAGAATGGCAGATGTGAGAGCAAACAAACAAGAGGCAGCGATGTAATGGAGCGAAGAAGATGCAGCAAGAACGTCTGCAGCAAGAACCGTTTCTGCAAGAGCAGAGCAGAAGGGTGTCACAGGGAACTGCATTATGGAATCCATGCGTTTATGGAACGCGTGCGTGAGCGTGTGAGTCTGTATATGGACTCTAGTTGTGTGGTAAAATATTGAGTTGTGTTGTGTGTGCAGCTGTGTATTGCTGTGCTGTATTGTCTTGCTTTGGTTTGATGTAGTCTGGTATGGTGTGGTCTGTTGTGGTCTGGTCTGGTCTGGTCTGGTTTGGTATGGTCTTGTGTGGCATGGTCTGGTCTGGTCTAGTCTGGTATTGTTTGATGTAGTCTGATACGATTTAGTCTGGTTTTATAATCATTGCAAGGTAAAGTCTGGCCTGGTCTGGTATGAGTTGGTGTGGTCTGGTATGGTCTGGTATGGTATAGTATTGCATTGTGTGGTATGGCGTGGTGTGGTATTGTATGGTATGGTATGCTATGCTATGGTAATTACATTGGATTACATTGCATTATATTGCACAGCATTTATTGTATCTACCGGATTGTGTTATTTTCTGTTGTTGTATAATATATAATATTGTGTTTAAAGTCCACTTGATGGTAGAGTTGCTCTGCTCTGAAAAAGGTGGTACAGCACATCAGGCGTAATGCAACTATCCCACTTACTTTTTGTTTTGCTTTTTTGTTTTTGTCCACATGTGCATTTTGCTTCCTCATGTGACTGGGATTTCCCATAGACTTTTTCCACAGACAACTCTATAAGTGTTGCTGTAGTCTTTTTTTTCTCCGTGAGTCAAATCTGTTGCATAATTATAGACTTAATCTTATTGCAAATTAGTGCACAGATTACCATTCATAATCAAAGTGGACAATAGAAAGAGAGATACAGAGACAGAGATAGACAAACAGACAGAAAGATAGACAGACAGACAGATAGAAACACACACACATTCTTTAAGAAAATAAAAGGAACTCCTTTTTTTCCTCAAAAATCAATCTATAACAAATGTCTCTAAATCACTGTGTGCTGTGCTGTGCTGTGTTGTGTTGTCTTGTGCTGTTATTTTCTTTAGGCTGTGTGTTTGCTGTTGTAGGCAGAAGGTAACCAGCACGTGCAGCATTAAAACAAAACACACAGCCTCGCTCATCCCTAGGCAAACAATGACACCATTAGCAAATGAAACAGCGATGGAGGTTTAAAAGAAAAAGAAGCAACAAACACACGTACGCGCTCGCGCGCGCGCACACACCCACACATGCACACCCCAACTATACAGACTCGCGCTCGTGCGCCTGCACACATATTCAAAAGCATGCACACACACACGCGCGCGCGCGCGCCGCACTTCTATTGGGTTAAAATCAGTGTGGCATACAAATCAGGTTCATTGTCATGAGTAACATAATGTGTGATGTTATCACGCGCGCGTGTGCGTGTGTATGGTTGAATGTGCGTGCGTGCGTGCGTGTACGTGTGTGTGTGTAATGTGTATATAGTGTGTGTGTGTGTGTTTGTGTCAGTGTTCACGTGTATGTATGCATGCTCGCGTGGTGTGACTGAATACTTGCGTACATTGTTTGTGTGTGTGGAAGGGGGGGGGGGACGTTCGTGTATGTGTGTATGTGTGTGTGCGTGCGTGCCTGTGTGTATGTGTGCATTTACATACATATAGACATTGTGTGTGTGTTCGCGCGCGCGTACGCGCTATAGTCGAGTGAGCATAAACACTTTTTTCTTTAATAAAGTGTGCTAGTAAACGTCAAAGAGAAAGCCTCAGACAGACAGACAGACAGACAGACAAAGTATAAGAAAACCTGCTATCCTGGAAATCAGAAGACGGCTACCTTAATGGTGGGCAAACACTGCTGCATGCATACACAAAATATCACCATTAGGTAACCTCAGAGCTCTAGGCCTATAGACGAGGAGTGAAACTGAACGAAAGAAGAGACACACATACTGAGACAGAGTGAACGGATGGCAAAATTGACAAAACTGCGTACACACGGGGACTGGTGGTAAAAACGCACATAAGTACTTCACTATCCTTGAAATAAAAGAATAAAATCAAATAAATAATAAATAAAATAATAAATAAATAGATAAATCCAAACATAAAAATCATCAAAAGATCACCCAACCAGCCAGACAAACGGACATACTGAGAAACAGACAGACATACAAACAGACAAAAAAAGGACAATATCCTTTTACAACACTTTTGTCAGTATCATCAACCTTCCTTTTTTTAAAGTTGTGATATTAATTTACTTAATGGATCATCCACCTCCTTGTCTACCGGTGCGGGACAAGAAAAAAGCCCCCCTGTGTATTCTGTGTCGCACCAGTAATCGTACTATGATCTTTACTGCTCCCCTGAGATCTTTTTGAAAAAGTCAGACGTCTGTCACGCTGGCACCTTTTATTCATTGCTGTGAAATCATCTTTAGTTCTCTCTCTCTCTCTCTCTCTCTCTCTCTCTCTCTCTCTCTCTCTCTCTCTCTCTCTCTCCTCTCTCTCTCTCTCTTTCTCTCTCTCTGTCTTTTCTCTTCTCTCTTTCTCTCTCTCTCTCTCGCTCTCTCTCTGTCTCTCTGTCTGTCTGTCTGTCTCTCTTCCCTTCTTTTAGTGTCACCGTGTGTGTATGCATGTATGTATGTATGTGTGTAAATCCTTTCACCTTCACCTTCACCTATCCAGTAGGGGGGGGGGGGGGGGGGGACGGGATAGCCTAGTGATTAGAACATTGTGCTCGCAATCTAACGACCCGGGTTCGATTCCCGTTCAAGGGGATATTTTCCCCTGGAGTTAACATCAGTGCAGACTACACTCTCCCCAAAGTCCTTCGGATGAGACTATAAACCGAGGCCCCGTGTGCGAACGCACGCAGAACTTCTTGCGCACACGTTAAATCCTGTTCCGCTTTTCGTAAGAGTAGGCCATTGTGTACCACTGGGAACAGATGACAATTTACAAAACCGCATACACATATAAAAGAACAAATTTATTACAAAATCCAGTAGTCTAGTACACCGTTGGGGCACCATTGAAGATGTTGCAACCTGCTTCCTCTACTCCCCGCAGTTTTCAGCTTTCCGTGTTCCACTCAAGGCCAGTCCGCTCTCTGATGTTGTCTTCCCATCGTTTTCTCTGTCTGCCTCTTCGTCTCCTTCTTTGTACCGTTCCCTGTAGGACAGTCTTGGCTAGTCCAGATTTTTCGATTGACGTGCCCATACCGTCTCAGTTTGTGTTTTTTCACTGAAGTCCGGAGCTGTTCACATGGTCCATTGGCGTTGTACAGACAGTGTGAAGGCAATAAGACAAGTGGAAAAACTGGTAAGTAAGGTATGGAGGGAGGGAAGGAAGGAAGGAGTGTGACATTGTTTGCCCAGAAATCTCCACTGCCCTATCAAGACACAGGGCTGATGGACAGGGCCAAAAAGGAGACTGCCGTCAGTCTGGCCATAAAAAGGTCACGTGCTCACTTGTCTTACTGCCGTCAGTCTGGCCATAAAAAGGCCACGTGCTCACTTGTCTTACTGCCGTCAGTCTGGCCATAAAAAGGTCACGTGCTCACTTGTCTTACTGCCGTCAGTCTGGCCATAAAAAGGCCACGTGCTCACTTGTCTTACTGCCGTCAGTCTGGCCATAAAAAGGTCACGTGCTCACTTGTCTTACTGCCGTCAGTCTGGCCATAAAAAGGCCACGTGCTCAATTGTCTTACTGCCGTCAGTAAGTGGGAATGTAAACTTATAAAAGAGGGACATCATGGTTGAAAAGACCTTTCGAAACAAAAACTTATCAACTAACTAACCGTCCAAATTAACCAAACCAACCCACACGGTGCTTCCATAGAGCCTGGAGACAATGCCAGCACATGCATCACAACAGATTCAAGCTCACATTCACAGTCAAGTCCATCAGTCACCACTGGAGAGAACACA
>CM054134.1:95150543-95153043 GCA_028751875.1 Rapana venosa
ATTTTGCCAGGTACAACTCCCTTGTTGTCGTGGTTTCTTTTACGTGCGCTAAATATGTGTAATACACGGGACCTGGGTTTACTTTTTTTTCTTTCTAGGCAGGTGCGTTACCTCTAGACCACCGATCCACCATAGCTACGGATCTATGAAAAGCTCTCCGCAAGAGCTCTCCATTAAAGGAGAAAATCCTCTGAAGTCAGAATATGGCTGCCCTATTGGCGAAGAAACTGAAAACAGTCAAACATACAAGCTTCTCATCCAGTGTGTACTGACAGTCTTCTTCTCTTGTTCGCTTTTTTTTTAACACTGTCAGATGTGTTTGGGAGAAATAATGGCATAGCATTTCCAGTGATTCCCAGCTGTGTTTATTGAGACATGAGTTGTAGCCAATTTTGCAGTACAAAAAACTCAACCCACAACAACCCACCAAACAAACCCTAAGCTTTTGAGTATGGTGTTTTGGGTTTTTTCCCTTTTATTCATTTATATCGAGGCTAATGGAATAAGCACTTATGTGCTTTTTTTACATCCAGTCCCCGTGTGTATGCGGATTTGTAAATTCTGTCATCTGTTGCCACCGGCACACAATGGCCTTACTCTTACGAAAAGTGTTGATGTCATGAGCACCCTTGCTACCTTAGCATGGGTACACTGACCTGTTGTCCAGCAGCAGCAGCAGCAGCTACAAGTGATGAAAGAACAGAGCGACAGAACAGATGGGCAGATAAATTAGCTGGAGATAAGAGGGATTACCACTGCGCTGGTCAGCTTCTCTGGACTGCAAAATGAATGAGAGGTCAATGGCTTTTTGATCCCGGACTACCAATATGCAGCTAGCTAGAGTGGTTACTGTGTGTGTGTGTAGTGTGTGTGTATGTAGTGTGTGTGTGTGTAGTGTGTGTGTGGTGTAGTGTGTGGTGTAGTGTGTGTAGTGTGTGTATGTGTGTGGTGTAGTGTGTGTGTGTGTGTAATGTGTTGTGTGTGTGTGTAGTGTGTGTGTATGTATGTGCTACAAATAGTACTGTTGATCTGTGTCGTCAGTGGCATCATACATTGACAAAATTCGATAATAAAGGTAATGAATAAATACATACAGGTTTTCTCACTTGCAACATGCGTGCGTATGTGTACGGAACCCCCAATGCCCCTCCCTCCACACACACAAAACCATCCAAACACGCACGCACGCATGCTCACACGCAGTTGCATGTACACACTCACACCTGCGCCCAACCGCCCCCCTCCACACACAATAACACACACAAACACACACATGCACACACACAAACACACACATACACACACACACAACGTACGTGCGCGTGCGCACACACACACACACTAACACACGCACGCACACGCACACGCAGACACACACACACACGCAGACACACACACACACAAGTACATTTGCACGTAAGAGTTTGCACATGTGTAAGTCCACAAACAGTGTATTCAAGATGCCGAAGTTCTAAACGAAAAGTGACTGTTCATGAATGATATAGAAGATGTTCCAAAGCCTTGAAAGTACTGTTCTGTGCATGAAATAAAAAAAGGTCAGAGTTCGAAAAGAGAGATATTTGAATGATCTTTATTTTCCAAGGGTAACAGAGTAGGTATTCATATACTTTTTTCTCATCTGGCCCTTGCCCTGATTAGGGACTATCAACAAAATGCACACACACGCACACACACACACATACACACACACACGACAAAACCCCAACTACAACAACAACAACAGTTCAACGTATGTTTATAAGAAAAGCTATAAATGTGTATTCCACAAACACATAATCCCCTCTCTTGTAGAAATACATCGATTATAATGATTTTGAGAAAGAAGATAGCGATGTGTTCAATAAACACACAATTCCTAACTGACTTGAGCGAGAGAAAGAGAGAGAGAGAGAGAGAGAGAGAGAGAGAGAGAGAGAGAGAGAGAGAGAGAGAGAGAGAGAGAGAGAGCACTAAAGTACATCTGTACTCTCCAGACTTTGCTAGAAGTATTATTTTTCATTCTTCGTGCTAAAGCTTTGAAGTTTGCCAATTTTGAGATTTTGCGTATGCGACCATTCTTGCCCAACATTAGGGTAGCCGCATTCCGACTTCGGGGATGATGTCTGAATACAACAGCAGTTTAAATGCTGGGTTTTGTTTGTTTGTTAACACATTGTTACTCATTCCCACGGGCACTCAATGGCCTTCACCTTTGAAAGGTCGAATATGTTTTAATTAACGTGTGTGCAAGATGTTCAGCGCGCATTCACACATGGGCATAACAGTTTATAGTCTCATTGGAAGGACTTGGAGGAAGTGGATTTGGCACTAACGATAACTGCAGGAGAAAAATCCCCTTAAACCGGTACCTTTGTGGTAGCTCAAACGAGAGGCGTCAGATTTACGAGCTTCCCCTGGGAGATGCTAAGGCCCTGTCAGTAGAACCTTCTGGAAACTACGTGCTAGCAATTCCCTCTTTTCTATCCCTCTCTTTGTTTAT
>CM054134.1:95160543-95170543 GCA_028751875.1 Rapana venosa
ACACAGCGCGCAAATGCAGCCTAACTCAGTCAAGGGTCCAGGGCCCAGTGCTAAAATTAGCACGCCCCTTCCTTTTACCAAGTCCATGTGTGGTCAGTTTCTGCTGTCATTAACACCAGCTGGGCTGGAATGGATAGCAGCCGAGAGTAGCTGAAAGTGGGGGAAACTGACAGCTGAGTCTATCTCGACTTTTTCAGGAGTCGCAGGGGGCATTGCACTAGATTTTTCGAGGTAGGAGGTCGAGTCGTGAGCGGGTTGAACCTGCCTGAGTGCAACAACCCTCTCCAAAGTGGTCTGGCTAGGTGTCACGAAAATAGCACTGCAGACAGGGAAAAAATGGTGCAAACATTGATTGGTTAACACATCAATCTTGTTAGGTTAATTGTCAACAAAGAAGCGTTAAATAACATACCATGGCAAGTCTTGTCAAGGTCGTGACAAAGGTGAGGTGAATGTACTAAATGAAGAAGGTGAATTTTATTTGTTGAATTTCGTTTTGAAGCTGTTTCATTTCACACCGTTTTCTTTTCGGTCCTCAAATAGAGCTCAGAGCGAATAATGAGACTACATTACTCAATGTCTAAGTGCAGTGACTTTTAAAGGGATGATTTAAACTAGTATTTGTTGTCAAACGTGTATCCAAGAAAAATTCACTTTTACAGTTGGAACAAATTGATGTCTACCAACTGCCACATGCGTAGACTGAACTTGTTATTGCTGTTGAGCACATTATGAGCTTTTACTTTGTTGTACTGTATTGTACGTGTGTATATGTATGATTTGTAAAATAAAATTTTGTTTTAAACCAATGGTGTGATTTTGCGTATGTGATTGTTCTTTTACCCACCATTAAGATAGCCGCATCTCGACTGTAGGGGGGTTACTAAACACTACTCCTGTGCATATACACTTTATAAAAGTTTGTCATCCGTTCCTATTGGCCCGAAATGGCCTACTTTTTCAAAGGTAGAACAAGTTTTTAATGTGTGAGCAAGATGTTTTTTGCGTGCGTACGCATACGGGGCCTCGCTTTATCGTCTCGTCTGAAGGACTTTGGGGGAAGTGGTGTCGGTACTGTTGATAAATTCAGGGAGAAATCCCCTAAAACAGACGCCTCCATAGTGGCTCGACCCCAGGCCATCAGATGACGAGCGCAACGCTCTAACCACGAGTATATCCCTCCCTTCATGTCACGAAATAACCTGGACTGGGAAGCGGGCACCCACATAATGCTAGAAGACTCAACTAGCTCCACGTCATGCTGCAACACTCCTGCAAGACTCCTGCCCCATTCTGCTCACTTCTAGCTGTCACACTTTAGCGTACATAAAATAATTCCTATGATTATAGCACAGCATGACTTGTAAGCATGATATTATTCCTTCACATTTAAAAAAGCATGCAGTAATTCATTCACGATAGAATACTTCTTTTCAAATCTTTGGACACTCATAGTACAATTGTCACTATAGTTTTTTTCCCCACAAAACCCCTTAATTCTAAAGATAGTTTTTTTTTAAATCAAATAATGCATACCTTCATAAACACACTTAATTCTTATGATAGGTTTTCTTGTCTAATAATTTTTGGTCCCATAATGCATCCATACTATGACTCCGCCCCTCCCCCTTCCCCCCCCCCCCCCTTCCACCCCCCCCTCCCCCACCCCCCCCCGAAAAGGACACTTGAATACACAGCAGCAAAGAAAAAAAAGGATATAGAAAAAAAAAGAAAAAGGGAGGAGAAAAACCACGCACACATTGATAATCTACTTACCGTCCAATAACAATACAGAACAAAGTCTGGCCATTTCTTAATCCCTAATCACATTATCTACCACCCTATTTCCCCTAGGTCTGGCTGTGACAGATAAGAAGTGGATGAAGGCTGACCACGACCTTCTCTGTACAGCCTTGTGCTCCATCTCCTGCCTTTGCTTCAGACGTGACGATTGTTGCAGAAATGCTGCTCTGCAGCGGGTTTTGAGCCAAGCTGATATTATTATTTTTAGTTTACTTCTGTAGATCACGAGTGTGTGTGTGTGTGTGTGTGTGTGTGTGTGTGTGTGTGTGTGTGTGTGTGTGTGTTTGTGTGTGTGTGTGTGTTGTGTGTGTGTGTGTGTGTGTGTGTGTGTGTGTGTGTGTGTGTGTGTGTGTGTGTGTGTGTGTGTGTGTGTGTGTGAATGAATCATTGTGTCGGGGGTAGTCCATCTGTCTTATGTCTTCGTCTGTCTGTTCTTCTCTCTGTTCTTTTGTATCTCTCTGCCTGTTTGGCTGTTGCAGTATCTGTTTCTATGTGTTTGGATGTTGCTGTTTCTCTTTCTGTCTGTCTGTTTGTTTGGCTATTGCTGTCTGTCTGTCTGTCTGTCTCTCTAAATATGTATATATAATTATGATTATAATTATAAAATTATGTATATCTCTCTTTCTCTCTCCCATTACATATTTTGCATTGGCACATGACCTTTTTCTTGTTTACTGTCTCTGCATCTTCCCCCAACCAACAGAGACAGACAGACAGACAGAGTCACAGACAGACAGACATACAAAGACAGAGACAGGGACGTAGAACCATGTCCGCTAATCTCCTGACCACTGATGACATCAAAATATCTGCGCATCTGATTCTCAGCTCCTGGCAGTTGATCAAGCAGATTGACCACGATTAGGACTGACCACAGTACCGTCGTTCTTTCCCACAGCCTGGCTTCCCTGCACGTGTCTTCTTCAGACAGGAGTGCTGAGGCAGACAGACTGATTCACTGTCACTATGTGCTGCTGCTGCTGCTGCAGGCTCTGGCACACACTGAACTGTGCTGTCCTGTCCTGTCTTATCCTGTCCTTTGCTCAGAGTAGGATTGTGTAGCTGGGTGTGTAGAGTCAGTTTGGGTCTTGTGGTGTGGGTCACTCACGCTTACGTGTGTGAATTAAATTTTTTTTATTCTTTTATATCGATGATAGTGGAATAAGCACTTATGTGCTATTTTATATCCAGTCCCCGGTTGTGTGCGGTTTTGTCAATTTTGTCATCTGTTTCCACCGACACACGATGGCCTACTCTTACAGAAAGCGGATGAATGAATAGTTGTGCAGGGTTGTATGATTCGTTAAGGTCTTTGTCTGTCTTTCTTTTTACTTTGTCTTTATGCCTGTCTGACTGTTTATCTGTGATTTGTTAAGGTCTTTGTCTGTCTGTCTGTTTGTTTTTTTCTTTCCTTATGTCTGTCTGTCTGTCTATCTGTCTGTGTGGCTGTCTATCTGTCTGTCTGCCTCCCCCCCCCCTCTCTTTCTCTCTCTATTTCTCCATCTCTCTCTGTCTCTCTCTCTCTCTCTCTGTCTCTCTCTCTCTCTCTTTCTCTCTCTCTCTCTCTCGCTCTCTCTCTCTCTCTCTCTCTGTCTGTCTCTCTCTGTCTCTCTCTCTGTCTCTGTCTCTCTCTCTCTCTATCATCAGCTTTTTATTCCCATTCCTCTGCTGCAGTCAAACCAAAGCTGGCTGTGGCGTGGAGTCTTGTTCTCGTCACGCAGTGTTCAGTTGTGACCAGTTTCCCCCTTCTTTTCACCGGTTATTTCTGTCTGTTATCGCTTCAAATCTCAATCAGGGCTTGCCTTTCTATGTGTTGCTGCTATGTCGAGTAGTTTTTTTTTGTCTGTACTTTTTAAAATTTTCAAAATTGGCTGGCTGTCTGTCTGTCCGTCTGTCTCTGTCTGTCTGCCTTATGTCTTTCTGTCTGTCTGTCTCTGTGTCTGTTTCTGTCTGTCTCTCTCTCTCTGTGCTTGCGTGCGCGTGTGTGTGTGTGTGTGTGTGTGTTTTATTTTGTGCGTGCGTGCGCTCGCGCGCGCGCCCGTGTGTGTGAGTGTGTGTGGCCTTCAACTATTTTTTTGTTCTCTGTACAAACGCACATCTGCAAACGAGCGCACGCAGCCCCCCCCCCCACACACACACACATGCAAGCACGCGCGTGCACTTATCTCCATCCACCCATCCCTCTCATAAACGCAGACAAATACTAGCTCTACAGTGAGAAGACAGGCACGCAAACGTACGCATGGAACACGTACACATACAGACTTACACACATACACGCCCGTGCGCAAACACACACACACATTCACACGCTCACGCACGCCATGCACGCAAACACACACACACACACACACACACACACACACACACACACACACACACACACACAGAGCGCCTGCAAGCACTGCTTGTTCAAAACACCGAAATTATCCAAACCATGCACTGCGACAGACTATCCAAAAACAAAATCAGCCTGCTTCCAGCACTGAATTGATTGAGCCTCAGTTGCTGGTATACTTCCAATGAGTTGCCTCGTGGCGGCTTTTTAGCACTGATAAGTTCAACTGTACTGATGGCTCAGGGTTGTTTTTTTTGTTGTAAGGAAGGGGTGGAAACGTATCTTGTGTGTAAAATGAGGAGCGGGGGACCAGCAGTAATGAGACATCATACTTGATGAGGCAGGGAGAGAGAGAGAGAGAGAGAGAGAGAGAGAGAGGAGAGAGAGAGAGGAGAGAGAGAGAGAGAGAGAGCGACAGAGACAGAAAGAGAGACAGAGAGAACAGGTTCACTGCAAATCTCCTGTTGATGGCTCTAAAAGACCAGCCTCCACCTAAGGGAGATAATTTATTGCCTGCTGGCACGAACATGACGAGGTATTGAGCTGGGATGGGTGTGGCTGTACTGTGGTGGTGAAAATAAGTAAGGAGAGGAGGTATTATGGAATTCCTCAACCGATCAAGAATGACAATGAATATGACAGGTTTTTTCCTCCCTCTAGCATGATTCTCCTAGTCCACCCCTTCTCCTTCTAATCTCCATTGTCTTCGAAAAAAAAAAAAAAAAATGTTTAAAAATCGTTACAACTCTTTTTTCTTCGGTTCCACTTTCGTGTGATATATATATATATATATATATATATATATATATATTATATATATATATATATATATATATATATATATATATATATATATATATAACAAAATGTAGTGAGGAAAAACTAGTCCAGGTTACCAGTTACAACTTCATTTCCATCATAAAAATGACTTTTGTCCAAGATTTTTTTTAAAAATCAATACAATATAAAACTGTGAATGCAGCATTTGGGGAATAATTGAGTAAGGACCATGCCTTTGGCCTGACCTGATATAGATAGATAGATAGATAGATAGATAGATAGATAGACAGACAGACAGACAGACAGACAGAGAGAGAGATTTTTACAAGGGTGAGCGCGAGACGAATCAACAGCAGGTCAAGGACGGAAGGAGCAGTAGACATTATTTTCTACTCCCAGCCTCTTGTCTGCACTTCAGGGTCTGTATGTCTGGAGTGGACTAGCGTGGTCATGTCCAGACGCTCAGGGACAGATGGGCATTGTAGTCCACTTATGGGAAGAGGGTATTCTGTAGGTACATGCTCTCGCGCGCGCCTCTGTCTGGTGTGTGTGTGTGAGAGAGAGAGAGAGAGAGGAGAGAGAGAGAGAGAGAGAGAGAGAGAAAGTGAGTGAGTGTATATGTGTGTGTGTGTGTGGGGTGTGTGTGGGGTGTGTGTGTGTGTTGTGGTGTGTGTGTGTGTGTGTGTGTAACGGCTACGAACATTTCTTGAAGCATCAAAACAGCTTGGAAATTATGAATAAATCACAAATTTTAAAAACATAAAAGCGAAAATGTAGGCAGTATTGTTTGTACATTGTAGTTCAGTGAGCTGAGATGAGACGTGAATCGCCGCAATCCAGCAGTGATGAAGATTAAGGTTCTAAGTGAAAAAGGCAACAATCGATTTTCCCACTCCAAAAAAGAAATCATGCGAGAAAACACACAAATCTGGGATTAAATGCATAAAGCGTTCAGGCATGTGTTTATCCAGCCACTTTTCTTTGTTAAGAAGCCATGATAAATAATGCATGATTTGAAAGGCTACAGCTTAGTGCCTTTCTTCATGTTCTAAGCAAGGTGACACGGTGGACTCAAGGAGTCATTCTCGCCCAACATGTTTGTGGACAGCAGATACATCTCTCTTGACCTCAGTATGAACACATAGAGCTGTGCTCGAAGCGGTTATGTGCTGAATGGAGCAGCGAGTGACTGGAGCCTGCTATACACAACGATCCTTCTCTGCCATCAGATAACGGCCATAACCTCGCCACACAAGGAGGAAAAACGTATTTCGCGAGCCATCCAGCATACTTTTACACCCACAACAGAGAGAGACTCCAAGAGGTAAACATGCCGATCTCTGAATAGGTATAGAGACAGTGGTGCAATGGTCTAGAGCTAACACACTCGTTTTCGAAGAGGAAGATGTTTCGGTCGGAATATAGCCTTTCAAAAAGTTGATTTTTGCTACCCCCCTATTCCAGTCAGGTAAACAGGTTGTGAGTGGTTCTTGCACAGTTGAGACGATACATTGGGTCTCTTATTCATTATAAATTTAGTGCACTAAAGTAAACCTGGCGACTTGATTTTAATTGCATGAAAAGTACTGCAGAAATTCCCACTCTCACAAGCAAATAGGTATGCCCAAAAATGTGTCTTTCCTGGAGTACAGCCTACGTTTCACACAAAGGTTTCAACAAGAACATTCTGTGCTGTATGTTTCTTGGCATCTTCAAACAGGAAAGAAACGTGTGTAGAACTATATGGCACTGGTCTCAATAAAAACGAGTAGGGAAATATGAAAAAAATGGGGGAAAGTACAGAGAAATTCAAGCCCCTTCAGAAAAAGAAAAAAAATGCTTAGAATACTCTACGGTTCATAAATGTATGAGACTGATCTGCACACAGATGAAATAAATCACCGTTTTTATATTTGTTTGTTAGAAAGGGTAATCTGTATCATATTTACAAGATCAGTTTTAAACACATTGTTCAGACGTGTTCTTCAGTACCGTTTTAAATTTCGGCGTCATTTCAATGTTTTTCTCAAGAAGACGCAAAATCTTAATTTATGACTTCTCTATCTTGGCAATTGTTATCAATGCAATGGTGGCATTTTCTTGGACTTCTGTTGTGGATTGACCTTACCAGGTGACCCTAGCTCCTTGAGGGAATGTCTGGTCAGAATGGTAGCAGTTTCTTGGAGGTTGAATTTTCCTTACCAGGTGACTTGGCTTCATCCTTCAATCCTTAATAAATCATTACATCACTGTGATGAAGTTTTCTGGCAAATGTGTTATATGGCAAACTGGCCCTGGCAGAACCCAACCCTGCCAGTTGCATACAAGCATGCATCTTCATTTTTGTCTTCGTCGAAAGCTCAGACAACAACTTGATAGGCCCTGACAGATGCTGCTGCACGCCAAAGGGCCTCTAGAAATCCAAAGATCTTGTCCCTCATCGGCAGGTCAGTAGGCCACATATCAGCCCTCAAGTTTTGGTGTGTTGGACAGATCTGGAGGAAGTGTTCCACTGTCATGGGAAAAGTGCTGTAGGGGCACGTCACAGAATCACCAATGTGGAACTTGGCGAACATGTAATGGCCTAGTCTGCAGTGTCCAGTCCTCAGTCTCATAATAGTCACTTGGTCTTTTCTGAGCAGGAGGTAGTAGTCATCCCTACTGTTGGCATTAGGGTGCTGCTGAAGCCCTCTTCTCGCTTTTCCTTTACGATTGTCCTTGCTTCTTCAAGCATCCCTTTCTGCTCCTCTTGAGGCATCTAACCTCTTACCTTTGCCAGTAGGTCAGGTTCCTCGTTGCCATAGATGCTGCAGTGTAAAGGAACTCATATGATTGTTTGAGTGTATACTTAGTGGACTTCTTTTTATTGGCTTTCTTCTTTTTTATTGGCATACTCTATTGGTAAAGGTTGTAATAATGTAGTACTTCAGCATTATCATTAAGAATTGTTTGTTAGGCTTGATGAAAAGAAGCAAATGCATTGCTTATTCAATGGACCATCTGAAAATAGAATTTGACTTGACTTGACTTAACTTGACTGCTGCAGGGAATCAAGAGCGGAGGCACGGCTGTTAGGTTCCAAGCCTGAATCAAGAATTCAGAGCTTCAAGAATTCCTTTAAGAAAATAAACAAAAACAAACGCTTTAGTTTCTTCTAGCTTCCTCATTATCTGTGGCTTTACTGTTTGTGTTTTTCGTGTCAGAATCCCCATTTTTTTTATAATTTATCAGAGCCATCGATCCCAGTTCTAATCAGTTAATGCAGAGAGTCATAGGCGCTGCAGTTTTTGTTAATCTTTCTTTGCTGTTGGAACAAACCTGCATTTTGCTAGCAGCAGACGTGACCAAGTTCAGTCCATTGCACGTGCCATGTGGACAGTCAGCGTGATACAGACATGCAGAGCTTTCCAGCCTTCTCCCCCCTCCCCCACCCCCACCCCACCTTCCTTTACTGACACGTGCTGTGCAGGAGGCTGAAAGAAAGCAGGACCTGGGTGCAAGAGTGAGGCTGGGGGAACCAAGGGGAGAAATTTGGCTGTGGGACTGTGGCTGTGGGACTGTGGCTGTGGCAATGGCAATGTGGCTGTGGCAATGTGGATGTGGCAATGCGGCTGTGGCAATGTGGCAGTGGGAATGTGGAAGGAGGAATAACAAAAATGATATAGGCTGTGGAAATGAGGCTGGATCAATGACGGGAAAAATTTCGACAACAGTAGCCGATGGAGAGAGGCTGACGGAATGATGTCAGAAATGTTGGCTGTGGACTTGGGGCTGAAGGGATGAGGAAAAGAGAATTTTGGCTGTCGGAATGAGGCTAATGGATGACAGAGATAATTTTGGCTGTGGGAATACTGCTGAAGTAATGACAGAGAGAATTTTGGCCGTTGGAATGAGGCTAATGGATGACAGAGAGAATTTTGTCTGTTGGAATGAGGCTAATGGATGACAGAGAGAATTTTGGCTGTGGGAATAAGGACTATGGGATGACAGAGATAATTTTGGCTGTGGGAATGAGGGCTATGGGACGACAGAGATAATTTTGGCTGTGGGAATGAGGATTATGGGACGACAAAGAGATTTTGGGCTGTGAGCATGAGAACTATAGGATGACAGAGATAATTTTGGCTGTGGGAATTTTGGGTCTGGAAAAATGATAGAGAAAAATGTTGACTGTAATGATAAAACTGGAGAAATGTCGGATGGAGATTGACTGTGGCTAGAGTAATACTGTGTGTTTTGTGTTGTTTTTTGTTGTTGTTGTTGTCTTCATTTAAAAGTCTGTTCACTCTAAGTGATATTAGACGAGGGGTGTGTGTGGTGGTTTGTGCGTGTGTGTGTGTGTGTCTGTGTGTGCGCGTGCATGTGTGTGTGCATGCGTGGTGTCTGTGTGTTGCACGCGCGTTCGTGTACTAAGACTTTTATATGTTTGTATCCTCAAACATGTGAGTATGTAGCCAGACAAGGAAGGAGGGTAGACAGAGTAGATAGATGTACGTCACTTTTAAAATTTAAAAAAAACAACCAGGCAAGACAAAAAAAACAAACCCCCCGAAGAAAGCTGTAAAAGAAAGGGAAACCACGGACATTCCGTTAAACGGGCCAGAGAACAGAAAGTGCTGATCAGGCTGAAAACCGAAACACCAGGGTTGAAGCGTCATCTTTTCATCATTGGTTACACCTGCTCCCTTCCTACCCACGTACTCTTGAAGTTAATTAGGCTTTTTGATCCTAACCCGCCTCTTGTGCTTCTCCTCCACCCCGACCCACATCCCCATCCTTACATCCCTACCCCTACCCCCACCACTACCACCCCTTTTCTTTCCCGTGTTCCTGTCTTTTTTCTTGGCTGTGTATTCGTTAGAAATGGTCAGTGTGCCTATCGAAAACAGTCTCTGTCTAATTATGTCTGTTTCTGTCTCTGTCTCTGTCTCTGTCTCTCTCTCTCTCTCTCTCTCCTCACTCTCCTCTCTCCTCTCTCTCTTTGTGTATTTGTATGCCCAGTCTGTTCCTTTCTGTATGTGTGTATGTGTGTGCATGCGTGTGTGTGTGTACTGAAATGTGTGTACGTGTGGGGTATAT
>CM054134.1:95173043-95178043 GCA_028751875.1 Rapana venosa
AGATGGGCCTTTTTTGTGTCGGTGGGAAAAAGATGAAAACATTTCAATAGAAAATAAGCAACAAACAAACCCGCATACAGGTTTTTTTTTTAGACCCCATCCCGAATGAAAGTGGTACCTTTTTGGGGGCAATACGGGGGCATACTCAAAGCCCAATATGAACCTCGGAGTTCTAGCCCAGGAAAGAATACGGGGGCCCGGTGGTTGGGGGTGAGATTCGGGGTCTGATGACCCGGGGACGAATCTCGTTTTAAAAGGAATTTTTTCCCCGGGGTTTTAAAAACCTCCAACCCTCTCTTCCCCCCCAAATCCATGGGGGAGAAAATTTTAAAGGAGTCCCCCTTCGAGCGCCAAACACTTGCGCGCACTTAAATCATGTTTTTGCTTTCGAAAGATAGGGCATTGTGTGCCGTTAGGGAAAAGATGACAAAATTTACAAAACCGCATGCACACGGGGAATGGATAGAAAAAATGCACATGGGTGCTTATTCCATTATCCTCGACATAAAAGAATAAGTAAAAAGTAAATAAAAATAAGTAAGTATTCCAGAGAAGACCATGGCATTTTCCATCATCACACCAACAAGTGATGTAACCTGTTTGTTAGGGCCAAGACGAACTTTTTGGTTTTCTCTCTGTGTGTGTGTGTGTGTGTGTGTGTGTGTGTGTGTGTGTGTGTGTGTGTGTGTGTGTGTGTGTGTGTGTGTGTGTGTGTACTCTATGTGTGTGTGTGCGTGCGTGTGTGCGTGTGTGTTGTGTGTGTATTTGTGTGTGTATTTGTGTGTGTATGTGTGTGAAAAAATTAATGGCGTTGGACACTTGACCTTGCGGTATTCTCTCATCTGAGAGACTATACGCCTGCTTCACTATTCAGGGAGAGTTTCGTGAAAAAAGAATGGTTTAAAATCCATTTTCAACGTCAGGCCTCTCGCTTCTCCAAGCAGTTGTTCTATCCTCTAGATCACTTAATCTAATAACACCAAGAAAAAAAAACATCAAATGAACAGCTTCTAAATGTTGTCATTGAATTGTTTTTAACACAGCACAACTTTACACACAGTTTCAAATAAATGGAGGAGATTTTGCCTTTTGTAGAAAAAAATGAAACGACTTTTGGTGCAGAAGATTTTTGTTTCCTTCTCTTCTGCCAATGTTGGTTTACTCTGAAAAATTGGGGGAAAAGTAAACAAAAAACAAAGACAAAATATAACAAGCGAAAAATCAAACCAACACGGAAAAACTCAAACTAACCAACCAACCAACAACTAAAAAACACAAATAAATCACCACCCTTTCCAAAACAAAAAAACCACAAGTAAGCAAAACGCCCTACTAACCTAAAGCAAAACAAATGCCACATGAAATACACACACAAAATGAGCACACAAAAATGATGCATCATCAAAAGCAGCATGAATTTGTCTGCAACCTTTGCGTTTAGCAAATAAAAAGTTGACCCCTCTTGATATATTGACATTCTAAAAAACACACACGCCCTTGAACAATAATTGAAATAACTCGGCGAAAGAGCTTAACATCCACAGCCAACAAGCAATTTGTTCCTATAACGATGCGATGGTTTACACTAAGACTCCCAATTTATAACACCCCATGTAATAGTACACCATCGTTTGACCTTTAATGATGTCTCACTTACCGTTCGTCACTGGGCCACTCTGTGGTTATTTGCCTATTTTTTTCCATGAACAACCATTATCCCTTCTCTCCTTCTAAAAGATCAAAATACGACGAAATTTCAATGGTTCTGACACGGTCATTAATGCCAAACTCCACTCGCTTCAAACGTTATCGTCAGTGATTACGGGTGATTATGGCTGGTAAAACGCCTGTTGACCTATGCACATATCTGCATACGAATTCGGATGGGTAGGGGGTCTAGGTTTTTTCCCCCTCCAGTGCAGTGCATCGTGCAGTAGCCTATAAAACAGGCTAGCGGGACAACTGAAGCTGAGTGACGTCGGAGTTTCAGCGTTGAGTAAACGAACACTTCTAGTTCCACGATGAGGGCAGTTGTTTATGCAACCCTGGCCGGTGTCTTGGGTAAGTTCGTTCTTGTCAACTATCTTCCTTCCCTCCCCTCCTCCACTTTTTTTTATATCATGCAAACTGTTTTCGATTAAGCAGAAAAATGAAGTTCGAAAGCATGTTGATACAAACTAGATTTAGAAAAACGAAATGTCGAGTTATAGACCTTTTGTTTACCGTTTATTTGGATAAAATCACGGTCCTTGACACTCTTTGATTTCTGCATTTCAGATAAGTCCAGTGATGTTTTATTTTTAGTTTAAGTTCTGTGGATTTTTTTTTCCTTCGCAGCAGAATAATGAAAGAAGATGAAGAAGAAGAGGAAAGGGTCAGGGTTAGAACTGATAGGCTGAGAAAATGTTAGAGAAGTGAAAGAAATTTAGCTAAGGACAGAGAGCGAAAGCAAAACTCCACGCTGCTTTGCGAATGTTTTTTCATACATGAAAACATAATCCGATTTTTGTTGTTTTTATTGTTGTTATTTTTTTGCAGACTCATACTTCTATAATTAAGCGCCCACACCAGATGTGTGAGCAATGTGTGCATTAGACAGAAACTATGTGACAGAAAGACACCACCACAGCCGATGATCATTTTTTTTTTTTAGTAAATAAAATATTCAGTTCTAAGCCGTAATGATTAATTTACTAAATTTTGTTAGAATCAAGTTTTATACAGTAGAAAAATTAATGTTAGGTCTATGATGTTTTTATCAATTTTGCAGAAGACAAAAGTTTGATTTAAAAAGAAAAGAAAGGAACTATGCAGGCCTAAGCTTCTTCACGAATGAGCCCTCTGTTTGTCTGTCTGTCTGTCTGTCCATCTCTCTCTCTCTCTCTCTCTCTCCTCTCTCTCTCTCTCTCTCTCTCTCTCTCTCTCTCTCTCTCCTCTTCTCTCCCCTCCTCCCTGCCTCTCTCTCTCTCTCTTTCTTTCTTTCTTGTGTCAGTTTCAAGTCTGTTATTAACGTTTTCGCCCACATAAGATAATTTATCACTTTTCAGCGATGTCTCTTGCTCGTACAGATAAATACATAGTGTCACTGGCTCGTACAGATAAATACATAATGTCACTGGCTCGTACAGATAAATACATAGTGTCACTGGCTCGTACAGATAAATACATAGTGTCACTGGCTCGTACAGATAAATACATAGTGTCACTGGCTGGTACAGATAAATACATAGTGTCACTGGCTGGTATAGATAAATACACAGTGTCACTGGCTGGTACAGACAAATACATAGTGTCACTGGCTCGTACAGATAAATAGATAACGTCGCTTGCACGTATAGAGAAGTAGACAATATCGCTTGCCTATGCAAATAAATAGATGATGTATGTTTATGGCTCGTATAAATGAATATATAACACCAGGGTCAGTCACAGGCTTGTGCGATTTTAAATGTAAAAAAAAAATTATGACGGTTTTTCCTTCATGAAAGGCCATGTGATTTATTCCGATTAGTGTTCACATTATGCCTTGTCATCTGTGTCACTTTATGCTATTTTGAGAACTTTTATTTCGATGTTTCGAATATGTCTTTATATTTCAACAATTCGTCAATTTATCTTACCACACCTGAAACTCTAAAAGGATTCGCTCGGACAAACACAGACACCTGTGTACACGCTAGATACACACACACACACAAATAAATAAATAAATAAATATATATATATATATATATATACAGACAGACAGACAGAAAGACAGATAGATAGATAGATAGATAGACAGACAGATAGATAGATAGATAGATAGATAGATAGATAGATAGATAGATAGATAGACAGACAAACAGATAGATAGATAGATAGATAGATAGATAGATAGATAGATAGATAGATAGATAGATAGATAGATAGATGGATGGATGGATAGATAGATAGACAGACAGACAGACAGAAAGATAGACAGATAGACAGACAGAAAGATAGATAGATAGACAGACAGACAGACAGATAGATAGAGACCTAGAGAGCATATCCATAGTCTTCCGAGACTGAAGGCTGCCGACTACATACACACACTCAAACACACACACACGCACACACACACACACACGCACACACACACACTCACACACGCACACACACACACACCCACACACGCACACACACACACACGCACGCACACACACACACACACTCACACACACACTCACGCACACACACACACGCACACATACACACAGATGCACACACACACACACACCACACACACACACACACACACGCACACACACACACACACACACGCATGCACCACACAGAGTAGATCTATCTATCTATCTATCCATCTTTCATTCAGTCTTCTATTTTAGGGCCGTCTGGTATCACTTAAAGTGGAAAGACGTTAAAATTGAAGACTTACTACACACGCACGCGCGCGCGCACACACACACACACACACACACACACACACACTTGTATGTTAGTCCGTCGTGTTCGACGATGACCTCCAAAACAGCAGAGGAGGCAGCTGCTGTTTAGGAAATTGGGCAGAAATTTGATTATAATGGAGATGCCTTGCCCACAGTACATCCCCACTCTCTCGGCCAAGTGGGCATAAGGACAGTCAGCGTTGGAGATGCTCTCCAAAGGCCAACCAGCCCCCAGGGCTGCAGCACATAAGGACTGTGCAAGCCAAGCCTCCTAGTCAGAGTGTCATAGTCGATCACTAAAGACTAAGCTGTAAAGTGGAATTCCATCAGTGGGAAAGAAAGCCACTGGTCATACAGCCTCTCACTTTGCTGTAGCCCCCAGCGTCAATTGTTTAATCAAGAACTGTGATATAAACCCAGGCGCTGACGGCACACACACACACACATTGACTCTCATACACCCACCTTGCTTGCAACAAACTAAACACACAAACAACCTTGTCTATTTTCAGTGGCAGTAGCAATGACGGCAGCGACAGTGGCCAAGAAGTCTGCAGAAAGCGTGGTAGC
>CM054134.1:95183043-95193043 GCA_028751875.1 Rapana venosa
ATTAAACTCTTTCTGTTCTTTCTTCTGTCTTCTTTCTCTTTTCTATCTACTCTTCTTTTCTTTTCTCTTCATCTCTTTACCTGAGAATTAATTTCTTGTCCTTATTTATCACAAGTGATATTAAATTCTGTTCTGTCTTCTTCTACTGTCTAAAGAGATTAACTCTTCTCATTAGTATACTCCGTCGCATGGCATGATCGCAATGATACGTCCCTCAACTCTCCGTACCCTCTCTTTTCTCTTCCCACATACTACTTCTCAACCAGTAACTCGTACGACTGCCCCGAATTAGATTACCTTTCCTTTTTTAGGCACATAATTTTTTTTTTTTATTTCTACATACTCTTTTATACGAGGATTGAAATACTTATGCTCTTAGTTTAAACTCGCGTCCCAGTGATATGGCGGTCTGTCAATTCATGTCGTCCCGGTGTCAACCGCGCACCCTAATTGGCCTACCTTACACAAGCCAGAAGTTTAACGTGTCGCAATATGGTCCAGTTAGAGTAGTACGTACAGTTAGTTGTGTTAGTAGTAGTATACTTACCCTTATTTAGAAGATAATTAGTAACTATTAATTGATTGATTATTATTCATTCATTATTATTTTACATTAATATATATGCTGACAATAATATCACTATGTGTTTTTGTTTAAACATCCGTCCAATAAGCTTTTGATAAACAACAACAATCAACATAACAACCCTATTCACACCATGAAGCATACACAAGGCTTCGACTTAATAAAAAAGCAAAGTATTCCAACGTTGACGCAACAAGATGCATTATTGTTCCTTGATTGTTTCTCTTTTAGTAGTGGCGGCGTAGTTTATTAGTTATGTTATTAGTTCATGTTTATCTTATATGAGGATATGGAATAGCTTATGCTTTTCATAGTTAACCTGATTAATGGTTTGTAATGTTTGTCATCTTCCACAATCTAATGGCATTTACATTTACTATAAGCGAACAGGATTTAATGTTTGTCGTAAGATTTCGCGTGCGTTGACATGGCTTGTATATAGTACAACACAAAGGACTAATTTGGAGAGTGGAAGTCTACTGAGTAACTCCAACATTAATCATACCCTTCGAACGTGATCGACCGTCGAATAAAATGCAAAGTAGCGCAAACTGTTAACCATAGGCAACAGATCCGCCTATTGATGTTGCTTGCGATGTGATTCTGCTTTTGAGGTGGCCCCCGGCGTAATAGTTTCCTTATTTATTTATTTTATTTATTTTTTTATTTTATTTATTTATATCGAGGAAATGAATAAGCACTTATGTGCTTTTTTATTACCACCAGTATCACGTCTTTCCTTTTTGTAAATTTTGTCATTCTCTCCACACCACGCTCACAATGCCTATATTCTTATTATAAAGCCGGAACAGGATTAACGTGTGCGCAAGATGTTTTCGTGCTTCGCACATGGGCCTCGTTTATATCTCATACCAAAGGACTTTATGGGAAAGAGGAGTTTCACTATGTTATTCCATGGATAATATCCCCTTGAACGGATCGACCCGGGTCGTCAATGAGATTCGCAATTTCTAATACCACTAGCTATCCCAGACACTGCTCAGGGAGATTGATTCGTTTTGCGTGTATTCTGACGGCTCTAATTTAGTGACCCCACCAGGACACATGCTCAAAGATGATTTGCTTTCTATTATTTATTTATTTCCAGGAAATCTATTTACTTTTTGTTTATTTATTTATTTATTTATTACCACCAGGACACATGCTCAAAGATATTTTCCTTTATTATTTATTTATTACCACCAGGACACATGCTCAAGATTTTTCCTTTTATTTATTTATTATTATCCTTCCAGGACCCATGCTCAACGATATTTTCCTTTTATTCATTATTTACCCAAATTATTTTTTTTTATTTATTTATTTATTACCACCAGGACACATGCTCAAAGAGATTTTTCCTTTATTTATTTATTTATTTATTTATTACCACCAGGACACATGCTCAAAGAGATTTTTTCCTTTATTTATTTATTTATTTTATTTATTACCACCAGGACACATGCTCAAAGAGATTTTTCCTTTATTTATTTATTTATTTATTACCACCAGGACACATGCTCAAAGAGATTTTTCCTTTATTTATTTATTTATTTATTTATTACCACCAGGACACATGCTCAAAGATATTTTCCTTTTATTCATTTATTTACCACCAGGACACATGCTCAAAGATGTTTTATCCTTTATTTATTTATTATTTTTATTTATTACCACCAGGACACATGCTCAAAGATATTTTCCTTTTATTCATTTATTTACCACCAGGACACATGCTCAAAGATGTTTTTCCTTATTAATATTTATTTTATTTTATTTATTTATCCACCAGGACACATGCTCAAGATATTTTCCTTTTGTATTACATTTTATTACCACAGGACTCATGCTCATTTAATAAGATGTTTTTTTTTTACTTTATTGATTTTGTCATTTGTATTCCACCGGACACAATGGCTCAAAGATATTTGCTTAATTCATTTATTTACCACCATGTGGAACAGTATGCTGCATTAAGATGTTTTATCCTTTATTGTATGTTATTATTGTATTTTTTATTATTACCGATCCGAGTGCAAGCTACAAAGAGTTATTTTCCTTTTTCTTTTTATTTACTCTCAGGTCATCATGCTCAAAGATTTTTTTTGTTGTTGCTGTTAATTTATTTTTATTTATACCACAGCCACATGTTCAAAGAGATATTTCTTTATTTATTTATTTACCACCAGGACACATGCTCAAGATGATTTTTTCCTTTATGTATTTATGATTGTTTGTTTGTTTGTTTGTTTTTTATTGTATTTGTTTATTACCACCAGGACACATCTGCTTCAAGATATTTTGTCTTTATGTATTTTTGTTCATTATTATTTCCACAAAGGCACCACAAGAAGATAGTGTATTCCTTTATGATTAATTTATTCATTTATTTATTTATTTTATTCTTTCATTTGAGGATGAAGGGTTTTTTTTACACCAGTCCCCGTGTGTATGCAGTTTTGTCAATTTTGTCATCCGTTCCCACCGGCACACAATGGCCTACTCTTACGAAAAGCGGAACATGATTTAACATGTGCGCAAAAGATGTTCTGCGTGCATTCGCACACGGGACCTCGGTTTATAGTCTCATCCGTATGAAGTCTACTCCTCCCGAAATTCTTTTGGAGAAGATTAGGTAAACCGAGGTCCCGTGTGCAAACGCACACAGAACATTGTTGATGGTTGTATTGTTACTGTTTTTATGTTTCTGGGTTGTTGGATTTTTTCGGATTTGTGTGTGTGTGTGTGTGTGTGTGGCGTGGAGTGTGGGGGGCAATGATTCCTATACCTACACCTCAGAGGTTCACTATTAGTGAGATTTTGTGTATGCAACCCTTTTTTCCCAACCATAAAGGTGACCGCATTTCGACTTTGTGCAAGCTTCCGTGTTGAGCTGTGTGAACAGATCTGTTTGTTTGTTTGTTTGCTTGCTTGTTTGTTTTGCTCTCTCCGTTCTGACTAGTACAAAATGCAGATGCATAATGTGTGCGTGCCTGTGCACACGCCAAATTGTGGTCTTACTATTGTTGTTTTGTTTCTTAAAGAGTGTGCTCTGCAAAGCCAAAGAAAAATGTTATGTGAATACTACCAATATTTTGTGCATTGCATAGTGGAACGACTTTAAACTTAACGCCAACATTAAAAATAATCGTGTTAAAAAATGAAAACAATAAAATAATCATGTTGTTCGTTCCATGTACACAATAAAATCAGAATTTTAGGAAAAGAAAGCAAAGCCAAGTCATCAACCATAGACAAAATGAAACTTTAGATAATTACAGGGACTTAATGAGTTTCCTGCCTTCAACCGAAAAGATGCTTGCCATGCATTCAAAGCAGTCAATATGCATCAACGTGTTTTGTGTAGAGGAAGGGAAGCAACTTGCATCCGTCACAAGAACAGTTGCAGTGTATACTCTTGTTCTCTACCTTAGTTTACTGTTGTGGGCGTTCTACTTTCACTATATTAATTTTGAGGACTAGTTTCTTCCATAGTAAATGTCATTCGTTGTACTTCATTTCTAAGCTTTGTGTTCCTAATCTATTACGTTGTCTTGTGTTGTGTTGGGTTGTATTGTGTTGTACTGCATTGCAGTGTGTTGTGTTGCATTGCATTGAGTTGTGTTGTGATGTGTTATGTTGCATTGTATTGGGTTGCGTTCTGTTGTGATGTGTTGTGTGTTATTGTGTCGCACTGTCTTGCAGTGTATTGGGCTGTATTGTGCTGTACTGTCTTGTATTGTATTGTGCTGTTTTGCATTGCGTCGTATTACATCGCAGTGTCTTGTCTCTCCTTGTAGTTTCTACAGATCTTGTGAATTTTAGGCTCTGTGTGCGTGCGTGCGTACGTACGTGCGTGCGTGCATGCGTGCGTACATGCCTGCGTCCTTAATGCTTGCGTGTGTGCGTTCGTTCGTGCGTGTGTGTGCGCGCGCGCGCGCGCGCGCGCGTGTGTGTGTGTGTGTGTGCGCGCGCGCGCGTGCGTACGTGCGCGCACGTATGGGTGCAAAACTTCAACATTGCAATTCTTTTGGCATTTACTTCGTCTACTAAAACCACTTCTGGCAAAATCACAAACGAAACTATTGTCTTTCCATGTGTTCCAGTTGCAATAGATAAGAATAGCAGAGGAGGTATCCAACGATAAGCAAAAAAGAAAAGAAAAAAAAAGAAAGACAGAAAAAGTTGGAAAAAGGAAAGCATCTTTTGGACACAAAAAGAGAACAAAACTTGAAAATTAATAACTCCATTTTTTTTCAGAAAAGTATTTGGCAGCTTCTGATACATTTAAAAAAAAAGATGAAGTGTAACCCAGGCATCATCACTATCCTTGATTTGTTTTCATAATAATTCGTTATAATTTGTTGAGGGGACGGGATAGCTCAGTGGTCAGAGCTTTTGCTTTCCCCCAGCAAAGGTTAAGCAGCATCGAGCGTGGTTACCACTTGGATGGGTGGCCGTCTGCGCGCCTTGGTTTTCAGTACAGTCCCCCAGTTCACCCAGCTGCAAATGAATACCTGCCTCTTTAGGGTCAGGGAAGGTAAACCAGCAAGGGAGAGGAGATGGGCGCCGCCCTCAATATGCTGGCCCCTGGAGAAGTTGAAATATCTGATGCCTCAGTCCCCTACGATCACATAAGTTATGGGACACCTTCACCTTTTTATAATTTGTTGAGACTGATAGCTAACGTATGTGCGCACAAGACTTGAAAGAATGGGAGAAGAGTGTATAGGTTTCCAAGGACTTCTTAGAATAATATGTGTCTTTCCGCCCTCTTGTTTCCCTCTTCCAGGGGAAAATTTCATGCCACTTTGTAGTAGCCCCTAGCTATCCAACCACACACACACACACACATACACGCGCGCGCGCACACACACACACGCGCACACACACACACACACACACACACACACACACACACACACACACACACACACACACACACACACACACACACATTGGAACAGGATAGCCTGGTGGTTAGAGTGATGCGCACTGCGCTTGTGATCTGCTGACCCGGGTTCGATTCTCGTTCAAGAGGATTTTTCCTCTGGAGTTAACATCAATGCAGACTCCACTCCCCCCAAAAGTCTTTCGGTTGAGACTATAAACCGAGGGCCCGTGTGCGAACGCACACAGAACATCTTGTGCACTTGTTAAAACCCGTCCCTTTTTTTTTGGGAAGAGTAGGACATTGTGTTCCTGTGGGAACGGAATAACCAAATTTACAAAACTGCGTACCCTCGGGGACTGGATGTAAAAAAAGCACATGAGTGTTTATCACACACACACACACCACACAACACTTACCACTACATCCCCTAAAATAAAAATGGCTAGTGTTTTTGTAAAAAATAAAATAAAATAAATAAAAAAGAGTAGCCGCTGACGCATAACTCATGTGATTTTGCACACAAGTTTGGTCGGCTGAAAATATGTTTTAACCAAGTGATCTTTAAACACTGTGTCCTCCTCTCATTTCTTTACCCGTTATCAGCCCCCTCCATCTCAATAATTATACATGCACGGGGCCATCAGCGTAGGGACACAAGCCATCCTCAGATGCTGATCTGTTCCGGCTTTCTCATGGCTGACGTCCTGGCATCAGTCTATGTCCTCCTCCCCCGAAACAATCACTGCGTACTTTGTTCATACCTTCAAGAATCAGCAACAAAAAAAAACCCAAACAAACAAATAAAACCAACAAAAAATACATGGTCCGTGTAGCACTCTAGAGAAGAGAATATTTCACCCGAAAGATGAAACGTTAGTGCGGCCCTAATCTCCAAGCCACTCTTCTCTTTCCCTTCCTCCATCTCCCCCCCCCCCCCCCCCCCCCCCCCATTATCCATTCTCTTCAGTCCTACCTCTCCACCACCTCCCATCTCCTTCTCCACTATCCTATCACCACCTCCCCCCACTCCCACCTCTTCTTTCCCCACTCTCCTCCCTTTCAACTTTCTATCCCATTCCCCTCTCCTCTCCTACCACCAAAATATAATTATTCTTCCATTCCGATGCAACCAACTTTTAACTTTCCTGGGGAGCCCTAACCGTGGTCATGAAGTGATACGTGTACACCAATATTATTCGTGTGGCTGACTACCAGGCTACCACCAGAGCCTGAGAAAAGTGCCAGGCATCAGTGACAGAGTGATGGTGCAGTAGTCAGAGATCTGCCACACCCCAACTTCCATTCTGCGTCCTCCGCATGTATACGTGTATGTATGTGTGTATGTATCTATGGATGTATGGATGGATAGTGTGGATGCATATATGTATGTATGTATGTATGTATGTATGTATGTATGTATGTATGTATGTATGTATGTATGTATGTATGTATGTATGTGTGTATGTATGTATGTATGTATGTATGGATGTATGTATGTATGTATGTATGTATGTACGTGGGTATGTGGGTATGTATGTATGTATGTATGTATGTATGCGGGTATGTGTGTATGTCTGTATGTTATGTGTGTATGTATGTGTGTATGTATGTATGTATTATAGTATGTATGTATGTATGTATGTATGTACGTGGGTATGTGTGTGTGTGTATATATGTATGTATGTATGTTTGTATGGATGGATGGATGTAGGTAGGTAGGTAGGTATGTTTGGATGGATGGGGATGGATGGATGGATGGATGGATGGATGGACTGTTTTGTAATCACAGCTCTGGCTGGTGGTAGCCATGAACTGGTTCATTTATGGTGGATGATACGTGGTTATAGTTTGTTAGGAGGAACGGTGGAATGGGATTCCTGACACAGATATAGATAATCATCAGACACGACTTACTGGGAGCCAACCGTTCATGAAGTGACAGAGTACGACCATATTATCGTGTGGTGACACAGGCACCAGCAGGCAAGAAAGAAGAAGACAAGCATCAGTGACAGAGAAGGTGCAGAGTCAAGACTGCCACAACACACACAACACGACGAGACACAACAAGCGTAACGCAATGTATAACGGAAATAGAAGTGAGTAAATTATGGAATGTAATGATGGAAGTGGATGCAAATGATATGTATGATAGTATGAAGTATGTATGTATAGTAATATTAGATGTAGTATGAGTGTATGTAGATGAAGTAGAAAGTAGATGTATGTATTATTATAAGGTAAATAGTATGTAATGTATAAGTATCGGTAAATGGTATGTCATGTAAGTAAATGTATGTGGCATTATTTCTAATCATACGTAGTCTGTATCGCACTGCACCCGGGATGTAGATAAATAAAACCCCACAATTTTTCTAACTAACAATAAGGTGACGGAGGTAATTTAGAATACTAAGGAGGAAAAGCATGAAAGATGATGTTCAAACTGAACTGTTTGTATCCGTTTTTGCTTGTTTTAACAGTGAAGTGTTTCATTTAGCATAGGGCAACGTTTTTATTCAGATTAGCAGACGGAACGGGAGGATGATAGGAATTAATAGAATATTAGATGAAGACAAGACAGGACAAGAGTCACAACACAGACACAGACAGACGACATCAGCACGGAATGATGGGCAGGTCAGAGACACACAAACAGAAACTTAACGACCACGCAAAGAATGAATAGGTGATGAACGAGCTAAGCGCTGACAACGAAGAAGAAAAAGAAAGAAAGAAACAAAAACAAAGAAATAGAAAGAAAGAAAGGAAGGAAAAGAAAGATAGAAAGAACAGAACGAAGAACGAACAAAAAGAAACAACAAAGAAAGATAAACAAAGAAAAGACAGAAAGAACAAGCAGAAAGAAAGAAAGATACAAGTATTACACACCCGACCCCACACACCCCCAAACAGACCAAACGAAAAAAAAAAAAAAAGAAACAACAAGACAAGAAAAAAAAGAAGAAAAAGATAAACAAGAAAAAAAACGAAAATAAAGAAAAATAAAAGAAAAAGAAAACAAAAAGCAAAAAATGTTCTCTATCACTATACTTTTGTTTCAAATTTTAATATGTTGTTCTTCGGACACATCGCAAGAGCAGAATAACGATGACCAACCTGCTATCTCATCGGAATTTCAACAGAAAGCAATGATTAAACAACACAAATTGAAAAACACAACAAGCATCACACAGACAGAATCAAACAACACACACACCACAACTCCATCACTCCAACAATAACTACACACTAAACACACACCCAAACAACCAAAAAAACAACAAAAAAAAAAAAACAACAAAAAAGAAAACACAGAACAAAAAGAACAACACCGACACCAATAGACATAAAGACAGACACGACAGAACAGACAGCACACACAAAAAAAAAAACAAAGACAAAACGAAACAAGCAACAGAACAAAAGAGGAGCAGCACACAAACGAAAACTTAACAACAGACACATCAGAAAAAAGCAAAGAAAGAAGAAAACAAAGAAAAAAAAACAAAACAGAAACAACGCACGCAACGAAGAAGCAAAAACGAATGAATGAACACAAACAACACCACACTCACGAGGCAAAAGTGGTTTGCCACACTATCACGAACTACACACCATCAGTTCAGAATTACCTAGAGTACGGCAGACAGACGGAGACAGTAAACGGAGGCGAACAGTACTACATCCAATCAGAAACTCGCAATAGCCAGAAAGCAAGAAACAGACAACACGACACACAACAACAATAGAAATAAACAAGATAATAAAATAGAAACGATAACATACCAAAAACATAAAAAGATAAAGAAAGATAAAATACACACACAAAACAGATAGATAAAGCACAACAACACATCAAAAAACCCAAACATCAGCAGACAGTACAACACAACAAACATACAACAAAAGAACAATAGATAACAACACCACCACAACACGCACATGAGCACAGTGAGACCCTGTACGAACTAGAACGACCGCATTCACCACACAAGCAAAGATTTCACTCACGACCAGCAATAACACCACGGAGATGCGACTCATGAAACTGGACACACATCAGTCAACACAAAACAGACAAGCAAATAGAGAACAAGATAAGCTTCCACTACACTGACCACCTGCCGAGTGCGTATCCCCACATTCACACCACATATAACACTACACGCGCAGCGGTTACAACCAGCACAATCTCACAACATATCACCACCGGCACAGCACATTGATCATGACATATGGGAGTGAACATGAACAATAGATAAAGAATTGACGACTGGATCCGTTACTGGACCAGGACATCAGATCGTTGCCATACAGTCATGTGCTTGAGTGATTGGTCAAAGTTTGGTTGGAGGTCGATCAGTGAGATGATTGAGTAGGAGATTGTAGATAGTAGATGAGAGTGAAAAGATAGTTAGTCGGATAGATAGATGATAAACTGCGTCAGAAGGCTTGTCAGTCAGGACCGCGTATGGTACAGTCAGACAGTCAGACCATAGATACAGTAAGGGGATACA
>CM054134.1:95195543-95265543 GCA_028751875.1 Rapana venosa
TTTTATTCTGTGTATACGCTCTCTGTCTGTCTGTCTGTGTGTCTGTCGGTCTGTCTGTCTGTCTGTGTGTCTGTCTGTATGTCTGTCTGTCGCTGTCTGTCTGTCTCTGTCTCTACCTTTGTCTGTCTGTATGTCTTCTGTCTGTCTCTCTGTGTCTCTGTCTGTCTGCCCTCTCTCTCTCCCTGTCTCTCTGTCTCTATCTCTACCTCAATCTGTCTTCTGTCTGTCTGTATGGCTGGCTGGCTGGCTGGCTGGCTAGCTCTCTGTCTGTTTCTGTCTCTCCTCACTGTTGTGTGTCGTGTGTGTGTGTGTGTGTGTGTTGTGTGTGTGTGTGTGTGTGGGGGGGGGTGGTGGTGTGCTTCAGCGACGCGTTTTACGGCTGAATTTGTACGTTTAATAAAATTAATGGTGAATTAGAAAAAAATTAAGGAAAACTGTGGAAAGTGGAACACACACAACACATCAAACACCACCACACACACACCGCCACAAACCACTCAACACACACCACCACCACCACATCACACTACACACACAACATACACACACACACAACACACACACCCAACTACAACAACCCCACACACTACACACACATCACACACACATCACACACACACACAACACCAAAATGCAAACGACGAATGCCACCCGACACAAGCAAGCCAGAACGCAGCACAAACGTCATCTACACCACGAATCGAACGATCACACACACAGACACAACAACACTAAAAAACAGCACAACCACACACTTGCACACCGCTCAACGCGAGGTGTCTCCTGCCCAAGGGTAAACGGATTGGCTGGACGGAAGGAAGGAGGAAGGAGAGAGAAGTTTGGTGTTGAAATAAGCCGCCGCAACCCTCCTGTTCCCCCCCCCTGCCTGCCCCTGTCTTCTACCTGCCTGCCTGCCTGCTCGCACTGCCCCCTGCCTGCGCGTGAGCCTCTGCCAAACCCTAACCACCGCAGCAGAAAGATAAGGGGTGAGGGATAGAAGTAGTTGGGTATCTGAAGTATAAACATCTATATTCCCCCCCTCTCATTTTCGTACTAACCTTGGTGCTTCCTCCACATCCCCGTCTCGACACATGCACACGACTTCACATCCCAAAACGCCGAATAGTTTTATATATTATTTATATTTTAGGTTTGTGTGATGAGAGAGTTGTAGTAGATAGTTGTAGTTGTTGATGATTAGTGTGTGTTATGTGATGGGATTGCGATGTAGGGATAGATAGATGATGATAGTGATAGTGATAGCTGATGTAGATCAGATAGATGATGTAGTTCTCCGCCATCTTTTGTCTACTTTGTTTTTATCTGATTTGTGATGATTGCGTGGCACTTCGATTGTCCAAAATTTTGTTATGTTAAATATTAAATCCCTTTCAGTTGTGTTTTTTTTGGTTGGTTGCATTCGGTTAATTTTTGAAGTAGGTTGCGCTATTGTTGATTGATGGCCTGTCGCGCGGAGCTACGCGCGGCTATTTGTGTCGCTATGTCTGTGTGGATGGCTTATTGAGTCTTTATGTGTGAATGTGTGGTGTGTAGTTTCTTTGAAGACTCTGCACGCTGACTGTCCTTATGTGTGTGTGTTGTTGTGTGGTGTGGTGTGTGGGGGCACCTTCAATGGTCAAATTTTTTTATTTAAAAATAGTAACCCACACTTTCAAAGTGCTGGCTTTCTTTATTCCAAGGAAACTCATATAAACAAATCAGTTAAATTTTCGAAGAAGTACGTCACCCATCACTGTATAAGAAAAATATATCATTCGTCGATAATTTTATTTTATGCTTAATTTTTGTGACGACATGACTACATTGATAGGAGCTATAAACTGCACAGTCTTCATTGCACCTTGGGGATATGTTGCAAACTAATATCCAACGTGACTGTCCTTATCCCACTTGCGACCATGTATTGCTTGGGCAAGGAATCACTGTATAATCCATTTCTGCTAATTCCGAAAAACTGCTCATCATTGTTTCGAGGTATGTCGAACCGACGGGTAAACATGTTTAATATATTCAACTGAAACTTCAACATATTATTATTAGGAACTGAGAAGAAATGTGATGTAACATACATCTTCACCTTCTGTAGTATATATATAGTATATAATTTTATTTATATAATAATTATAATATCTGGATATAAAATATGTATATATAATGTTAATGACGATCACTGAAGTCGCAATTTTGCTATGAAAAGCATAATTCATTAGACCTGTGGGATGTTACCAGCAAGTGTGGTGTGACGTCACAGCAAAATCAAGATTTGTAAACGAGTAAAAAGAACATTTTCCGATGTACAATGAATACCTAAATTAATTTTATAAAATCAGAAAGAGCTCGATGTATAAATTAGTGATATTCTATGGTAACACAACCACTTAAGATAGAGAACATATAGTCATGACAGAAGTTAGAAAGGGGCATCAATTGTGGGGTAGTCAGTTTTCGTCAAGATCCTAGTAAATAATTCGGTTAAAACACTCCAGGACCTAAGGTGATCGAATCTACTGCAAGAACGCAATTTTCAGTTCGTACGACACAGTAATATCGGTTAACGAATTAGGACTTTCCTTTATGGACAGTGACAGCGTACTTCTAATATAACTGAAGAAAGCTTCAGTGAAAGGTAAACAGCAGTATTCGTTAATGGTATAAAAAGAAATACAAAATTATGTGTTATGAAAACCTCAGACATATGTACGATATATATGATATGTTATTTATATGGTAATGACAACTATACAGATAGATGAATACATTCAAAACGAACAAAGAACCAGGGAAGTAAATAGAGGGGTGAGGTTGACAGACAGGCACATAGCTAAAGACACGTTGCAAGGTGATGAGCTGAGAGTTTCGGTAGATAGATAGGTAGACAGACACACAGATAGATAGATAGATAGATAGATAGATAGATAGATAGATAGATAGATAGGTAGACAGACACACAGATAGATAGATAGATAAAAAGATAGATAGATAGATAAAGGAGTCCCATAACCTATAAGGTCGTAGGGGAGCGAGGCGTCAGAGACCTCACTTCTCTAGGGGCCAGCATAGTGAGGGCGGCGCCCATCTCCTCTCCCTCGCTGCTTTACCTTCCCTGACCCTAAAGAGGACAGGTACCCATTTACAGCTGGGTGAACTGGGGGAACTGTACTGAAGCCAAGGCGCGCAAACGGTCACCCATCCAACTGGTAACCACGCTCGACGCTGCTTAACTTGGCTGGGGGAAAGCGAGTGCTCCGACCACTGAGCTATCCCGTCCCCGATAGATAGATAGATAGATAAATAATTAGATAGATAGATAGATAGTTAGATAGATAGATAGATAAATAGATAGACAAAAGATAGATAGATAATAGACAGACAAAGAAGATAGATAGATAGTTAGAATAAATAGATAGATAGATAGATAGATAGATATAGATAGATAATAATAGATAGATAGATATGTAGACAGACACACAGATAGATAGATAAATAAGATAGATAGATAGTAATAGATATAGATAGTTAGATAGATAGATAGATAGATAGATAGATAAATAATTAGATAGATAGATAGAGATAGATAGATAGATAGATAGTTAGATAGATAGTTAGATAGAAGATAGATAGTTAGAATAGATTAGATAGATAGATAGACAGACAGACAGACATGATATGATAGATAGTATAGATAAGATAGATAGATAGATAGATAGATAGGATAGATAGAATAGATATGATAGTAATGAAGAAAAAGACAGACAGACAGACAGATAGATAGATAGATTAGAAGATAGCATGATAGATAAGATATAATAGATATGTATAGATAGATAGATAAACAGAAGAAGACAGACAGATAGAGAGATAGATAGATAGAGAAGATAGATAGAAATGATTATAGATAGATAGATAGACAGACAGACAGACAGACAGATAGATAGATAGATAGATAGATAGATAGATAGATAGAAGAAGATAGACAGACAATAGACAATAGATAGATAGATAGATAAGACAGACAGACACAGAGGACAGAAGATAATAGATAGATAGATAGATAGATAGATAGATAGATAGATAGATAGATAGATAGACAGACAGACGTAGACAGATAGATAGACAGA
Source organism: Rapana venosa (assembly GCA_028751875.1). Taxonomy (NCBI): domain Eukaryota; kingdom Metazoa; phylum Mollusca; class Gastropoda; order Neogastropoda; family Muricidae; genus Rapana; species Rapana venosa. The sequence goes on from CM054134.1 coordinate 95,199,683, forward strand.
ATGAAGAATGTAGATGATAGATAGATAGTACAGACAGACAGTAGACAGAACAGACGAAGACAGTATAGATTTATAGATAGATAGATAGACAGACAGACAGACTAGACAGATAGATAAAAGATAGATAGATAGATAGATAGATGATAATAGATAGATAGAAGATAGATAGACAGACAGACAGAATGAAGACATGAGATGATAGATAGATAGAAGAACTAGAGAGACAGACATGAAGATGACATAGATAGAAGATAGATAATAGATAGATAGATAGATAGATGATAGATAGATAGATAGATAGATAGACAGACAAGACAGACAATGATAGATAATAGATAATAGATAAGATGATATGATATAGATAGATAGATAAGATAGATGATGATAGATAGATAGATAGATAGATAGATAGATAGATAGATAGATAGATAGATAGTAATAGATAGATAGAGTGACAGAAGAAGAATGTAGATAGATAGATAGATAGACAGACAGACAGAAGACAGACAGATATAGATAGATAGATAAATAGATAGATAGATAGATAATAGATAGATAGATAGATAGATAGATAGATAGATAGATAGACAGACAGACAGACAGACAGATCAGTAGACAGACAGATATGATAGATGAAGATAGATAGATAATAGATAGATAGATAGATAGATAGATAGAAGATAGTATAGATAGATAAGATGTATACTATAGATAGATAGAGAAAATATAGATAAAGGTAGATAGATAGATAGAATGATGATGGATGGATAGATGATAATAGATAGATAATGATAGATAGATAGATAGATAGATAGATAGATAAATAGATAGATCAGACAATAGTAGATAGATAATAGATAGATGAAAAGCATAAGATAGTAGTAAATAGATAATAGATAGATGTGCTTTCATTGATGATGATAGATAAAAATAGATAGATAGCACAATGAATATAATAGATAGAGATAGATAGATGAAGAAAAGATACATACATCGATAGACTAGTACAGACAACAGAAAAAAGAAATAACAACAAGATAACGAGTAAACAAGTATACTAATATGCTGCAGATCGCATTCTATTATTAAAAATCTAATATTATATAGCATTCACAACATAATACTGAAGTACAACAAAAAACAACACAAACACACAAACACACACAGAACACTACACTCAGACACTTCTCTATTACACAACATAACATTACACACATAATTCATCTGAATCTACACAACACACTCCCCGCCAGCACACACACCACAGCACACACAACACACACACAACACAACACCACCAACACACCCTCTACACACACCACATCACACTACACACCACAAACAACACACACACACTAACACACACACCCCACTAACCACCGACTAACACAACACACGACACACACACACTAACACACACACACCACAACCAACCACACACACACACACACACACCACACACACACACACACACAAACCACACACACACACACACACACACACACACACACACACAACACAATCAATCACAATACACAACACACACACACAGACACACACCACACACACACACACACACACACACACACACACACACAACACACCACACCACACACACACAACACACACACACACAACACACTAAATTTCAACTCACCGACTGTCGAACAGACACCTGGACACATTCGTCGGATGGTACCCTCCATTTTTGTCCACCCCCTCCTCCATCCACCACCTCCTCCTCCTCCACCTCCACCTCCGCCTCCCCCTCCGCTGAGGTTTATTCCGCTGTTCATAATGCGTTTCTGCCACTCGTGGAGTGTCTGGAACCAGCCAAGTTCGAATGTTGCATCAGAGCGTGACAGCATCATCAGTATCGCCAATACTGCTGCTGTACAGCTGTGTAGTGTTGTGCTGTGCTGTGCTGAACTGTAGGGAGATTTATGTGTTGTGTTGTGTTGTGTTATGTGTGTGGTGTGTGGTGGTGTTGGTGTGTGTGGTGTGGTGTGGGTTTGGGGGTGTGTGGTGGGGTGGTGGTGGTGGTGTGTGTGGTGTTTGGGTGGGTGGTGTGTGTGGTGTGTGGTGTGTGTGATGTGGTGTGTGTGTTGTGTTGTGTGTTGTGGTGGTGGTGTGGTGTGTTGTGTGTGTGGTGTGTTGTGTGTGTGTGGTGTGGTGGTGGTGGTGTGTGTGTGTGGTGTGGTGTGGTTGTGTGGTGTGTGGTGTGTGTGTGATTGTGTGGTGGTGTGGTGTTGTTGGTGTGGTGTGTGTGGTTGTGGTGAGGTGGGTTGTGTGTGTAGTGTTGTGTTATGTGGTGCGTGTGCTGTGGTTGGTGGTGTGTGTGGTGGTGTGTGTGTGTGTGTGTGGTTTTGTGTGTATAAGTGTGTGTGGGGGAGGTGTCTGTATGAGTTTTTTGTGGTGGTGGTTGCATTGCGTGTGTGGGGGGGAGGGGCGTGTAAGTGAATACATGTTTTATGTCTGTGTTAAAATATGTGCTCACAATATGTAAGACCTTTCCCCTCCTACCCCCTACCCCACCACCACTCCCCCCCCACTCCCCACAAAAGTAGACAGAAATAGCAGAACATTTAGAAGACAAAACAAAGTAATGGTTGAAATCAAAGATCTATAGAATTTTACTTGACTACAGATTACTAGCCGATCAACATTCTCTGGGGGGAAAATAGTCATTGTGCATGCACAGCTGTCAGTTCCTCCCTCACTTTCAGCTACTCTCAGCTGCTGTCCATCCCATTCCAACCCACCCCATCCCATTCCATCCTATCCCATCCCAGCCAAGCTGGTGCTGATTATAGCAGGAAGTGACCCCACCTGGACTTTGTAAAAAAAAAATTAAAAAAAAGGAAGGGGCACACACTAATCTCTAGCACTGGGCCTGGACCCATGACTGTGAGTTCTGCTGGCTTTGCGGGCTGTGCATGCCGTGTATATGGTCACCAAAGTAAAGAACCACAGAAACAGGAAAAGATGGAAAGATACGATGTAGCATAGATATAAAATTAAACGGTGAGTAGGAATGAAAACATGTTACCAAGGAAAAGAGGTACATAAACCAATATAAGAGGACAGAGAGAAAAGAAGAAAACAAATACACACACGCAAGAAATGGAGAAAAAAACATTCCTGAAAAAAACACAAGTAAATAATGAAACAGGAAACATGCGAACAATTTTTTTCAGATATTATAGAAACAAAAACAAAGTAAACACTCAGCACAGTAAAAAAAAACAAAAAACAAAAACAACAACACTGACTTGTTTAGAATGACAGTATATTTTAAAAGACCCAGACTGAATGGTTTAAAAACAAAGAAATTTTTAAAAAAACCAGAACAGCAAAACCCTACAAAATGACAGCTTGCAGTCGGTCAGAAGTAACATACATCATATGCTGAAAATGATGTACATCAAGATAACTACGTCAAAGTATGGAGTGAGACATGAAGGACAAAAAAAGAAGACTCAAGAATATTATCGAAGAAGAAGAAGAAGAACAAGAAAGAACAAGAAAACAAGAAGAACAACAAGAAGAACAAGAAACATAAGAAGAAAAGAAGAAAAGAAGAACAAGAAGAACAAGAAACAAGAACAAGAGAAGAAAATGAAATAATGCTGAGTGAGGAGAAGGAAGAAGAGAGAAAGGAGAGGAGGAGCAGAAGAGAAAGGAAGATAGGAGGAACAACAAAACACGGCAACAGAATCGAACGATGAACAATGAAAGACCAATGAAGACAGAACAGAGCATTAGCAGAGACACAAGGTGCACGACACGAAAGAGAGTCCATAGGTATGGAGGAACACATCAAAATCCCCGCAAACACACGATCCTGTGCACACATAACAGTGGCACATGCCCACAACACACACACACACACATTACACACAACACACACACATTGCACGCAACACACATCGGCATCCATATATGTGCACACAACCCACCACGCACACACACACCCGCGCGCACACACAAACATCGTACACCACACACACACACACACTCCACACAACACACCACCATCACACCACACACCACCACACTACGCCACCACCACACACACCACCACTGTCACCAACCTACATCACTCACACCAGCCACATCAAACCCACAAACAAAACAAAGGCGCGTGGAACATTAAAAACCAGAACAAGCACCAACCATCACTACCACAACAACACACCAAAGCACTCGCACCAACCACTATCAACCAGAGCCCACCACCACACCGCACCACAAGTACCACACCGCCTCACCATCCGCACCTTGAGAACAGAAGAATGTTATAGAGGTTACGTTGAATTTAGGTGTGAGCGAGAAAGAGAACAAAACTTTTTTGCGCTTCGCCAAACCTATGGGACAAGCGAAGCACTCCGAACCTCAGAGCCCACTAGCGAGTGATGCAAGGTGTGGGTGCGGCGCATGTCGTTCCTCCCCAGTTTAACACTCCTGGGGGCAGTCAGAATAGTGATGTAATGCAGCCCTCATCATCCACCAGGAATCTGACTGATTGTTAAAAGATAACACTGGATGAGAATGTTTAGGTGATATGTTAACATATTGTAAATGCCTCGCCATAATAATAGGTAACATGGATTCACCATAACCTGGGTGGGTAGGGAGCGCAGACGTCGAGACCTCGCTTCTCTAGGCCAGCATATTGAGGCGGCGCATCTCCCTCCCTCGCTGCTTTACCTTGCCTTGACCGCTAAAGTAGCAGTTACCCATGTACAGCTGGTGAAATGGGGTATACTAGCCCTATTCCGAGTCAGGTTATTTCGTATCTCAGTGAAGGAGAGTAGGATGGTAGCTAGCGTCTTTCATAACTGAAGACAAGACCTAGTTAAAATAGTTTGAACGCATAACAGTATTTCAGTGTAGGCTATGGCATTTAGCTTAAGTCAATAACTGACCAAACCTTTGACCTGGGCTAAGCTTAGCGGTGAGAGTGTCGGACTCATGAAGAAGACGGGAAAGGATGTGGTCCTAGCTCTTGATAATGCGATGGATGGTTGATGGTACAGGCCCTAAATCGGATAGTTCCGCTGGGACTATACTACAAGCAAACCAGCCAGTCTCCTTGCTCTTCCTACTCTGTTGTCCTGCAAGTCTCATGGATACGACTGTAATCTTATAGAGATCCAGTATTGTGTAAACGCAGGTAAAGCGTTTTGCGTGCTCATTCAAAACTCATCCTAGAGGGGGGCGGGATAGCCTAGTGCTTAGAGCGTTGAGCGCGCGATTTGATAGAGCCTGGGTTTGAGTCCGGGTTTTAACCACCACCAAAATACCCATTCAAGGGGATCTCTCTCTCTCTCTTTCTCTCTCTCTCATCTCTCTCTCTCTCTCTCTCTCGCTTTATGTTCTATTTACGTGTTGCCGTGCGCGTGTAGTGTGTGTTTATATCTTGTCTATTTTTTTTTTATTTTATTTTTATTTTTTTCTCTTTTTATTTCAGGATAAGGAAAAAAGCACTCATGTGCTTTTTTTTACATCCAGTCCCCGTGTGTATGCAGTTTTGTAAATTTTTGTAAATCTTTTCATCCTTCCCACCACACATAATGGCCTACTCTGTGTGTGTGAGTGTGAGTGTGTGAGCGTGTGTGAGCGTGTGTATGTGTTTGTGTTTTGTGTGTGAGTGTGTGTGTGTGTGAGAGAGAGAGAGAGAGAGAGGTGTGTGTGGTGTGTGTGTGTGAGTGTTGTGTGTGTGTGTAAGCATCAATTCTTTTAAGGTAAAAGTAAGCACTGTATCTCTTCAATCATACAGCTCATTTTTTAAAAAAAAAACAACAGTCCTGTGTTTCATAGTAAGACAAATTGTCTTGAACTGTCTTTTGTCTCTCGTGTGTCGTGTTGTCTTGTATGATGTCTTTTTTTCTGTCTGTTTCTTTGAAGTCTTGTGCGTTTGCCTTGTCCCTCTTCTTGTCTAGTCTTGTCTTTACCTCGTTCTTTTCTTTCCAATCCAGTCCTGTCTTGCCTGAGGGGGCGGGATAGCTCAGTGGTCAGAGCACTCGCTTTCCCCAGCTAAGGTTATAAGTAAGCAGCATCGAGCGTGGTTGCCACTTGGATGGGTCACCGCTTGCGCGCCTGGAGAAGTTGAGGTCTCTGATGCCTCACTCCCCTACGACCATAGGTTATGGGACACCTTCACCTTTGTACCTTTCTTGCCTGTTCTGCTTGCCCTGCTTCATCCATGCATAAAGTAGTATAGTGCGTATAAAGTCTATAAATATATCACCCACATTAAGTTCGATTCCCGTTCAAGGGATATTTTCCCCTGGAGTTAACATCAGTGATGACTCCACTCTCCCCAAAAGTCCTTCGGATGATACTATAAACCGAGGCCCCGTGTGCAAAACACACGCAGAACATCTTGCGCACACGTTAAATCCTGTTCCGCTTTTCGTAAGAGTAGGCCATTGTGTGCCGGTGGGAACAGATGACAAAATTCACAAAACTGCATACACACGGGGACTGGATGTAAAAAAAAGCACATGGGTGCTTATTCCATTATCCTCGATAAAAGGGATAAAAGAATAAAAATTTAAAAAATAAAAAAATTAAAGGGATAGTTATACTCACCGCTTTATTTGCAGCTAGATACGTGCCGGTTGCAGCATGAAGAGAGTTTCCAGTACTTTTTCTGTCTTAATCCTCACATCATGCAGGGCTGAAGTGAATCGTCTCCCAGTCAAAACTTAGACAAGGAATATCCAGCACTTGACTTAAGTTAACTATCACAACAAACAAGCGTCTCTTTGAGTCTTTAATTTGCCAGTTGAAAAGTAGACAGAATAATTATCTAACCCTTTGTTTGTCTAATATTGCTCATAAACATGTTCCAGGTTCTCACTGGCATACCTCAGTTAAAAAGCCGAGAAATCATTCGATTTATTTCTAAAACCACAATTTCACACTACTTATCCAGAAGACGGCCAGCCTACATGTTAACAGTAGAGATGCCTCACATTTAAAACTTAAAAAGTTCCAAAGACTGGTTGTAATAACTATGCAGGTAAAAAAGTTAGGGACTCCAGCACTTTGCAAAGACATAGAGTCCAGACCTTTTACGATAACCGCCACGTGGAAATGTAAGATGATGTTACCCTTTGTTTATTATTCAAAACATGAACCATTCTGCTGACATGGCCTCATTGATGAATCTCCAGCGGAAAACGCTATGAGATGAATGCCTTTTTTATTAAAAAAAACACCAACTGAACCTACACAAACAGGTACACTGAAGTCTCACAGCCTGTCGGAATGTCCAAGACTGATTCTAACTTCTTCAGAAAATCCAGTTCATACCAAGTCGTCTGCATGAGAAAAGGGATAAAATACCCTGCACTTTTAGTTCAACTTACCATGCAAAGGTTACCGGTCACAATTGACACCACCTCAAACACAGAGCGAATATCTAGCACTTTTCCAATTCAACACACAAGCATCATTCATTTTAAGTCATAATTTCCACCTCAAAACGCGCAGAAATAACCTAATTTTCAGCAAACGATCTCACTTAGTTAACCACAATCATCCAGGCCTCTTCTACGTATACGTTTCCAGCTGAACCAGCCAAGGATTACACTTTTTCCCTTCCACTAAGATAACCGCACAATCCGGCCCTCAGTTTGATCGTTTCCACTTGCCGGAAAATATCCAGCACTTTCTCATCACTATACCTCACTAAATTCAACTTTTGCCAGCTAGAACACAGAACAATACTCCACTTTATAAGCATTTACCTCCAGGTGAAGCACACAAACCCACCTTTATTCAGATTTAATCATTCCGTGCTAACCTCAAGCAAGATAGTCCAGCCTTATCAGCGACGTTTCCTTCTAAAACCACCAGAGAAGCAAGTGGTGCTGCTCACAGCAGTGTTGTTGGGGTATTTGAAAACCCACAAAACAGCCAGTGCTCTGTTAGTGGTTGTTGGGTAATTTATTCCAACTTTCCAACAAAACCCATCCCCACAGTCTACAATGCTCCAGAAATTCAATATCCCGCGCGCCACACAAACCTACTCACATGTTCTTACAAGACCACACGAAATATTCCCACGCGCTTGCCGCCGCCACTATCAAAATTCACATCAAATACCACACAACACACACTTTTCCAACTACAAAAAACACAATAAATAATCAAACAAAAACTTTTCCCGCCTGCGAGTTTCAAGTTTTTCCGATCAAATTTGTTCAAGTCATACCTGACTTTTCCAACATCAAAGAAATCAATTGAGTAGTAAAAAAGAAAAACCAGTCTTGCCATGCCGCATGAACGTTTTGTTCTGGAATGTTCAAGTTTGTCAGCAGACACTAGGGAAAACCTCATTGTTTTAGGAATTCAGGGGAATGGTTTTTTTTTGCAGGGTTGGTGAGTGGCAGGGTGAAAGCGCGGGTTTACTCAGTTTTTTTTCGGTTTTTTTTTTCGGTGGTTTTATTTTCTTTGAATGTGGGTGTGTGGGAAGATGTGAGGATGTTTGGTTTTGTTTTGTTTGTTCTTTTTCTGGAGGTTGTTGATGTAGATCTTTGATGTGTTGAATTGGAAAATCTGTCTGATCTGTCTGTCTGTTTTCTGCCTTCTCTCTGTATCTGTCTATCTGCTGCGTGTCTGTCTTGTTGTCTGTTCTGATCTCTGTATGTGTTCTTGTCTCTGTCTGTTTGTCTGTCTGCTCTGTCCTCTTCCGCTCTCGCTCTCTCGCCTGCTCTTCTCTTTGTCTTCTTCTGTGTCTATCTTTCTGTCTCTCCTCTCTCTGCTGTCTCTCTGTCTGCTCCGTCTCTCTCTCTCTCTCGGTTCTTAAGGTTTTCTTTCTACTCTCAAAATCTCTCTTAAACATCTTCAAACTCTCTCTGACGATCAAAGATTAATAAATTCGATTGCGATATCCTCAAAATCTAGATTTTAAAACAACAGGAAAACTTCCATGCAAGATGGAAGGATACAAATCGTAAACAAATCAAAATGAAAACTGCGGTTCTCCAAAGCTGAATACGAGCTACAAGCTTTTCACCATGCAAGTACGGCTTGTTCGTGACTCTCTCTCATATGCTGCTGCTGCAGATGGTTGCGACGTCTAGAATCTATCTTTCACGCAGATTTTATGCCTACTATCTCTACTACTACTACTCTATTACTACTACTACTACACTCACTACTTTACTACGAACTACTACAACATTAGGCTGCGCTGCGCTGCAGTAATTAATAACTACTTAACATACTACTACTACACTTACTAAACATTTCTACCTACTATCTGCTGCGCTTGCTGCTGCGTGAACTCCTGCTGCTACTGATCCATCAACTCTACTTCCGTCATACATTCTCAAGCAACCTTATGAACATTAACGGGCCTAGCCGCCAGATTAAATTCATAAAGAATTTGGTTAACACCTTACTATCTGAACAAATACCATCTTTCACTGGTGCCTTTTGAGAAAACTCAACTTCAACTTAGATCCATTCGAAGAGGTCTAGATTCCCAGGAGATAAAGCCAATTATTGTTGTTCACCTTGAAAACCCCCTCTAACTTGAATGCCTATTCGTCTGCAATGAACCTTGATAGTCTGTAAAATATCATGCCTTCAACTGTGGCCTTTTAAAAAAGACAAGGTTCAATCCTTTTTAATTATGACCCGTGTGTTAAGAGGCTCATATTAATGGCCAGTGTCAACTCGTAAAACCCCCAGTGTACGACAGACGTGTTAAGAGTTTGATTCCGTTATTCTTCCTTACACCAGATCTGTAAAATATACAAACTCAGGAAAATGCGTTAAATCAAGAGTAGTTTTGTTAATTGTGTTTTTTTAATCAACCCAGTGGATGTTTCCATTGGACTAGGTAGGAGTCATATGTTACAAAAAACCAAAACGTTCCATCTTCCTAAAAGACCAGTTTGTGGTTAAAACAACGACCAATAAGATTGCGATTCCAAATCTACATATTTTTTAAACTTTGTTTCTTTATCAGTACCTACGTATTTTGTTCATTGTTAAGTAGACTCTTTCGCAGAAATCGTTTAAAAAATCTTGAAATGTCCTTCGTTGACCTCACCTGTGGTGTGTAGAAAATACTGAGTGTTATTGTTGGAAACATAGGTTACATTGCTGTCTCTTTATGAGTTTTTTCCTGTTGTTCTGTTATTTCTTCAAATCTAAAGTAGACATTTGTCTTGATGTTAGCAATACGGTACTGTGTGTTCGCGTATGTAACGGGTGTAGTTTTGTGTGTGTTTTTTTATTGCTTTCTGGTCGTCCCGCTAGGGTAATAGTGTGGGGTTTGTTGTTGTGGTGGTGTGTGTGTGGGGTGTAGTGTTCCTATCATGTTATACCTAAAGGACAGATTGAGGATGTGTAAAAAGACCCACATGAGTGCTTCGCCATATGCTCAAAACATAAATTTATGTCAGTACTCATTTCTTTCTTGCCGTGCACTGTTACTAGTTTGATGGTAAATATCGAGGAAACCTTAGTGTGTTCGTAGTTTCGAGTCGTAAACCTCATTGCTAGTGCCTGCATGCAATGAGGACCGCCCATTCCACTCCCACTGCCTTACTTCCCTTCCTGTAAAAGGGCAGGACCCATTTCTTTCACTTCACATTTTTAATAGTATCGAATCTAAATCAGGCCATGGAAAGATTAGGTCTGTTTTCGAGTTTCAGTGTTTCTTGGAGAGGCCTTACTTGCAGATTCCTACATAAGTTAAGCACATTGCAAGATATCCGTTGGTACATTGAAAGGGGTCTTTAGGTCCTTCTCTACAGAATCACCAATCAACAGCATGTCAATGACCTAATTAATTTAGTCAGGAGGAAACGGTCAGGGCAGAGATGGCGCTTTCCCCATGCTACGTTAAAGATGAGCCTGGTACACTTGGTCGGTAGACCGTGTGCGACCTTGACTTCACTTTCCCTTACAGACCCATTGTCAGGGCACCAATTTAAGTCAGGAAGGCAAAGCGGCAGAGGACAAAGGATGGAGCGCGCCTAATACTGGCGTTGCAGATTTATTGAATTGCTCTTATGTGGCAGGTATCCTCGCATTTTGACAAATTGTTATGGGTCACCTTCACTTTCCTTTTACCATTCCAGGTTCTCAGTGCTAGTGTCTCTCACAGCGCTCGCCGTCTGGAAATTACAAAGGTGGACCTGTGGACTGTATACTGTCTGATTCACTGATCTCGCATGTAATGTTGGATAATTCTGTGGAAAAGTCTCAATGTGCACAATTTCATTGCCTGGACGAGTTTCTTTATCCTTCTCACTCGTTCTCCTTCTCATTCATAATACTCAATACCTTGCTCCATTCCGCTTACCTCTTCTTTCAATTTTTTATCTGCCAGAAAGCTTACTTACGTCATGACATCTATAATAACTCTTCTCTCACCTCCCACTCCACATACACGATCACGAAAAACACTGCATCACACTTCATGCCTGTACACACATCAAGTCACATACAACATAACCATTCATCACGAATAAAATACATGAGCACATCACCTATCTCAGCACTTGTGCGTGCAAAGGGAAAAAAGGAATGTAAGCAGAGGGGGAAGGACTCAAAGTTTGCACTTCTATCCATCTCCATCCAACTTTACGATCTGGACCAGATCTGCCTACTAGTCATAGCAATGTGCAAAACAACCACAACAACACCACAATCTCCTATGGTGTTGGTAGGTATCCCTTTATATTAACAAAGTCCGGGTAATAGTGCGGTAGTTCTCCATGGGTCCAAACATTTGCCCCACATGCTACCAAATGTGATGACTAGGACATAATGGAAAGATGTGGTATAAAAAGAGCTTTTGATCGCAAAATATTCGCTAAAACCACGCAACAAGGGAGTTCCTGCAATTCTTGAAAATGCTTACAACAAGTAAGTTGGAAAAAACAAATTTTAACGTGAAAGTTAAGCACAGATTAGTGACATGTTCTCCAAGAATGGCATGGAACCATAAGAGATAAAGAGAGGTATGAACATTATAGATCTTTCAAAACTATCTTTGGAAAAGAGGAATACATTTACTTTACAGATACTTACTGTTTTCGAGTTGCTATTACACAGGCTAGATTAAATGTTTTGCCTCTTATGAATAATGTCCATAGATACAGTATTAATGATCAAGAAAAGTTCTGTCCATTTTGTAAAACAAAAGTCGAAAACGAAGCCCATTTTTTGTTCGATTGTCCAATGTACTCAGATCTAAGGGATAAGTTTTTGACTAACTGTATGAATATACCATTGTCAGTTTTACTTATAACATCAAATAGAGAACGTAGTCATTATCTATCCAGATATATTTTTCGTTCTATCAATAGAAGGAAGAAATTGCTGTGTCAAAATATCAGTTAATGATGGGTGTGTTAAGGCTTTGTATTCACATGTATGATCCAGATCCTGAATTGTAATGTTGCATTTTGACTGATACTGATTTTGATGTCTACTGTCTAAAGTATTGATACAGTATGACATGAATGTGTATCAAATGCTAACCTTGTTCGAGATATGAGCCTCAAAGGATCGGTTGTTTTCCATGTGTGATCAAAATTTGCATACCAATATATTGGTTTTCCTCTTTCCCCCAAACTCCGTGTATTGTGGCCTAAGGCCAATGTACATATTAAAACTGTTCAGAGTTCAGAGTTCTCTCTCTCTCTCTCTCTCTCTCTCTCTCTCTCTCTCTCTCTCTCTCTCTCTGCCTGACTGTCCCTCTGTCTGTCTCTGTCTGTCTGTCTGTCTGTCTATGTCTGTCTATCTGTCTCTGTCTATCTGTCTAAGTGTGTGTGTGTGTGTGTGTGTGTATGTGTGTGTGTGTGTGTGACGGAACAGTAACACGCCTTTTCATTGTGCAACGTTAGTATTCTGGTTACCTATCTCAAATTGACAGTTACTGGTCTTCCACCGACTGTGAAGAAAACCCTGACTGCCCTTGTGACTGACAACAGCGTTTCAAGATGGCAAGTATTAGATGATCAGCATCATATTGTATTCATTTTTCGACTAAGGCTAGACAACGTAGTGCCAACAAAGTGTATAGGGGATCTTGTTTTAAAACACGCCTGGCCCCCACGAACACACAGAGGTTCGATACCAAAGAAAACTACCTTGTCAAGTACGTGGTGATCAGAAGACTGCAGCAAAACAACACCCACAGAAACAAGTGGAAGGGAGTGATGACCATTATAACATAGAACTGTCCGTGCCTAGTGCACACTGTCAACAAACATGTACTAACTTCACTGCAGAGCACAACACAGCTATACAGGATATACATGGTAGTGGTGTTTTAGTTTAGCCAATATTAAAGAAAAAGAAAGAGCACATACAAAAACCTGATCCTGGAAAAGTAAACCACCTAAGAAAATCGATTTACAACATCATCAACAACAACAGCAACAAAACTTAACCCACACTCGACCCCCCAAAATCTGAACTAATTTCATCTTATTTCAGGGTTTGTACAAACTGACACTGTGTACAGAGAAGTGGTCAGTTTTATTGTCTGTCTAAGTATAAATCAATCACCATCCTTCTGCCTTCATATAAGTTATTCATCATCCTTCTACCGTAATACAAAATTAATCATTATCCTTCTGTCTAAATATAAAGTAAGCATAATCCTTCTACTTCTTGCGTTAATTACTTTATGTGTGGGTGAAAGGGGGGGGGGGGTAGGAATGTCCCTAAATACACTAGAGGTATAACATTATGTCATTCGGCCCAAGTGTCCCTACTTCCATTCAATCGAGTGAGCTTTTAACAGTACAAAGCGAGCTAGACCAATTTAGTAATGGAACAAGTAGACGGTGACAGGAGATCACAGAAAGAAGCATCAGTCAACAGACAACAGTTGAAACAAAAAAAGAACAAAAAAGGTAGGAACAAGACCAAACAGCATATGAGGCTTGTAATCCTAGGGATCGTTTTAGTTGTACAACACACGTGCTGTATATCCCGTTGGGAGAAGGCATTGCATTGTATGTAGCAAGATGTACCAGAAAAAGGAATGGAAAACAGAATGATATGGTTGTGAGATGGAAGGATAGGGAGGATGGAAGCTTAGAGAGAACATTGTTGCCATAGTCTAAGTGAGGAATAGAAGCTTAGAGAGAACATTGTTGCAATAGTCTAAGGGAGGATGGAAGCTTAGAGAGAACATTGTTGCCATAGTCTAAGGGAGGAATAGAAGCTTAGAAAGAACATTGTTGCAATAGTCTAAGGGGGGAATAGAAGCTTAGAAAGAACATTGTTGCCATAGTCTAAGGGAGGAATAGAAGCTTAGAAAGAACAGTGTTGCCATAGTCTAAGGGGGGAATAGAAGCTTAGAAAGAATGGTGTTGCCATAGTCTAAGGGAGGAATAGAAGCTTAGAAAGAACATTGTTGCAATAGTCTAAGGGGGGAATAGAAGCTTAGAGAGAACATTGTTGCCATAGTCTAAGGGAGGAATAGAAGCTTAGAAAGAACAGTGTTGCCATAGTCTAAGGGGGGAATAGAAGCTTAGAAAGAACAGTGTTGCAATAGTCTAAGTGAGGAATAGAAGCTTAGAAAGAATGGTGTTGCCATAGTCTAAGGGGGGAATAGAAGCTTAGAAAGAACATTGTTGCAATAGTCTAAGGGGGGAATAGAAGCTTAGAAAGAACAGTGTTGCCATAGTCTAAGGGGGGAATAGAAGCTTAGAAAGAACAGTGTTGCAATAGTCTAAGGGGGGAATAGAAGCTTAGAAAGAATGGTGTTGCCATAGTCTAAGGGGGAATAGAAGCTTAGAAAGAACATTGTTGCAATAGTCTAAGGGGGGAATAGAAGCTTAGAAAGAACATTGTTGCAATAGTCTAAGGGGGAATAGAAGCTTAGAAAGAACAGTGTTGCAATAGTCTAAGGGGGGAATAGAAGCTTAGAAAGAACAGTGTTGCAATAGTCTAAGGGGGGAATAGAAGCTTAGAAAGAACATTGTTGCAATAGTCTAAGGGGGGAATAGAAGCTTAGAAAGAACAGTGTTGCAATAGTCTAAGTGAGGAATAGAAGCTTAGAAAGAATGGTGTTGCCATAGTCTAAGGGGGAATAGAAGCTTAGAAAGAACATTGTTGCAATAGTCTAAGGGGGGAATAGAAGCTTAGAAAGAACATTGTTGCAATAGTCTAAGGGGGGAATAGAAGCTTAGAAAGAACAGTGTTGCAATAGTCTAAGGGGGGAATAGAAGCTTAGAAAGAACAGTGTTGCAATAGTCTCATGGAGGAATAGAAGCTTAGAAAGAACAGTGTTGCAATAGTCTATTAAAGGATGAGAGTTGCAGCATCACTGGGGAGAACTGCTCAATTGATTTTGCTCAGTTTATCTGTGTTTTGAGTTTTTCTTTCTATTGCAGCCACCCCCCTTCCCCCCCCCTACCCTAGCCCCTGGGGGAAGAGGGGAAGGGGAGCAGTTTTTCTTCCTTTTTTGTGATGTGTGAGTGTTGCTTTTTCAATGCTGTTGATAATGTATTGACCTCACTATACACTCAAATAATGTATATGCAAAAGTAAAGGAGAGAGAGAGGGAGAGAGGGGAAAGAGAGAGAGAGAGAGAATGAACGAATGAACGAATTTTATTTGACAAAAGCTACAAGCCCATCAGTCAAAGGGGGTAATTGTAAGTAACATATTAACATAGGAATGAATATGAAAAGGACATGAGTAATAATCCAAAGTTCAGATAAATGCCAACCAATATTTTCAGTTATTACGTATAGGATCCGTTTCATTCATAGTCTGCTTACGTTTATCTAGAGCCTGCGATATATATATTGCTAAAGATTTAAGCTCGGACATATTATTTGAAGATAACACCTTTTGTACAAGATTGGTGGACCTGTTGGTTGGGTTTGTCAAAAAAGCAATTTTTTGGCGAATGTCATGATAAGTTCTACAAGCAAACAAAAAATGAAATTCGTCTTCTTCTTCTTCTCCACATGCTGGACAAGAGTTGTTGTCTGTCTCTGCTGTAATATACCATTGTTTGCAGTTCAAAAGACCACACAATCTTAGCCTAAATTTTAGTAAATTACTTCGAAGCCTTTTATTAGTTAACGATATCAGATACTGTTCTGGACCAAACGCATCTTTAAAGGAGCTATACCAAGTGTATTTTTCAGAGAGAGAGAGAGAGAGAGAGAGAGAGAGAGAGAGATACACACTCGCGTGCGCGCGCAAACACACACACACACACACGCACGCAAACATACACATACACACTCAAGCATACACACACACGCACACACACACACACACACACACACACACACACACACACACACACACAGGGGGGAGGGGGAGGGGATATTTTGGACTCTTTTTCTCGTCTTTTGTTAGTTCTATATTGTTCCTCATTTGTCTTGGCTGTTATTCTTGTCCTATGTTAGTTATAGTCGCTGTTGTTGTTGTGTATGTATATTTGTGTTTGTTTGATTGTTTATTTCCTTGTTGTGGTTGTCCTTGTTGATTCATCCTTTTGTTGTTGTTTCAGTTGTTTGTATGGTTGAAGGTTTGTGTGTACATGTGTGTGTGAGGGGGGGAGGGGGAGGGAAGCAGTTGGTGTGTTTTTTTAAATATTTTTATTCTGTTTTGTCTTCTTTGTTTGTTTTGGTTTGGGTTTTTTTATTGTTGCTTGTTTGTTTGTGTTATGACGGGTATTTTTTTTCAGGATTTTTGTATTATTTGAATTGTATGGTCTCATATTTTTCTGAGTTTTTTGTTTTATTTTAATTCCACATATGCATATGCTATTGGTTTTTTTGTTTGATTTGTATGGTTTACCATAGATTAGGTTGTTTTTTTTGTTTTTTTTTTATTCTATGTCTGCATATACATTATCTTTTTTTTCTCGCTTTTTTTCTTTCTTTAGATAGATGGCTTGATGAAAAAAAGCAAATGCACTGCTTATTCAATGTACCATCTGAAAATAAAAGTTTGACTTGACTTTGACACACACACACACACACACACGCACACACACACACACACACACACACACAAACACACAAACACACACATACACACTCACACACATTACAGACACTAAGAGAAGAGCTATAAAAAAAAAAAGGCTTAAACCTAAACGAAGAGAAATAGTCAAGCAACACAACACAAGAAGAGATTCACTAGAAACAGACCATTACTTTAGAGAAAAGGGAAGGAGCAATACTACCATTTTAGCTACAATGGGCAGATTGTCGACGATAAGTACTCTTTTCTCTCTCTCTCTCTCTCTCTCTCTCTCTCTCTCTCTCTCTCTCTCTCTCTCTCTCTCTCTCTCTCTCTCTCTCTCTCTCTCTCTCTCTCTCTCTCTCTCTCTCTCTCTCTCTCTCTCTCTCAGCATAGTCTGCTGCCAACTCAGTTAGCAGAGATAACCTAACTGTGTACGTATTGTCCGTTTCAGGCCCATCTACAATACTTACACTACACTACACACACACACACACACACACACACACACACACACACACACACACACACACACACACACACACACACACACAAGCACATACGCACGCACACACACACAAGCACGCGCACACACACAAGTACGCGCACACACACACGCACGCACGCACGGACACATGCACGCACGCGCGCATGCAGACACACTGGCAGGCAATTAAGCATGAAAGCAGATACACAGATAGGCGGGCAGGCAAGCACATAAGATTTCGCATAGTGTGTGTGTGTGTGTGTGTGTGTGTGTGTGTGTGTGTGTGTATGTGTGTGTGGGTGTGGTAAGTAAAAGAATTCATAGTTGGTTTGTGTGTTTTATAGCATTCTATCTAGGACAAAACTGTACTGTTGTTGCAAATCATCAATAATGTGTTTGTATTTGTGGTACGAAGATGATGATTTGCTCTCGTGCCATCATCACAACATAAGCACGTTCATCCTTATCCAATACTTGGTAGTTTGATTGTCATGTGCGACGCTCGTGGGTGATGCACTCACAATGCGATGCGTTCTTCGTTCTCTGCAACACTGATATCACACCAGTCCGATGCTCCTCCTACTCCTCCTATCCACAACGAGATGAGAGTCGTGGAATACGAGACATATTTGGGCTAGCGAATCCCACTCCTCTCGTAAAGACAGAGAGAGAGACAGAGAGAGAGAGACAGAGACAGAGAGACGGGAGGGGGGGAGGGACGAAGAAGTATGGTATTGTTTTATCAGGGTTTTTTTTTTGTGTTTTTTGGGGTTTTTTTGTCGTTCCCTGGCTGAGCTCCGAGGTTCCCAGGTGAGATTTTGTGATATGCGACCATTTTTTCCCACCATGCAGGTAGCAGTATTTCAACTTCAGGGATGTATGCTGGGTAGTTTAGCGTTTTCGCAACCCACCTGACGCTGACACGAACTATGGGATCTTTAACGTGCTTTTAAAAAAAAATCTTCTGCATGTATATACTCAGGGGGGAATTAGAGCACTGGCAGGTCTGCACTTGGCGTTGACCTGGGAGATCGTAATCATCCCCATGCTTTATTCACCAGACGCCGCTAAGTTTCAAACCCATGACTTCATGGACCCATGGATTGAAGTCAGTCTTAACCAATCGGCTTTAGCGTCCGTCATTTAATACTATAAATCAAAGCCGCCATAAAACAAAACTAATATTCATTATGATTTTTGTCTTTCACGTTTTCGTTATATCGAATACCAAATCAGGAAATTAAGAATAGGAGAAATAAATCGCATAAATGTCATACATATAGGTAAGGATAATGATTTTTAAAAAAACACGATTTTTAAAGCTTGAACACGCCACAAAGCCAGCGAATAAATCCAACGATATACACATTTTTGTACATAACAAAAGTTAACATCCAAGGTCATCCATAATACTGGGCAGTTCCGCGAATACTGGATTACAGAGTGACTGGATGAGAGAGAGAGAGAGAGAGAGAGAGAGAGAGAGAGAGAGAGAGAGAGAGAGAGAGAGAGAGAGAGAGAGAGAGAGATTCATAGTATGGCTACCCTACCATTGGCTGCACGCAATTCAAAAATCAACGTCCGCAGGAAGATGATAATCATATATTTTATATACCACTCTATAGCTGGCACCCATGCGCGCGCGCATGCACCACACACACACACTACACACACTTACACACACACACACACACAGAGGGAGACAAACACACACAGAGACAGAGAGAGAGCGAGAGCAGCAGCAGCAACCCAGCTGTCAAGCCACACTATTAGCTAACCCTCACCTCTCTCTCTTTTTTTTTAAAACTTTAAATTATTAGTTGTGATTATTGATAATAGCTTCTGCCCAGGAAAAGGGCCGAATGAAAAGAGTATGTCAATAATAATATTACCCTTAACTCTTGGGAATAAAGATTTCTCTCTCTCTCTCTCTCTCTCTCTCTCTCTCTCTCTCTCTCTCTCTCTCTCTTCCTCCCCTGTACGTCAATTGTCCCTATAATTATGATTATTCAGTCGACTAGGGTAAGCCGACTAATTAACCTGCCCATCACGCACGTTATAGCTCTGTGTACCGTCTGTTTGTTTGAACTGGATGACAGGCAATACTATGAAAGAACAGTGAACTGAATGATCAAGCTGTGTGTTCCGTAGACCTGTGTTGAGTTGTGACAGTACTGGGAGCGGTTCTGAACTTAATGATTTTTGACAGTAGTGATTCCCTCGTGGGGATGTCAAGGGGGTGTCTTTCAGTATAAATGGCATCCCCACCTTCTGGAAATTCTGGGCTAGGAATTCCTTCTTTTCTATACCTCTCTCAGCGCGCAAATCCAGCATATCACAGTCACGGGCTCTCTTTGTTTCTGCCTTCTTCCCTTTCTTCCTGTCACCCCGTCTTGTCTGCTTTCTTCCTTCTTGGTCCATTCTCCTGCCTTTATTAATTTTGTCCCAGAAATATTTAAATTGTCTTCCACGCTGAGGTCGGACATGCTGGGCTGGGCCTGATTTGTCAGGTGCTTTACGGCAGTGCTACGCATTTTCGCTCATAATGATTATAACAGATATCAATAGTTTTGCTCTTAGTGGTGATGCGTGGAGAGTCGCGCCCGTGCGTACCGTGAAGCGTAGTGTAGTGCAGTGTGGTGTAGTGTAGTGCAGTGTGGTGTAGTTAGCTCAGTCACTGGAGTGAGACTGAAGTGGCGACGATCACAACGTCCACCCACAGACCCTCCCCTGTGAACCTCCAACCCCAAAGGCTTTGACTCAAACTCACCACAGGCTCAGGATTGTATGAGGAAACCGAATCTGAGGTCAGCGGAAGACCAGAGCAAATGGGGCAACCAAATCAGAGGCTTTAAAATTTAAAAAAAGCGTGATGATCAAAGATGATGAGGATGATGTAATGGTGTTGCTGCTATAAAAGTGCATGTACTTGAAGACTACTTGACAGGGTTGCACCCTCCGCTTTTTATCATGATATATCCCGGCGTCAACCAGGTCCGAGAGACACAGACGCCTGCAGTGTTGGTCAGATTATTATTTTTGAGCAACACTCTCAAACTCGCATCCGTTAAGTGAATGAAGCTCGTCTAGGTGGTCCCAGTTTTCCCACTGAGCCCACTCACTCTGGGTGGGAGCCGGCCGGAGTTCGAAAAAATCCTTATAACTCTTATGGGATTCGAACCCGCAACCTTCCAGTCCGTAACCCATGTGGGTAACCACTGCATCATGGCAGCTGGTGTTTGTTTTCTTATTTATCTTTTTGTTTACTTTTTTATTTTCTTCCTTTTCTATTCTATATTTTTATCTGTTTTGTTTTCTTTGTTTTGTTACTTTCTGTTTAAATCCATGCTTTGTTTTTCTTCTAATCTGAAAAAAAAGTTGCTTTTCTCCTGCTTGCAACCAAGAGCAGTTAGTTATCTATAAACAGCTCAGGTCTAGCCCGCCCAGCCGAGACATTTCACCACTTTACCTTCACCTATCCCGTGGGGGCACCAATGAAGATTTTGCAACCAGCTTCCTCCACTCGTTGCAAAATCACCATTGGTGCCCCCAGCCGAGACATGCACACAGCAAGAATAGTAGCAATTGTGCTACAGGTCTTTGGCTACATTCTTTGCCCAAAAACGTTTGCTGTAGGCCTGTTTACCATCCGGATCCCTAAGCTTGGTTCGGCCAGTGCTACTATTAGTATTACTAATTGGAGGTGAAACTACTATTACCAACTGAAATATTACTACAGCTAATAAGAGGCAGGTATTGTTACCACAAATGAAGGCTGGTATTGTTGCTACTAATTGTGGCTGGAACTGTTAGTATAACAATCTTGTGGCTGGTTTTGTGGCTACTAATTGTGGCTGGTACTGTTACAAATTAGGGCTGGTGCTATTACCAATTGTAGCTGGTACTACTGCTATCAATTGTTACAGCTGGTAGAGAGCTAGAGTTTGCAAGTAACCGACTTCAGCCATTCTTTTCTCTTTTTAACTTCTCTTTTCTAGGAACACCGTACTGTTCCTTTCTATCCTTACTGATTATTTTGTAAGCTCGACTGTGTGGTCCCAGTCTTCCCAATGAGCCCACAGCTCACTCACATAGGGTAGGAGCCAGCTGGAGTCTAAAAAATCCCTGATTCTTCTGGGATTTGAACCACGACCATCCAGTCTGAAATCCAAGGGCTAACCGCTGTAACATGGCGGCTGGTAGACAAATCAAACATTTTGATCATTTAAAAACAAATTCTCCTTTGATTCCTTTCATTCACACCCAAAACAGACATCTGTAAAACGTGATTTAAAAATTTGATGTTTATTTTGTTTATTGGCATATATATGTAAACTTGTTTACTTCCGTACACAACAAACTTAAGAAATACTTAGGAACCTTTTATGCCCCATAAAATGCCTAAAAGAGATACTATGACAAGAGGATTTGTGCTTGTCCACAAAATAAACAAAGTTCTCATAGAGAACTGCAACTCATCTGGTATTTCTGTGATAAACATATTTCATAGTTCTCAATATGCATTTTCAAAGGGATAAAACCTCTCTCTCTCTCTCTCTCACACACACACGCCATTACAAAGTCCCCAATATCTACCATGCAAACACCCAGATCATGAGCAGCCTTGTAAGTAAGAGGCAGTCACATCCCAAAGAAATACCAAAAGGACCTAAGAGCACAGCAGCTCCCAATCACACAAGCAGGTGTGATATTTCCTCAATCTTACACAAGTTTCCTATGTTTCAGCTCTACTAAAATCATATTTTAGTTTTCTTTTATTTCAGTTATACCCTCAACAATGAAAAAGTATAAGCTGATCTTGCTTTCTCATTTGTACTACTACTAAAATAAACAAAATTTTTTTTTAAAAGTAGAAACTGTTTGGACAGCTAATATCTTCTACGTGGCAGTCACAAAAAGACAAATTTTCATTTCAAAACTGCTGTGATGATTTCTGTATCTTCAATTTGACATAAAACTAAAACATGATCTAGAACATATGACAACAAACAAACAAAAA
This sequence comes from Rapana venosa, assembly GCA_028751875.1. NCBI lineage: Eukaryota > Metazoa > Mollusca > Gastropoda > Neogastropoda > Muricidae > Rapana > Rapana venosa. The sequence goes on from CM054134.1 coordinate 95,222,173, forward strand.
AACAAACAAAAGGGGTGTGGGGTTGGCAGGTTACATGTTATACTTCTTTCCACAAATTCTAAATCACAGATGATCTAAACTGAAGTTGAAAATGGTTAAGCTTGCTGAATTTTAAAAGTATGCTCACAAATGCAAAACCTATTCAACTGTCTCTCCTCCCGATTCTGGCAAGCTGTCACAGAGAAACTAGTTGGGAGGAGAAAACCACAGGACTTTACACAAACCATAGCTTCAGCTGATGCTTTCATTTTGGCTTTTTTCCCTTTTTCATTCCTCAGCTAAAACCTGAGGTTCACCAATGGTGAGATATTTCATATGAGACCGTTTGCCCACCAATTAGGTAGCTGCATTCCGACTTCAGGGATATTTTGGCATTTGATTCCGCACCCCCCCCCAAGCTAACCACTCAAGTTTGTGACAAGCTCAGAAAATGAATGAAAAAAGTAAATAAATAAAAGAAAGCTGAAAAAAGAATAAGGTACAGTACACAAGCTGTCATACATGCAAAATGGTATGCTGTGGACATGCCCCATGGGTGGGCATGACATCGTTTTTCTTTTTGTTGGTTTTTTTAATTATTTTTTTTTATTAGGAGATAGGCAAAATTACACTTGAATACAAGGAAAATAGTCAGTTCAACTCAAGAACATATATTTTAAAATGAGAGAGAAAGACCGTTCAAGTGTGTGTAGACATGTGCATAAGGCAGACTAGTGTTAGCAGGTGATTAAAGAGCAATGTGTGGATTGTGTGATTAGCCAATAAACTTCACAGTGTCTACATGCGGCAATGATTCAATCTTATTTTTAATCTGTAGCGATGGTTTCTGTGCCATTCTGTTTCTTTTTATGGAAAACTGTCAAATGAAAAAAACACCCCCCCCAAAAAAAAAACCCAACCAAACAAACAAACCCAGACTGATGAAAGAAACTGAGCAAACAAACAAAAGGAAGATGAACCAGCGATTCCCAGCATTAACATTTTTTTTTTTTAAAGAGCCCTCTTCATTCAACTCTCTCCACCCACCCAACCCCACAGCGGTAAATACTTCTTCAGCTGGCCACGTTCATTAAACCAAACATTACAGGAAATAATATGCACAATCATATCGACAAATAAAAGATCCAGGCATACACACGTGAAAAGAAATAAATACAGAACCTTCTTAATACTTCAGCCCTCAAGAGTTTTACTTACAACACGTTCACAAATATCTTCTGTAACACAGCCATATGTAGGTGTTTCACAGTCATTAATAAAAAGAAACAAATAAAAGTATGTTATCTCTCATTTAAAAAAAAAGGTATTGTCACAGTCTTTTAAAGAAAAAAGAAGATGTGTCAACTCCCTTATATCATACAATCCTTGCATTTCCTATGACAGCTGGAAAAATTGCACAAATAGAAAACATTCCTCTGTACATAACTGGATGTACATTCATATAGACAAGCACACATTTCTGCAAGCACACATACAAACATTAAAAACCCCAGGTAAATAAATATAAATAAAAACCAAATCTGTCTCATGGGGATGGAAGGGTCTGAAAACACAGACATCTGTACTGTGCAACTCATCCAATAAAACTCTGATAAAAAGCCATGGTTCCTGATACTGCAATTTGAATGATGTAACCATCTCCCATGCAGCTACCAACTGTTTAGCTAATCCATGAGCTGTAGCATCAGAGATTAAACACCAACTCAGTACTAGTAGATCCTGAAGGCTGAGGGTGGAACATAGTGAAGATATGGTACACACATAAAGTGGCCATGGAGCATTAAGAACCCTTCTGCTGAAGTTACCACTACTACTACTAAGGAAGATGTTGAGAAGCATTTGAGATCCTGCTGAGAGCTCAATCTTGGAAGTGAGGCTAATTCAAGAGCCGCCAAACATCTGTAAAGTAAATTAATTGACGGACATGAAACTACACACACCCCTAATTCTTGATAAAAAAATTTATTTTTGAAAGCTAGGCAGGGACTGTACTGCCAAAGAAGGTGTTTTGAAACATCAGTCAAGAAAAAGGAAAACTAGTCAAGCCTTACTGCTGGCTTCTGCTCATTGGCTTTTCTCATATTCCATTTTTTCTTCTTTTTGTCTGATGAATAGAAAGTTCTAATCTTCGTTCTGATGCACTTCGCGATGATTTTGGCGATTTTGGCATAACACATGTGCCATTATTTCGGCTAACAAGAGTATCAGTTCACTTTATAGGTAATCCACATTGATGACAAACAGCACCGATGGTATCAGCAGTGACATTACCATAGACAACAACAAAAAATTGAGATTGTCCGTAACTTAAAATATCTGGGAGCTATAGTATTGGATGGGTACGGGATAGCTCAGTGGTCAGAGCACTCGCTTTCCCCCAGCTAAGTTAAGCAGCATCGAACACCTTGGTTCAGTACAGTCCCCCAGTTCACCCAACTGTCAATGGGTACCTGCCCTCTTTAGAGTCAGGGAAGGTAAAGCACCGAGGGAGAGGAGATGGGCGGTGCTCTCAATATGCTGGCCCTAGAGAAGTGGTCTCTGATGCCTCGCTCCCCTACAACCCTACAGGTTATGGGACAAAGCCTGAAATTCTCTTCAGGATAGCCCAGACCACAGCTGCAATGACCAAACTAAGTCTTCTGGAACAACAACATTGCCACCAGCTCCAAGATCAGATTGATGCATTCCCTGGTCCTGCCCATATTTTTTGTATCCCTGCAAAACATGGATCACAACAGCAAACATTGAAAGAAGGATACAGACAATGGAAATGAAATGCTTCCAAAAACTTCTTGGTATCTCATACAGAGATTTTTTATTTATTTTATTCTTTTATATCGAGGATAATGGAATAAGCACTTATGTGCTTTTTTACATCCAGTCCCCATGTGTACGAGGTTTTGTAAATTGTCATCTGTTCCCACCGGCACACAATGGCCTCCTCTTACAAAAAGCAGAACAGGATTTTAACGTGTGCGCAAGATGTTCTGCGTGCGTTCGCACACGGGGCCTCAGTTTATAGTCTCATCCGAAGGACTTTTGGGGAGAGTGGAGTCTGCACTGATGTTAACTCCAGGGGAAAATATCCCTTTGAACGGGAATCAAACCTGGGTTGTCAGATTGCGAGGGCAATGTTCTAACCACTAGGCTATCCCGTCCCCCCTAACCAGTGAGGAAGCAAAGCCAGAACTGAGAATGTCACTGGGCCATATAAAGACCTCCAGATTTTTCAGAGAAAGGACGCAAACTGAAATGGTACTGGCAGGTCACATGAATGCCTGGACTGGCCAAGACTCTCCTACAGGGAACAGTGCAAGGAGGGAGACAAAGAGACAGACAGAGAAAACAACGGGAAGACAACATCAGAGAGTAGACCGGCCTTGCGTAGAACCACATACTGTGGAAAGCTGAGAACCCCGAAGAGTGGAAGAAGCTGGTTGTAAAATTGTCCCCCCAACAGTCTACAGGACAGGTGAAGGTGAAGGTAGGAGAGTCCACACCATCTTGGAAAAGTCACATGACCTTTGAGAACCAATTAGCTATTTTTTTTTAGCATTTAAGAGTCAATCAGAGACTCAATCTTGGGCTGGTGCCTTCAGTAATCAAGTGATTCAGCCAAGTGATTAAGCAAAATGAAACTAGATATTTTTCAAAAATCTTGTTTTTCTCATTGATAATGATTTAAGGTTTGACGATATCTTGATTTTACATTCAGCAATGCTTAAGCTGCAGCACAGCATAAGCCATAAGGGTCAATTAAAAAAAAAATTGTGACATTTAGGTCTGTGAAATACAGAAAATGTTTGTTGTGTTTGTTTTTTCAAGTAGAAGAGGTATTTACGTGTGCGTGCATGCACACACATACACACACGCAACATACATTGATACACAACAGGCAGTCTTCATTGATAAAAATGAACAAACTGCATTGAAATTTTGACACTTCTAACAGAATGAGAATAAAACCCTTTAGCAACAGCACTGAATGTTGAGTAGCAGATGTCAGATCCTCACTTGGGATCTCAGTCAAAAGCCATTGTGAAAATAGCCTACATCTCTAGGGCTCCTGTATCTCTGGCCTTGCCCTGTTTAAGATTGCCAAAGACATATTCCTCTTAAAAAGATCCCCCCTTAAAACATTATGCAGGAACACCTTCAGAGACATGCTGTCACTTTATGAGAAAAGACTTGTGATAAACAACACAACTGGAGAGGTTCTGGGCATTCTTACAAAGTTTTAAAAATCTTGGCCATTAAAACCACCAACTCCAGAAAAGGTGTTGTAGATCACAGAAAGAGCTCTGTCTCTGAACAAAGGCCCAGCACATGAGCTTTCAAGAGACTTTCAGATGATGTTTGCATGAAGACAAGACAGGACGCCTGTAAAACCATAGGGTGTCAGTCACATCCATCATAGCTGACTGACACAGCTCCTGAAACGGATACAACATTCATGCCTACAGCTCAACATTCAATGACAGCAGGTAAACATTTTTCATTTGCGATATCAAGTCCTGAAGTAAAATACGCTCATGATGCTTTCCACTATACTTTAATTTACATGAATTAAAAACAACAATCAACAACAATAAAACTCACAAGTTAGTTCAAGTTCTAACGAGGCAAAAAAAAAAAAGAGCAGAAAAAAACCCACCTTCAGTTCCATTATAGGTTAATAAATCAGATTTTAAGAATATGGGCAATGAAGACAGTAGTTGATTCAGTTTCATCGCCATAGATGCCCACAACACATAATAATGACACATGCCCACTTCCTACTTCTTTCACACCTCAGCACCAGATAAAATGCAAGTGTTATTGGTTTCTTTTTTTCTCTCTTCTAAAAATACATAACAGAACTCAAAAGATCTTTCAGTAAGTTCTTACAAACGCAACAACAGATCTTCCTTCCAAGTGGAAAAAACACACACACACAAAAACCAGGTAGGAGAAAAAAAAGAAGTTGTGTTTTCAATCAGATTAGTTACTTCAATATTTATTTATGTTTGATTACAAAGAGTGGCCTATAGTCTCCATGTCTGAGATGTTTTTCTTCCAGTCTGTCCTGCATTAAAAAAAACAACAACCAAAAAAAAACCATGAGAAATGCCACACATGAAGAAACAAGAATAGACAGTTTGGCAGAGTGGCTGGGACATCACAAACTCTCGTCGCTGTCGAAGATGGCCTGAAGGTCGGGATTCACATCTTCTGGGGACAGAATGCGTGATGACCCTTCCTGCCCTTCCTCCCCCAGTTCTGCACTGGTTTCCGGCACTGAAACACGACCACACTGCGCTGGACAAAGAATCGACACAGCACTATTGGGCAGAGTGAGTTTGTAAGGAACTAACGCTGACTGCAAATGTGTGTGTGTGAGTGTGTGTAGTGTGTGTGTGTGCACATGAGTGTGTAAGGGGGAAGAGGTATGGAGGGACATAAAGGAACTTTTTATCTGCTAGATTTTAAATCTTTGTAAATCAGTATCATGTGTGTGTGTGTCATAGACACCGCAAACTTAGAGGGAGAAAATCTATGTGTGTGTATGTGTGTAAGTGTGTGTGTCAAGTCAAGTCGAAGTCAAACTTTTATTTTCAGATGGTACATTGAATAAGCAGTGCAGTTGCTTTTTTTCATCAAGCCATCTATCTAAAAATGTGTGTGTGTGTGTGTCCGTGTGTGCGCACGTGTGTGAGAGTGTGTAGTAAAAAATTTTAAAAAGCATACTTGGGTCAAAAGAAACACTGTTCAAGCTTCTTTCGTTGTGTTAATATGACACTGAACACACATCTACAGCATTCAACATTCTAAAATCAGAAGTCTATCAAATGCTCCTTATCCTCCTTTCATAGTTACTACTTTCAATACTCACTGGATTCTGTCAGTCTGGCTAGCGTGTCATCCTCTTCAGTGGCGTAGCGTTTGTCAATGGCCTCCTTGATCTGGTTGTTGACCCCTTTGGGGTCAAGGTCCATAGCCCAGGAGAAGTTCATCAGAGCCAGGTGTGTGTTACCCAGCTTCTTGTGTACCTGGCCATGAGCAAAAATGTATATATCATCGCTGGGGATGCACTATACTGTAGTGACATTATCTTCAGACAGGCATGCATACACACTCACTCAGGCATGCTCTTATACATAAACATATGCACATTCACACATGCATGCACGCACACACAAACTCACTTGCCTTGCTTAAACACACATACATTGTATGTGTAAGCAAACACATGAACAAACATACAAGAACACTTTTTCACACACACACATACATACATACATATATATATGTGTATCTACATGTATATATATATATTTAGAGAGAGAGAGAGAGAGAAAATAGACATGAAAAAAAAGGTAGTTGCACTGCTCATTCAATCATCTGGAAATGAAAGCTTGAGGCTTTCACACACACACACACACTCATGTGCGCTTGCATGCACACATGTGTGTATACACAGCAACAGTCGCACTCAATGACATACTGTCACAGACACACTTGGAGTCATACGCTGGTCTCACCTTGCCCATAAGGAAGTAGACCAGTGACTCAGAGGGAATTATCTGCTTCAATTCCTCCAACTCTTCCAGTGCTTCCTGCACACATGCACACACACCCATACACACACACACACACACACACGCACATACACATACACTACAGTAACTTTCACATACATTGCTTCTTAAACTTTGACATTGCTTGTTGTACAGATTTATTATTACAATTTTCCTTGCTATACATATATATATATATATATATATACAATAGAGAGAGAGAGAGGAGAGAGAGAGGAGAGAGAGAGAGAGAGAGAGAGAGAGAGAGAGAGAGAGAGAGAGAGAGAGAGAGAATTTCAATACAGGACTGCCAGTTGAGTTCAGTTCAGAACTCTAGGTATGTCCCCTGCTGCTGCAGTAACTACAGGTAAAATTGGCAGTGTGCAATCAATATTTACCCTAAACTGGAGCTGAAGATATGTTGTCCTTCAGGGAAAAAAAACCAACAGCAAAAATCATCTCAGTGCCGGTAAGCTTATGATCATCCTATTCTTTCCCCTGTTTGGAAGACTGCCAACAAAAATGAACTATTTCTATAAAATCATCACAGTGAAATAGCCCTTATATGCAACACCGTTTGTTCTCTCTTTATCTCTTGCTTACCTCTGCACAAAAGCTTGAATTTGAGGGTAAAATTCATCTTTTTGCATGTTCTGTTTTAAATCGAAAATGGGCTACATCAGCAATACTATCACAAGAATATGATTTGATCAATAACTCACTTTATGCCTGTCGGAGGCCAGCAGAATGGAAGCTTTGTGGAATTTGCACAGAGAGTTGCGAGGGTCGGTGGCAATGGCTCGGTTCAGTGTGGCCAACGCCTGGTCCGTTTTCTTCTGAGCGTGCTGAGCCTGAAACACCACAGTTCAATTTTTACAATCCATTCAACACTCACAATGATACAAGGGAAAGAAAATATGATTTGCTTATAATATAACCATTACACATTATCATGGGGAGGGTTGGGTTTTTTGTGTATTATCATTAGGCATCATGTTTCTTCAAAGAACTGAGTGAGTGATAAGCCTACACTCCCTGACCAACCTTGCATGTGTCTGGTTTCTTGACCGGGTCAGTACAATTTAGTCTCATATAAAGCAGGTGTTTTAGGACATGGAAAACTTCTTGCCAATGAAAATACAATTCCTGACAAAAAAACCTCATTTAAAAAAAAGAAAGAAAAACCCTACTTTCACAGACAAGCACGCCAAGAAGTGGTGACATTATGTCACGGTGGTGTGCTTTTCCTAAAGATATCGTCCTGAATTTCAGGGAAGGACGTGTGATGTAACAAGAATGAAAGTGTACACACAGTATTAATTTCAATACCATGCACAGCATCCCTCCCACACAGCCACTTACCACTCCGACATGGCAGAGAAGGGCACAGCTCTGTGGGTTGATGGTAAGGGCCCGACGGAAATGAATCTCTGCTAAGCTGAACTTCTCCTGCTTGTAGTAGATCATGCCCACACCATACCTGCACACAGGACATATGCACCACTACACTGTGCAACTGATGTGCGACACCTTTCCTGTTCTGCTACAAAGGGAGATTTTTTTTTTTTAAAAGAGCAAGAAACCAATCAAAGCTACATCAATCAGATGCTCGAAAAAATCTGTGCCTTCTTGAGCTAGTTCTTTTCTTAAAAAATGATGAGCAATAAATGCAGATTTTCCCTCTTTCACAAGGTTATAGAATATCATGGAACACAATTTCTATGAAATCTGCAGTGAAATGTCTATGTTTTATGGTATAGCATTCCAAAGGCTGAGCAGCAAATGTTTGATGATTATCTAAATATGCCGTGAAATGTCTGTTTCATGGTATAGCATTCCAAAGGCTGAGCAGCAAATGTTTGATAATTATCTAAATATCACAAGTCACCCACAAAAGGAATTTTTTGCTATTAACAAGAAATGTGAGGATGGTAAGGGAGACCAATATATAGCTAGTAAAGACATTCTCTTGGTAGCAGTAGAATGCATTGATAGTTCAAAGTACTGAGACAAAAAAAAACTTTAAAAAAAAATTCAAATCGAGCACTCAGTGGACACTTTCTGCATAATGCATGCACTATGGCAATTAACAAATTCTTTACTTTTCTCCTCTGAATTTTCTTTTGCACTCCAAGTTTTACACTTTCAAACATGCTTTCCTTTGCTGGGGCTTAGAGAGGTTTTTCTTACTTAAGTACGCCTTTTAGGGATTTTAAATGTAGATGTACAAATCTCAACATGACACTCTGAACTTCTCTGCTGAGAGTCTATCACCTGCAGTCTTGCTTGCACTTACCATGCATTGTAGTGCCTGCAGTCCACTCTCAGCCCACTCCTGAAGCAAGCCAGGGCCTTGTCCAGCTCTTCAATAAACACATACTCGTGAGCCAGCAGCGTGTAGGCGTATGCGTAGTCAGGATCAACCTACACAACAAGCACATACACACAAATCAATTACATGTTTCAAACCTCAATTTCAGTAAGAGAAAGAATAGCATCAATGATCATAAAACACTACCGCTTTTCTGTTAAATACTAATAAACAAAAAACAGACGTAGCAAGGATAAAAAGAGGAAGAGGGAATGTTACCTTAAAAGACCAAGTAAGTCAAGGTCATTAGCTTAAGTCCATAAAAGAAGAGAGCTCAAAAAGAGCAAAGCACTTGAATAGCACAAAAGAATTGGAACACCTTTTGGCTCATTGGATCACAAAACTATAAATGTCTGAAACAGATAGGAAAGAGTGACTACAGCATTTGTCTGAAAACTGCAACATTACACACATATGCATATCGAGTTACAGATGTAGAGAACAAATTAGCAAGAGAAAGAGTCAGAAACAGACACACAAAGAGACAGCAAGACACAAAAAGAAAAAGAGAAAAGAAGAGAGGTACATGTGACTGTGACAGTGTGTGTGAATAAATAATATATCTGAGATAAAGCCTATATATGAACACACACACATAGTGCATGCACGCGCATTGTGTGGTGTGTGTGTGCATGCACACACGCATGCACACACACACACACACACACACACAGAGTCTCAGACAGGTTAAACAAGAAACAACAGCAGGTCATTACCTGTATGGCACGTTTAAAAAACTTTATAGCAACATCATGTTCTTTCTGCAGAGAAAAGCAGTTGCCTGTTGCACACCAGGTCTGAAAACAACAAAAATAAGATTAAATCACAAATAAGTTTTTCTATTCATGTCTTTATATAAACTACTAATGCATGTCCAAGCTGCCAACTATATCTAAACAAATACCCCTAACCTAAGCTCACACAATTCTCAACACTACCTAAATTTGGGAATGGATGTTTATATGCATCTCTGTTTTTTTGTTTGTTTTGTTTTTTACTTATAGACATAGCCAAATCTTACCTTCCAGAAAGATCTATCCAAAGCAATCCTAGCAGGCAAAAAAGGAAAGCAGTTTTCTGCAGAGCCTACTATAGCCACTTTCACTAGCTACTAATTCTATCTCATATCTTTTTAGTCAGGCTGCATCAGGTGGCAACACCTTTTTTTTCCAATGCAAATTATATTTTCAAATCGTCTTTTTTGTTTCTAGTTATGCTGTTTACACTTTATAAGTTTTTTACAAACACAAGTCTGACTTGACTTCACACACACACACAACACAACACACACACACAACTGCGACAGGATAGCCTGGTCCTTTGAATGAGATTATAAACCGAGGCCCCGTGTGCGAACGCATGCAGAACATCTTGCGCACAGGTTAAATCCTGTTCCGCTTTTCGAAAGAGTAGGCCATTGTGTGCCGGTGGGAACAGATGACAAAATTTACAAAACCGCATACACACGGGGATGGATGTATAAAAAAAAAAAATAAAAAAAAAGCACCTGAATGCTTATTCCATTATCCTCGGGGGGAGAAAAAATCATCTGAGCGCTTTGATTTGTTGCTTTACAAGATTCAGCGCTATATAAATTCCATACATTATTATTATTAGAGCGTTGTATGTTGTGCATTACACTCATGATCTGACCCAAGTTTCAATTCCTTTCAAGGGAGATTTTCCCCCTGGAGTTAACATCAGTGCCAACTCCACTCTCCCCAAAAGTCCTTCGGATAAGACTATGAACCAAGGTCCCATGTGTGAATGCACGCAGAGCATCTTGCGCACGTTAAAACTTACTTTACTTTTCAGAAGAGTAGGCCATTGTGTGCCAGTAGTAACAGATGACAATATTGACAAAACTGCACACATATAGGGACTGGATGTAAACAAGCAGACGACTGCTTATTCCATTATCCTCGAAATAAAAGAATGAATAAACACACACATACAGAGCAACAAAATCACTGTAAGAATACAGACCTAGCTTTCTTACATTGCAGACTTTTAAAAACTAAACAAAAAAGTCCAAACAAACCCCCAATGTTAGCTTAAAGATTATCCACCACACTCTCCCCAAAGAGAATTTTACATCCATGGAGAAACAAGTTCTATCAACAATATATCAAAACACCACTACATCACAATTATTTCTATTGTACTGTAATTGCATTCTCTTTGCAGTATATTGTGAACTTTACTCTGCAGCAGTCATAGACAGTTCCTTAGAATGTAGTCAGTCACCTGTGGACAGTTCTTGTCCAGCTCTGCCAGGTCATGGGCCAGGGCTGAGAGGTCCACTTCTCGCTGCAGGTGCCACAGTGACGTGCTGTAGCGGTCCATCCCCAGCATCTGGTAGGGCTCTAGTCGGTGGACTTCGCTGTATATACTGGCCGCCTGCAGTAACAGACAAGTCACAACTCCTTGAGTTCTAGTCGGTGGACTTCGCTGTATATACTGGCCACATGCAATAAGAGACAAGTCACAACAACCCCTTGAGTTCTAGTCGGTGGACTTCACTATATATACTGGCCACATGCATCAACAGTCACAACATCTGGCAGGACTCTTAGTCGGTGGACTCCACTGTATATACTGGCCGCCTACATTAACAGACAACTACAATGTCAGGTAAGATTCCAAATGGTGAACTTCTCTGCATATACTAGCAGTCTATACTAACAAACAATTATGATCTCAGGTAAGGCTCTAGTCAGAGAACTGAACATACTGACCACCTACATTAACAGAAAGTAACAACATCTGGTTGGGTACTAGCCTAGTTGCCTCTGATGTGCTGGGCCAACTGTCTATTTTTGTCAAATCTAAATGACATACATGTAGCTGCAAAGTAAGCACAGAAAATTAGCAGTAACTGAAGTAAGGGTTGACAACACTTGCACACAGAAGCAAAAAAGACTGTTACATATATGCTTGCCCACATACACACACACACAAACACACACATACGCACACACAAACACACATGCATAACCTATCCACTCGACCACCCACCCACATGCTGCACACACATAAACACATACATAGATTCACCCAGCCATACACATACAATCTCAATGCCCATACATACACACGCACATGCACACACACACACATGCCCGCACGCATGCACACACACACGCGCGCCACACACTAACACACATGCATACACCTATCCACCCAACCACCCACACACATGCTGCACACACATAAACACATACATAGATTCACCCAGCCATACACACATACAATCTCAATGCCCATACACATACACACACATGCACACACACACATGCGTGCGCACAAACATAGGCGCACACACTAACACACATGCATACACCTATCCACCCAACCACTCATACATATGCTACACACACATAAACACATACATATTCTTCTCTACACAGCTCCATCCAGCCATACACACATACAATCTCAATGCCTGTGATATTCAGTCCATGCTCACCTTCTGGAAGTCCCCCTGCTCAAAGTAAGCCCTGCCTATGTGGCTGAGGACCCAGGCCGTGTTGTACTGGTGTTCAGGCAGCTCCTCAAACAGCTCCACAGCTCTGGAACACTCGTACTGCGACAAAGCCACGTATGCCTTCCCCACTCCCAGCAGCAATCTCAGCAAGCCACCTGAAACATGGATTTTTTATTTTTTTTATTTTTTTTAGTCCATCACCCTGCACAACTTTCTGTCTACAGACTATCAAGTACCAAGCTTCTTGTTTGCTATTTCAACAGCGGACAAAATAGGTAGTCTGTAACAGAGTTTATAATGGTTAGTTGCATGAGAAAAGAGACCAAGAGTAAATTCTGCAGAAAACTTTCTGTCTGCTATTCAAATTAGCATAGCAAGACCAGTTATTACTTATCTCTGACTGCTGTGTAAATGAAGAGAGTCTCTAGCCTCATGTTTCTTCATTATCCATGTGATAGAGAAAGTTTAAGCAAATGAGTATGCGAGGCACAAAGAGAACATGCACATTTTTTCAGGTATGTGTGCACCAGTAAATATGTACAGGATTTGTTTTGTTTTTATTTTTTTAAATACCCAGATATTTGTTTAAAAAAAAGCATCTTCCTTTATTATTGTTATCACCATTGATATAATTTTGTAAGGGCAGTGACAGTCATCATAGTGGTGGTAGCAGAGGTAAAATTAGATGTAAAAGTAAGGGTAGTAGAAGCAGTCGTAGTAGAAGCAGCAATAATACAGAAGAACAGGAAATAACAGAGGTAATACTGGTATAATCTATCATTTCTTCAAATGAATCGATGCTTTGAAGCAAAACAACAAAACAAACACAAAGGCAGAAAGACTCTCTTATCAGCAAAGGGCAAGTTTTCACAGGGAGAAAGAACCCTGCCCACAGACAGACGCACTGACTGACCTAGAGACTGCTGCTGCATGTGGAGAACCATGGCGGCTGCTGAGGAGGGCTGTTCGGCATGGCTGCCCACCTTGCCACCCTTGCCTCCCTCGCTCTTGTTCAGCTCGTTCAGCTCCTGCTGGCACTTGCTGCTGCGGGACTTGGTCTTGCGACTCACGCCCTTGGGGCTGGTGAAGCGAGACTTGCCCTGAGACTTGTTGTTTTCCTGTGGGTCAGAAGACTTAACCACCTCACGTCAAACACTCAAAGGCACTTTCCTGTATTTTCTTTCGGCTTTGTTGCCCCGCACTTGCTATGCAACAACAACTAAAACCCTAAAACTATTTGAAAGTGAAAAAATTGCCCTGCATTTCATAAAATTCATGCCAATGTCCTTCAGGTATAAAAACAGATGGGAAATCAACATTGCAGCGATATGATGATTACTCTTTTCCAGAGAGGACATTTCACTGTCTGGTTCCACAATGAAGCTTTAAGTGTGTAGACAGTGACTTGTCGGGTAATGCCCTGCAAGTCTTGGGTCAGAACAGGCACCACTGAAGTGCCCCTGAAAAAGTGCTGAGTCTCTTTATGTTGGTAGCATTATAGTCTTTTAAACTTGATGCATCTCTTTACACTCCTGAACAAGAGCGGAGTGAGACAGACAGACACAGCCTGTATGTAGATGAGTGTAAAGAGACTGTTACGTCACTGAACCCTTCACTGGGCACAGCATCCAAAAGCGCCAGGACCCAGTCGTGAGCAAAAAGAACTCTATATGTTTCATTCATCCTGACAAGTCCAGTTACAAACAAATTCCCAGAAGTAGAACAACAGAGGGATCGTATGTATATAAGCTTTTCCTTGTACCCTGACAGATATTATTTCTTGCAGGTCAAATTAATACAACATTAATAATGACTGCAATTGTTTTTATCTTCATGGAAAAATAAACAGCCATACATACCTTAACAGAACTGGAGCTACCAAATAAACGGGAACTTCTGCGTACACTTGGAGGATTTCTGAAACAAAACCAAGAGAAACTGCCAACACCCCGGTAAGAAGACCCTAAACAACATTGTATACATCTATCAGTTACATCTATAAACATACAACACCAATTTAACAACAAAAGTCTTAACCTACACACCGACAAGCTGCAAACACCTTTCATGAAGATATAGATTTGCAAATGCAAACCTACAGCACTCATAAAATAAAATTATATTTGTGAAAATTAGATATCTGGAAGACATGCCTATTACAATAAGCACTCTCCTTAGATCATTATGGGTTGTGGTTTGGATTTGTTTTTTACCACTATGGCATTCCAATTTTCTGTCAAAATGTAGATATATTTATACATTGATGGGTGGGTGAGTGTGTGTGTGTACTTGTGTGTACATGTGTGTAGAACTTTATAAACCAATTGATACAGTAAATTATGAATAACTGGACCTGCTATTATCAATCATGACCAAGAAGAAAACTAAGCAGTCATTCAGAAATTGTCTGAATTCAATCAACCACAGAGTATTACATAAGCACCCACGCCACTCTACTCTTCATTTAACAGCAAGCATGTTTATACATGTCTCTTCAATCACACATTAGATTATTTTTTATTTTCAACACGTTTAAAAATGCTTTTAGAGCAGAAATACAGGAAGGAGAAAAGGCCAAATACAAAGATCACCAGAAATGAGTGAATTTTTCTTAGAAAGACTAGAAGCTAATTACACAATTTATAATGGACCTCTCCCCCCCCCTCCCCACATCACCTTTGGGCAAAAACATTTCTTTTAAATTCTGTGACCCCCCACCCCCTTCTTGAAACCATAACAGACCCTACAAAGCAGGGACACACAACTAACCTTGTAAAAAGAAGTTATACATAGCGTGACATACAGAGAAAAAAAAAAGAGACGCTTACTGGCACTGCTGTTGACTACTGACATCACGAGTATTGGAATTTCCAGACAGGCTGAACACAGGAGGCTTTGCTGACTGCTTTTTGCGTGTTACAACCTGAAAACATTTCATTCATTAGTTCATGTGATGCTTTCAAATCTACATGTTACAGCCTGAAAACAATTCATTCATTAGTTAATGGTGCTTTCAAATCTACATGTTACAGCCTGAAAACAATTCATTTCATTAGTTGATGGTGCTTTCAAATCTACATGTTACAACCTGAAAACATTTCATTAATTAGTTCATAAGATGCTTTCAAATCTACATGTTACAACATGAAAACATTTCAATCATTAGTTAATGATGCTTTCAAATCTACATGTTACAACCAGAAAATACTTCATTCTTTAGTTAATAATGCTTTCAAGTTTGCACGCTACAACCTGAAAGTATTTCCTTTATCTGCTAAACATGCTTTCAAATTTACATGTCATAATCTAAAAGTATTTAATTTGTTTGCTAATAGGGGTTTCAAATTTGCATGTTACAACCTAAAATCAGTTCCTTCATTAACTATTCATGCTTTCAAATTTGCATGGTACAACCTGTATTTCATTCATTAGCTATTCATGCTTTTTTTTTGTCCATTCCTTGGCTAGAGCACCAAGGTACACCAATGGTGCGATTTACGCATATGCGACCTTTTTCCCACAATTTGGTAGCCCCATTCCAAAGTCGGGGATTTCATGTTTTCAAACATACAGATGTGATTTTTGAAAACATCACTACAGTAAGTTAAAATCCAGCCAGAAAAAATCATTAAGGAAGACTAGTAATCTCTTTTTTATGAACTGGAGGAAGTAGAGAAGGAGGATCATATTATCATCATTGGGTACAGCATCTATCATCAAACTTGGTGACGCCAACAGGCGAGGCATTACAAACACTGGCACTCCTTATCACACACACAAAAGCTTACACTCTCCCTATATCATACACACACACACACAGACATGCATACATGTAGACACCAACACACATCATCATTTTGTGGTTGCCTTGACCTTTCTGTTTAGTGCTTTGATATTTCAAAATAACTACTCATCCACAGAATTCTCTCTCTCTCACACACACACTCTCTCTCTTTCTCTCTCTTAACACACCACATGCAAACATGACATACAATCTCAAAAAACATATGACACACAGACACAGACAAATGCATCTTCAATTCATGGATACGTAACACAACCATTACCTTTTTACTGGGTGCTTTGGCATCCAAGATCGTGTCTTCATTCATAACGGCTGTAGGGGTAGGACTGATGAAGGGCAGGGATGAGGAGTTGGGGTCTACCTCGCATGACCCTTCCACGTTCATCACTCCAAAACTACACACAGAATCACCAGAGTGAAACAAAAATATGCTATCTCTCTCTCTCTCATATACATACACATGTACACACGCATGCAGGCACAAACTCATGCACACACAAGCACGCACACATGCACACACACATACAACTGACCTTGGAGACATGTAGCCATCAGGAAATAAAACTTTGATAGGTTTGGGTCCTTCTGCTTCACTCTCCTGCCTGCAACACACACAAAAAAGCATGGAACTTATGAAACCCATGTCATCTTGACAACTCTTTCACAACAGAGGAAGCACCCAAGAAATCTCAAGACAGTCACTTTTACAGAAATTTTGGAAATATTTCCACAGGCTTTCTCTCTCCCACTTTATGGGGCCTCACTAGTTGAATAAACCATTAAAGAAGTTTTTCCAAGTTCCCAAACATTAGGAACTGGATGGAATGTTCTGTCTGAAAAGAATCATGACACAGTTTACAAACAATTGAAAATGGCCTCATAACAGGAAATACAGCTTCAGCTGTGAAAACTATGAGATATTTACATCACATTCTTTGTTCACATAGTATACGTATTTGTCAAACTGATGGAAACTGTAACCAATAAATCAGGACTCTGCCTCTGGCCAAACTTTGCAGCCAACACCATACCATGCGTAATCATAATTGCACACTTTCCCCACATCAACTTTCTTCCTACTATACAGCCTCTAATTATGTCTGCTTTTCTTCTATGGCCGAACTGCAGTGAAGGCTGCACACTGAGGCTTTTGCTCTGCTTCAGTTCTGCTTTGCTAACTTAAAATGGCTAATCTTTCTTTACACTCACCCCTTTAACAAGCTTATATGCAGGATCATCATAACTTAGACAAAGTACAGGTGAAATTACTATTAAAAGACAGAAACAATTACTTGACAAAAGGGGCACGCCGCACTGGTGCCCACAAATTCCCTGACTTCATCTCCTGCGTGGGGTTGTCTGGCGTCGACTCTGTAGACTCTGAGCTGGGGATGGTCTGGAAGCAAAAATCAGGTTATCAACAAGTAATACATGAAAGCTCATTTTCATTTATAAGATAGATTGTTCTCTTAGAGTCCAGAAAGCTGACCATAGCTGTTACATGAAGAGAGTCCCAGAGCCACCACCCCTGCAATTCTAAAGGGTGCTGGGATCCCATAGTACATTTTTACTGATTCTATGTTGTCTTCCATCAAGAATATTTTTCAATCAATAACCAGCTGATGCCTGGTGCCTGTCAATAGCAGATACTTGCTACTTTTTTGTATCTTATGCAAAAGTACACCTTCTGATGTATCAGATTTGTAACAGAACAGCTAGAATTTTGTTAACAACCTCTCTGATGATATCTTACATTAAAACCATTTCATCCTTTGGGGCAGATACACATCATACTATACAAATGAAAACCACAACTGGCAAATCAGGCAATACAAGCAGGACTATAGAAGAAACTACATAAACTAACAGTGGGTTCCAGAGAAGCCGGTGTGGTGATGGTGGTGGCGGCAGTTTGCAGAGCTGTAATGGTGGTGGCGTCATCAACACCCTCCATGCCTTCAGAAGACAGGGACGGAGGTGGAGGGGGCATGGAGGGAGCAGGCACACAGGCTGGGTGGTCAGCAGAAGGGGCAGCAGTTGTGTGCGTCATAGCAGCAGGCATGCTGAACACCTGGTTAGGGTCTACTTTTGCACCTGGTGGCCACACGCATTTCAAAATGATTCAGTATTTGTAGTCCTTCCACCATCCTATTCTAGTGTACAAAAACTTAGATGTCAAAATATAAATAAGATTATGGGTATTACTTGAACAACATTAGCCAGAAGTTGTGCGCAGAAAGTTAATAATCTTTTCCATTTCTTATACGCTGACATCCTGGCCTTATTATTCATTAACATCAAACTAAAATTGTTTTGTATGCCTATGTTTTTTTCTTTACAATACAATAAAATTATTACACACACAGAGATACACACACACACATACATAATAAATAAACTCCCATCTTGAATAAATTGGGAGTCAAATCAATGCAGCTGCAGGATCAAATACCAAAAATTACTTATTTCCTTCATAAAATCAAAAACTCTACACAGGAGATTCAAACCAAGATTTTCAAGGCATCTCCACTGACCACTTTCTGCTTGATCTTAATAACTTTCAAGTCCAAAAGATCTTTTACTGCAATGGAGAAAACATGCGAACAATCAAAAATGATTACATATTCTAATTTTAATTAACATTTACACAGTGGGCTCACCAAGATGACACAAGGCTTCGTAGGATTTCCAAAGAAGTGGGTTGAGTTTTAAGCTTTTCCTGTAATACTCGCATGCTTTCTGTATCCGGTCTGTTTTGCTGCAAAAAATACAACAAACTTCTCTAACACATTCTTCCTCTGCTCCAATGAATGTCTGAACAAACATGGATCCTTTTATAAACGTATTCTTAGCAACTTTCCTTTTACAACAAGAAAATGTTTTCACTGTTAAATACAATGTGTGTGTGTGTTATGAAATCACATTTGTTTCCAGAAATGCCAGTGGGTTGAAATTGTTTTTCCCACCTCAGCTGCTGTATTTTTTGTATGAGCAAAAAAGTAAGAACACAGTATCCAAGTTATTGGCAAAACAAATATATGGTTTATATAAACCTTCTTCAGGTTAAAAGATTAGCTAACATTTTTGTTAATGACCTGTTTGTGCTGCAGTTTCCCTGAAGCTTATTCTGATATAACTGACGCTGATATACCTAGTTTTGTTTTGTTTGACCCTCACAACCACATAGAACTATCAGTACTAGCCCACTGTAAAACCACCATGCATAACATTCCCTGTACAATGAGTCTCTTTTGTGAGTGAAACCAAAAAAAAGAAAAGTCAATTCAAATGGGAAGTTTGTCAAACTAATGAGATGCAGGGCAAGGGTGAAACAGTGCCATCATTTACTTTTGCCCTTGTGATTAACCCATTTACAGATTTTGATGAGATCTAAAGTACAGCTGGGCACCTTTCAAATAGGCTAACAATGAAGTTTATTCCCAAACAAACAAACAAGCTGTTTGGTTTCAATCCCTGAGAAAAGCTAGCTATAAAGACTCTGAAAGGGAGCTAACAGCTAGCAAAACGACTTTGTCAAACCGTTTCCATCCAGATAATGACTTAATGAAGATTACCTGTAGACCTGGGCCAGAAGACTAAAGACATGGCAGGCCATGCTTCCAAACTCCGCCTCTATCTCCTCACAGGTCTTGGGCTTGGTCAGGATGTTGCCCGCCAGCACTCTCTCTGCTTCTGAGTATCTGCATCCATGTCAACAACCAGTAGCATGAGTCAGTTACCACAGATTACTTGATGAGTCACAGCCAAGTCAAAATATTTGTATAACTCATAGCATGTCAGTTACCACAGATTATTTGATGAGTCACAGCCAAGTCAAAATATTAAGTCAAACTATTTTTTTAACTCATAGCTTGAGTCAGTTACCACAGATTATTTGATGAGTCACAGCCAAGTCAAACTATTTAATAACTCATAGCATGAGTCAGTTACCACAGATTATTTGATAAGTCACAGCCAAGTCAAACTATTTGTATAACTCATAGCATGAGTCAGTTACCACAGATTATTTGATGAGTCACAGCCAAGTCAAACTATTTTAATAACTCATAGCTTGAGTCAGTTACCACAGATTATTTGATGAGTCACAGCCAAGTCAAACTATTTTAATAACTCATAGCTTGAGTCAGTTACCACAGATTATTTGATAAGTCACAGCCAAGTCAAACTATTTTAATAACTCATAGCTTGAGTCAGTTACCACAGATTATTTGATGAGTCACAGCCAAGTCAAACTATTTTAATAACTCATAGCTTGAGTCAGTTACCACAGATTATTTGATGAGTCACAGCCAAGTCAAACTATTTTATTAACTCATAGCTTGAGTCAGTTACCACAGATTATTTGATAAGTCACAGCCAAGTCAAACTATTTGTATAACTCATAGCTTGAGTCAGTTACCACAGATTATTTGATGAGTCACAGCCAAGTCAAACTATTTTAATAACTCATAGCTTGAGTCAGTTACCACAGATTATTTGATGAGTCACAGCCAAGTCAAACTATTTTAATAACTCATAGCTTGAGTCAGTTACCACAGATTATTTGATGAGTCACAGCCAAGTCAAACTATTTTTATAACTCATAGCTTGAGTCAGTTACCACAGATTATTTGATGAGTCACAGCCAAGTCAAACTATTTTTATAACTCATAGCTTGAGTCAGTTACCACAGATTATTTGATGAGTTAAAGCCAAGTCAAACTATTTTTATAACTCATAGCTTGAGTCAGTTACCACAGATTATTGGATGAGTTAAAGCCAAGTCAAAATATTTTTATAACTCATAGCATGAGTCAGTTACCACAGATTATTTGATGAGTTACAGCCAAGTCAAACTATTTTAATAACTCATAGCATGAGTCAGTTACCACAGATTATTTGATGAGTTAAAGCCAAGTCAAAATATTTTTATAACTCTGTTATTTTCCAAAAATAAGACATTTTGAGCAACTAGGTTTGAAGAGTCATGAATATATTCAATATGAATAACACAAAGGGTGTTTATTCAATGGCAAAGTCTTAAAATACTCATGAATACCAATGGTTGAAGAGATACTTCTTTCACATGTTTGAATAAAGATAAAAGCATTTTTCCACCTGTGTTACTGGTCCTGTAAACTTTGGATATGAACGTTCAACTTCATTCTCAAAGTTTACAGCAAGCACTTTGGGCAGTACTGATGTTAATGAGCCTTTGAAGGCCAGTCTTAGATTAGAACATCACATAACATCAGGAAAGTGAGACAGACTAGAGACTTTGGAGATCATGCAAAGGGCTCCAACTTTTAACCATGAGAACTGGCCTATCAGCCATCTACCACAGTACCAGGTATGTCTGACATCTTACAAGACACTGAAGAAAGATACAGAAGGTCTGTAACAGCTATGAATGTCAACTGTACCTTGTCACTGATAAAAACTTTTAAGTTAAGTCATTGATCTCACCCAGAGGTACACCACTGATGTTGCAGAGGAGAAGTTTTTCTAATTAAAAATACAGCCAGTGTTCTTACTTATCATGAAATGCTGCAAAGCAACCACTCCATAACACACGAGCAAATATAAAACGTAACAATAACTCTCAAGTGTTTCTGAGTTTTCTTTCAAATGCACACTATGAATAAATTTGTGCCTAAAGAAGCTACACACACTGAGACAGCATACACACACATGCACGCGTGCACGAGCGCGCACACACACACATGAGAAAATATATGAACACTCTTTTCAGTTTTCCCTTTCCATCTGGCAAAATCACATTCACAGTTCTTTTTTTAGCACCATGTCTCAGCAAAGCAACAAACACTGAAATCCAACAAAACATACTTTTTAGTCTCCAGGCAACATCTGGCCATGAGGAATTTGCATGGTGGAGAGGGGCAGTTCTTCTTCTGCAGCAACATGTAAGCTTGGATGGGGTGCCCCCCTCGGTAGTAGCATGTGGCAAGAAGATGAAGAGCCTCATGGTTGGATACTGAAAGAGAAACAGCGCCAGCGGTGCATGAAATGATTCATCAAACATCATGATTTTCCAGCCTACACATTCGTTTAGAAGAATTTTTTGTTCAACACAGTGTGCATCTCATTCTCATGCATTATGCAAGAAATACATGATACTATATATAGAGATTTCACATTATTACACATGATTCATATGACTGAAATATTATCACATTACCCATTTCAGTATTTTTACAACTAAAGGTGTACACTTCCTAAAATTTGCTCTGCAAACACATGTACAGATCCAACATTAAGAAAAGTCACAAGCAAAAGTTTATCCTGAAACCTTACATTTCAAGTTCAAGTGAAGAACAAGACTAATGCTATCTCATTCACACCAAACATAAAACTTTACCCACAAAAAATTTGCTGCACATATTGAGTTTATGTACTGAATGTAACCAATGTCAAAACCTGATGTTCAAACAAGAGTTGGAATTTACTCTAGAAAAGGAAAAAAGGAAAAAAAAAAGGTTCTAAAAGAAATCAAAGGCAGAGCATACAGCCTACTTAAAAACAGAAGATCACCAGAAAATATCTTAGAATTAACTTGGCCATAGAAACCACAAGCCAGAAGAAAATTCAAAAATAGCAGTGCTCACTGAAAATTGTGCCAAAGGCTCCATCATTATGGGAAAATCTAGCCAACAGCTTGTACTGTTATAAATACAGCAGAGCTCTACCTTGGGCTACTAGATATGGTGGTTCTTTTTTTAAAAATTAAACATGTACATTATCCGTCAAAAAAGTTTTCTCCCTGACGCACTTGATGGTAATCCTCATCAGTTACTAAACTCATCATGAAATTGCTTTATTTTTAGCTAAAATATGGCCAACCAGGAAATCTGATGCTGCCAATATTATATCTTCTGGTTCTATTAAAAACTTAAAATGAAACTGAAAACCTATAAAATTGAAAATGAAAACCCAAACTGAATACCTATAAAATTAAAAACAAAAACAATGAGCTTTACTCAGAAACAGTCAGAAACTTTTTATGACTGGGACAGTGGGAGGGGAGCACTATAAGTTATAATTATAAGTAGAATTATAATTTACAGTATATTATATCATGACTCACTTTGAAAACAAATTTCTCTGCATAGAATTTGGGGCAGCATTCTCAAAAACAAAACAAAAAGGCATGCTGCCATGATATATAGCACCCTATTTTTCCTACAATGTACATTTGTTTCTTAAACTAAAGAGGAGGCTTTCATTATGAATATAAATTATAATTCTTCCAAGGACAACTTTCTTGTTGTGCTCCATGGATTCTCTGACGTGTGCTAAATCCTGTTTATTACTATTACTAGTATTACTCTTGAGACACTGTCTACCATCTCTTCAAAACAAAAGATTGGCAGACTTAAGACTACCATGAATTCATTATCTTGTGACTGTAAGTGAGAAGAAAAGTCCAACTTCAGAACAAATATCAAACACTGGACCTCTCAATGTCCTAGTCTCACTACTTGAGTACTTCCTAGGAAGAGGATGAACTACTGAGGTAAATTTATTAAAATTATACATTGTTCACATTCCTGATCTCTTCTCTGGTAATGCAAAAAGTAAAAATACCCTCATTTTGCAGCACTTCTCTGGCAAACAGGAAAAGGGCCAGTGAGAAACATTAAGCAGCAAAACATTATAAATATATATTCACCATGAGAATTAGAACGGCTTTCCTGTTTGACCTTTGAGGATTTGGAACCACTGTGCAACAGAGAACAAACTGGGTGGTGGCTTGTCATGACATGATTTGTCATGTCTGGATGAGACTATAAACCGAGGCCCTGTGAGCGAACACATGCAGAACATCTTGCGCACACATTAAATCCTGTTCCGCTTTTCGTAAGAGTAGGCCATTGTGTGCTGGTGGGAACAGATGACAGAATTTACAAAACCGCATACACACGGGGACTGGATGTAAAAAAGCACATAAGTGCTTATTCCATTATCCTCAATATAAAGAAGAAAATAAATTAAAAATTTTTTTAAATGATTTGATTGAGTACTACCCAAAAACTGTGAAAGAGAAATTTAACCCAATGGCTGAAGAACTTGCCAAACCAACTCACATCACTTGTACTTTTACAAGAAAGTAGCTTAGAAACTTACCTTCAGCATACAACCGTTCAGCCAAGAAAATAGCATCACCATATGAATAGTGATTCAAGGCGTCCCAAATAGATGCCTGAAACAATAAACATGAAAACATTCAAATTAATACACACACAGCATAGGAATGGATGACAAAATGAAATCACATAAATTTACAAAATAAAATAAAATAAACTTATAAAGTCATTAATTGATGATTAAACTTACAGTGTCAGCTAGAATTAACATAAAAATGTGTTCTTTGTACGCCATTTACGAGTATTCTCGTAAACTTTGTCCATCCTTATCACTCCATTCACAAGTATACTCGTAACAGAGCAGTAAGCTAGAATGGAGTGTTTAATAAGATTACTTACTAACTCAGTAACTGAGTCATTTCCAAGAATTACCCAGGCTGATAGCTTAAACTCATTCTCAAATGGTTTGTTTACATGCAACGATAGCACTTTCTGTCCTGAGTGGAGTTTTCATTGATCTATTGGCTATCATAGTATTACTATCAATCAATATGAGTAAATTATGCTCATGTCTCTTATTATACACTCTTAGCTAAACAGCCTACAGAAGCCATTCAGCAACTGAGCAAGTATCATACTAAGTATGTGAGTACATTATGAACTTACAGTAGTAATGAATCTGAGGATTCTGCTGAATTCGATGCTAATATCACATTATCAGCAACCAGAGTGAACAGGAAACGATGAAGACTGGCAGATCGAACTCTCTATTGAGTGATTGATATAGGTGGTACAAAATCAGAAAATGATTCATTTCTTCAGTTGTAAACTTACTAAATTTTGTTATTTACTTCAAACTATAACCTATTTGTGACTCATTAGCTATAAAAACTAGACCATGGGTAGTTTATTTACATGGCATCAACACCATGAAAGTTGAAAGCCATCCATTTAATAGTTCAGAAGCACATGTTTTCTCAGCATGCCTTTGTTTTCATGTACAACTGGCTGCACAGCTGGGCAGGAGGAGAAATATTGATCTCAGGCCACACATGTCATATGGGGTAGAATGAGTTTTTACAACAAAAAAACTTTTCACTTAGTAACTTATTTAGTATTAAAGAAAAATTCATTTCCTGGTTTGTCCTCTTGTTGATTAGTTGTTTATAAGCCTGTATCCATTTAAGAAAGTTTGAGGGATTTTTTTAAAGCAAAATTCTGCAAGGTAACTTGCAATCTCACCAATCTGTCTTAGTTATGACTTTCTTGATAGTATCCTGTGCAAGTGCACACCTGCTGTATACTGTATAGTATAGTGAAGATTCAGATTCAGAATATTTTATAGTCATTTAAGTCAAGTAGACTTAAATGTGTGTGTGATGCTTGAACATGTATCAGTGTATCAATGTTACCATGTATATGACTTTTATGCCTGCCTCTGTGTGTGTGTATGTGTGTGTGCATGCAAAACACATGCATCTGAGTCTCTGACGCATGCTTCTTAAAAACAAGTAAAAGATTGTGCAAAGGGTGGAGATGAAAAAGCATAAAGCACAAGCTAAGGCAAGTAGACATGAAAAACAAATCAAAGAGCATCAAATCAAAGCTAAAAATCATAGTATGAACATTTATACGATCAACGTACTGATCTACGGGGATAGTGTTGATAGTTCGATCAGCCAAAAAATAAAGGTCAACTAAAAATCAAAGCATCAAATCAAAACTAAAAATCAAAGTATGAAGTATGAAAGTACGATCAACGCACTGTCTACAGAAGCAGTGTTGATAGTTCGACCAGCCAAACAATCAATGAGCATCAAATCGAAGCTAAAATTCAAAGTATGAAAATATGATCATCGAAATGACCTACAAAGACAGTGTTGATAGCTTGATCAGCCTATCAACAAAGTGAAACTTAGGCCTACTTTCCTAGACAGCGACTTCCTCTTCTATCTTGGTGCGACGTAATGCTGCTGTTTTGTCAGATTCTGTCAGTTTTGCCATTAAAGGAGCAACCCAGAATTAAACAGATTCCCTGCTTCGTGACATCTAAACAGATTTGATCCCGATAAACGAGTAACAACAGCACACTAACACTCGTTCACTTATTGTGTACCACCTCAACCGACTAGGCCCAGCCATAGAACCT
This sequence comes from Rapana venosa, assembly GCA_028751875.1. Classification (NCBI taxonomy): domain Eukaryota; kingdom Metazoa; phylum Mollusca; class Gastropoda; order Neogastropoda; family Muricidae; genus Rapana; species Rapana venosa. The sequence goes on from CM054134.1 coordinate 95,248,647, forward strand.
ACGACTACGCTCAAAACTCCAACTCTTTCAAATAACCAGATCATCAAGCACACAATCGATAGGGTTATAGTCAAAGTACAACATACCTGAACCGGTTCTTGAAGCAGCATTGTTACACTGTAATCAAACGTATGATTCGCAATCCTTGTCTATCTTATTCACTCCAAGGTAGCCGCCATGTCTGTTAGTGTTACCCTCGTTTTCAAATTGAAAATTATCGTCACAAGAACGGAAGCCAGGGTCTAACCCTTTTTTTATTTTTAAAGTTGATTTTGTTATTTATGCGTGCAAAAGGCTGCAACTGAAATGCTTTATTTGGGAAATTGATAGCTTATCGATTTGGTACATAATAGAACAATTGAATTTCGAATTATTTGGATATAATGTTAAAGTTTGCGTTAATTGTGTAGCAGACGAATTCAACCATGCGTAGTTATACATAAAGCACACCGGATTCAAAATGTCTATACACAGAGCAGCTCTGTATACAGAGAACTCTGTATATAAAGAAAGGAAGAAACTTCAATGGTTGAATCTCAGCTGAGACGTAAATACACTCAAAACAACAGTATTCAATGGTTGCTCTTTTCGGGGAGGGGGATGGGAGGCAGGAGTCACATGAATCTTTACAGCAGATTTGTAAGCGGGAAATTCTGGTTGATGTTTCCATAAAAATATTACCACACTGCGCAACCATCTGTTGTGTGACTGGCACGGTCCTACGCAGTGTGTGTGTGTGTGTGTGTGTGTTTAGAGAGAGAGGAGGGGGAAGGGTCAACAAGCAGCCAGAATATGTTCCTGTTCGATTTACATACTTTTAGTTACTAAACAAGCCAAACACCAGGGGATTTTGGTTTGCTTGCTTTTTTGTTTGTTTGTTTGTTTGCGATTCGTTTGTTGTTTTTTCTGTTATTGCTTTTGTTTGCTTGTTTCTTTTGTCTTTTTTTGGTTGGTTTTGTTTTGGGGTTGTTGTAATAGCCAGAAGAATTGTTATCATGTGCTTTTGGTTGTTGTTGGGTTTGTTGGGGTTTCTTTTACTGCTACCTGTATGGAGATTGTGCCATTAAGCATCTGAAGAACATCAAAGGTACCTTTACTCGTCTGCACCAGAAATCACAAGTTCAAATCTTGGTGCACCTTGATTGTGACTGATAGTAGACAACTATGTACGATCTTTCAGGTCAACTTTTCTGCTGACTGGTTGTCTGCCATCACTTACTCCCCACAGCTTGTACGAGCATGAGCAAAACCAAAACAGTACCAGACACCTCTTTTCTTTCTCCAGTATTTGCTGATACATGTTTCAGTGAATCTGCAACAAGTATTTTGTCGCACATCGCATAAACGTGATCTAGAAACCTCAGACCTGAATGACTCAAGATTTCATACATAAATATGTGGGTATTTTGCTTTTTTTTTTAAAGATTTTTTTTTTTTTTGTTTTGGGGGGGGGGTTGTTTGCTTTTTTTTAGGGGGGGGGGGGTATTCTGTTTTGTCCTTTTTAAAAAATGTTACAAGAACATAGTTAAAATATTTGCCATTAATCTGCCGTGAAGATGAATGGCACTACTTACTGGCAGATATTCAACTGCTAGAATAGTCCGAACAATCCTAATGCGTATATCTGTGTGTAATATCAATCCTAATACATATAATGTGTCACTTCAATGCTAATACGAACATCTATGTGTCAATCAATCCTAATGCCATGTTCACGTGTCAAAACAATCATAATGCGCATATCCATGTGCCAGAACAATCATACTGCATGTATCCATGCTAATTTTTTTTTAATGTGTGATATGCGGTGTGCAAGGGATTCAGAACCAGATCTGTCTTTATTCAAAGTGACAGCATCCAAACTCTATTCAAAGTGTTAGACTGCATCCCTGTTAGGATTCACGTACGACATAAAATCTTGTCCTGCTTTGTCTTCGGTCATGCCGGGTCTTTTCGGCGGGGTTAAGTTACGCTGCCGTAGCCCTCAACAGTCTTCCTTCAGACCTTTACCGGAGGGCAAAGAGAAAGCTGGGTATGTTCGCATCACTCACATCACAGGTCACTGCTTTTTGCTCTTCAAGATAGACAGAAGACTGTTCTTTATATTCTAATTCTTTTATTTCGAGGACAATATAATAATCACCCATGAGCTTTTTTTCCCCTTAAAATCCAGTTCACGTGTACAAGTAGTTTCGTAAATGTCATTCGTTCCCACCGGCACGCAATGGCCTATTCTTCTGAAAGGCGGAACAGGTTTTAGCGTGTGGGTAAGATGTTAGCTATGGGTTTCACACAGAAACTCCGTGTATAGCCTCACCCGAAAGGCATCACTGTTATCCCAAGAGGAAAATGACCTTGAAGGGTCGTCTTGGTGATGGATCGAACCTGGGCTCACACCCAGGCGGTCAGATCGTGACTCTCTTGTTTTGTCTTTCATTAAACTCAAAATAGATCATCTGTGTATTATTTACAACAACAAAATAATCAAGCTGGTGTCCCCAGAGAGAACACTCATGATCCACCTCAGTACAGAGCAACAGGCTCTTCCACTGTACGTGTCTGGCTGCATCTACATCAGCTCTTTATGATAACAGATTATTAAGTTTTTGCTTTTATCTGAAGGTTGCCAGGGTCAGGTCATCTCTCTTTCAATTGTTGTTAGAGGTTCTCTTACGTGGGGTGTGTCACCCACCAGCCCTGCCTATTGCTGCTGCTTCTGCTACTTCTACTACTGATGATGACGATGTTGATGATGATGATGATGATGATGATGAAGTATGTATAGACAGAGCAACCTCTTGCCTATCATAAAAAATAATTATCCTTCCTGAGCTGCAGAGCGACTCAAACCCAATCAAGGGCAGAGGCAAGTTGTCTGAACTTAACTGGGAAGAAAAAGCTGTTTGCTGTGAATTCCTGTCCATGTGGCACTGAAGAAACTGTTTTTTCTCATTGCCTATAGCTAAGAGACTGAGACTGGGCACTTAATATCTGTAAAACCCTAAGTTGTTGTTGTCTTCGATTTTACGTCTGTTCACTCTCAGTGATATTAGACGAGAAAAAAAACAAAAAAAAACAAGGGGTGTATGAGAATTGAGATGGTGGTGGAGGCCTTACTGAAAAATGCAAGGGGGGGGGGGGGGGGGGGGGGGGGAGGAGTAGTCTAATCATAAAAAAAACAACAACAAAAAAACAAAAAACAAAAAAAACAACCGCGCAAAGCAAAAGATACAACAACAACAACAACAAAAAAAACAACAACAAAAAACCAAACCGAAACAAAAACATAAAAAGTTATTAACGTTAATGAAACTAACTATAACAAATGTCCTATAGGACTATGCCAGAGACCTTTTGCAATATCAAATGCCAAAATCAAATTATTGAATATGCTTCTAAGGGAGTTTTCAGAAAACTGGGGTAAAAAAGCTTTTGTATTCTTACATTCAAATATTATATGAGTATTAGAGATATTCTCACCACATAGACATTTACTGTTTCTACTGAATTTGGCTACGAATGCATTAACCCTAAGTTGTGTGTGTGTGTGTGTGTGTGTGTGTGTGTGTGTGTGTGTGTGTAGGGGGGATGGGGGGGGGGGGAGAGAAGAGGGCGGAGATCTGGCATGCATGTGTGTGTGTGTGTGTGTGTGTGTGTGTGTGTGTGTGTGTATAAAACTTTCGGTTTCTGGCTTCCCTTAACTCATTGAGGTTGTGCGGAAGCAAGCTTCGGCACTCCTCTCCTTTACTGTGACGTATCGAAGCTTAAGAATCCAGCAGACTTACCAATTTAAAAAAACCCAAAGTAATGTTTAACTCAAGGGAAAGTACTGTGGCCTGTAGGGCAATCATTTTTCTAAACACAGTTGCTTTCCTTTACCATAAGCTTGCCTAGTTTGTGTTGGCTAATTTTGTTTGACATGTCAGCAAGTTTGAGTTTGTCAGCAACTTTGGGATTTCAGGCTCTCCAGTGTTATGATTCTTTAAAAAAAAAAAGTTGTGCAAAAAGTGAAATCAGATGGATTTAGCCAGCTTCAGGGAACTTTACTTTGGTGAAAAATCATCACATTGCTTCAAGGGGACTAGTTGATGCACAGTTCAAGATACGCAGCCCTAATTTTCAATTTTTTTTGTATTTTTCAGCAATTAGTGACATATTTTGAAAATTTGTAAAAAATAAATACAGTCAACAACAAAAACACCTATGAAACAATATCAAAAGTAGACATTATAAACTTTTTAATGATGTATACTGTGTATGTCATTATTATGTCGGGTAAGTCTGCTGAATTTTTCAAATATAGCCAAAATCATGTGTCACCACAAAAAAGTGGGATCCATTTCACTGCGACTCCAATGAGTTAATACCTCCAAACCACTACTGTAAAGGCTGTCCCTTTCATGTCCCTTGTAATGGCTGCTTGGGGTTGATACACTTTGTTACCGTTTTCATTTTCTTTTTCTTTTTGTCAACTTGTTCTTTTGCATCTGTTAAAGTCTAGCTTCTGTACATTATTCTTTTTATACTTTCTGCCATACAGGTAGACTCATGCACACACACGCTCACGCACACAGGGGAAGGGGGGAGAGAGAGAGAGAGAGAGAGAGAGAGAGAGAGAGAAGAGAGAGAGAGGAGAGAGAGAGAGAGAGAAACAGACAGACAGACAGAAACAGAGACAGACTGAGACAGAGACAGACAGACAGACTGAAAACAGACTGACAGGTAGACAGACAGACAGACAGACATACAAACAGAAGAAGAAGAAGACATTCTGACAGCAGACAAAAAATTAATGAGGAAAAACACAAACACTAGAAGAAATGATCAAAATGTATATTTCGACGAAAATACACAATAAGCATACAATTCACATCCACTTTTAAAACATATCAAGCAAACACACTTCATTATCCCAGCAATACTGACGGTGGACAATATATACTAAAAACAGAAAGTAATGTAAACACAAGAAAAGAAGAACGTTTGAAAAAATAGTCATTTGTACACTAGATACAGATATATATATATATATATATATATATATATATATATATATATATATATATATATATATATATATATATATATATATAATGATTAATCATATTGTTATGTAACCAAACTAGAAGACAGAAAAGCGAAGCTGTCCATTAAATGAAAGTCACCAGGCGTATAGTTATGTCCCAAGAAGCAAATCAATGCCATAATCATCGATAGTACAAACAAGCAAAGTAGATCAGATCACATTGATGGTAAACATTGGGAAAGCAGCAAAATAAAACCTGTGATTCAATTAAATAAAAAGAATATGAAACGCAAACCAACAAACAAATAATCAATAAACAGATACACGAATAAATAAAGATATAACGAATAAACAAATACACGAATGAATAGATATACAAACCAAATAAATGAATGAAATAAAAGATAAATGAATAAAAGGTAAACTGGAAAAAAATGCAACCTCTATTCACCAAGCAGCACTCTAATTATCAAACAGAAATCAGGATACCTTGCAGAAAATATAATGTCCACAATGCCGCCTTTTGTGAAATGGAAGGTCTCTTTGTTTCTCAAATCACAAGTGATGTCAACCTTGCCGGTAGTAAACTAAAAGTGTTCCCTTCTTCATTCTTCTTCTATTTCACGTTTAAACTATTTCTCTCTTCAAAATCCATTCGCCCGTCTTGTTCTCATTGAATACCGAGACTGTACACATTCAAGACACTATGACAAAACAGACTATACAAGCAAATATCCATCCACCCTCCAAATAATCTCCCCCCCTCCAAAAAAAACCAACCCAAAAAACACCCCAAAAAACCAACAACAAAAGTAGGCTTGTTGTGAATTGATGTGCATAGATTGGAGGCATTCACAGGTGTTGGGAACCTGCCTATACAGCAGAAGTTGACAAAAGTAGTAGTAGTAGTAGTAGTCTTTAGTTTTAACGTCTTTCCACTTTAAGTGATACCAGACGAAGTTGACAAAAGTACAATGTGGAGATGATTCAGTTATGATCTGGTGTAAGATGACGTTTTCAGTCACTTGGAGGTTGTGAAGAATTTCTTTGGTTTTGCAGCCAGCTGATGTTCAGAATCTTGCTGCGCGACTTCTTCTTGCCCTCTGCCTGACCTTTTGTGACGTCAGAAGTAGCGGAAGGTTTCGTTTCGGTGGTTACGTGAGCAGAGACAGGTTCTGAACTGACCGCGACAATGGATGGGCCACACGTAGAGCTTTGCTTGCTGGGATCAGAAGAGCAAGCCTTTCGCTCACTGCCAGCCGTCAGAGTGGGATCAGAACTGGCAGTTAATGCCTTATGACTGTGGGGATGTGATGCAGAATCACTGTCCTGGCCGACTGGGGCCCTGTCAGGGGCACAGCCAATAGCTGGTTTTTCTTTGTCACTATGTCTTTGTTCTCTTCGTTCAGAGTCAACGCCTGATGAGGAGATGTGGGGTGTTGAATGTTTTTCTTGTGCTGGACTCCTGTTCTCTGATCGTTCTCCTTCAGGCATTGATCCCTGGAGGGGCAGTTCCTTGGAGCTGGCAGAGGCTGAAAAACGGGTTGTCATCAAGGCTTGTCCTGCTGAAGTCGTTTTGTTCTCTTCATCAACACCAGAAACTGCTCTCTCAGCGGGATCTGTGCTGGTCAAGTCAGCAGACATGGTAGAACAGGATGAAAATGGCTTGCCCAGTCTGGCTGCGGCCAAGTATCCACTAGATGACAGCTTGTGGGAGACGTGAGAAACCAGTTCAGAATGGGCCCTGGTGGGTGAGTCTGCTCTGTGCAGTGACAAAGATGAGCTGGCACCAGACGACCCGGGACTTCTGAGAGGAACTCCGTCACGACACACCCTCCTGCTGTCTGCTTCCTTTTTCCAGTGGGCAGCCGTGAGGGGGCTGCCTGGCTGGGGTGACCTGGAGGGCAGGTAGCGGCTCATGATTCTCGTGGAATAGACGGAATGGCCACTGCGGTAACGTTGGCTTTCTTGGAGAAGCTCAGTGGCAGGCCTCAGGCGGCGGACTCGGGAGGCGTGTCCAAGGTGCGGGGCGTGCAGGGAAGTGCTGGAGGAGCTCAGGATCTTCCCTGCCCTCTTCTCTGTGCCACTGTTTTGTTTCCGAGATTCCTGCAGCGCTTTGTGCAGACAGACTTCTGGTCGTGTAGCACTTCCAGAGTTCTTGTTGCTTGTTGTACTGACGTTATTGGGCACGTGTTCTTTTTCTCTTTGTTGATTTTGTTGTTGATCACTGGCATTCTGTTGCCGTGACATGGACGTCGTCGGTCCTTCAGAGGCATCTGTCATAGTTTGTCTCATTATAGATCCATCTTTTGTGTCAGCATCTGTTTTAGCTGTTGTCGATGTGGACAATGATGTCTCAGCAAGTGTGACGTTTGTCACAGCAGACGAAACAGGAGTGATTGCAGCAGATGCGTCTGTAGCTGTCGTTTCAGACCTAACATCCGCCTCAGCAGTAGTTGTTCCAGAAAGGGAAGACGTGTTGACACAAGAGTCATCTGGTCCAGATGGACTCGGAAGTCTGTCAGATAAGAAACGCTCTGAATCTTCCAGATGTTCAACGTTAGAGTTCGAGACACTGGCAACATCCACATTTGCATTTTCTGCAGAGAGTGAAGTGGATGTTTCTGCACATGTTTCCACATCTTCTGATTTCAGAGCAGAAATCGTAGAGTCCCCATCTGTCACGTCCTTTCCTTTTATAGATGTACCCAGAGCTGACACCTCTTCCTCAAGGGGCGGTTCTGCAGGTGTCGTGCTTTTTTCTTCTTGTAAATCTATGGCTGAGGTTGTGGGCACCTCAGTACCTGGTGAGCTCTTCTCCTCTGACTGTTCCGCTGTGGTAGTAGAAGCGTCTTCTCCATTTCCTGCAAGGGGAGTGACAGTGCTGGTGCATGTGCTAGTAAAGGTGGCAAGCTTCCCAGGATTGACAGCATGGGGCGTCTCCAAAAGGGATCCATCATCTCCTGTGCAGATGTCTTCTGGGTTCATCACACACTGCTCTTCTACACCGTGGGCAGCGGGCATGACTTGCACGTCCACGCCACCGTTAGACTCCCCATGCTGGGCGGTTTGCACTGTCTCTGCATCACTCCCTTCTTTTCTCTGGTCTTCTGTGGATGCTGCTATTGTGTCCACACTGTTCTCTTCCACCTCCTGATTCATTGACGTCAGTGGCGTCTTGACGTCATGCTCCTCTAATCTTTGGTTTGTTGACGTCACCGGTGTTTCCACACGGTTGTCGTCCTCCACTTCCTGGTTCGCAGGTGCAAGTGGCGTCTTTGCACCACTCTCCTCCACTTCTTGGTTTGTAGATGTCACTGGTGTTTCAACACCATTGTCTTCTACTCCCTGGTTCGTTGACGTCAATGGTGTCTGCATATTGTTCTCTTCCACTGCCTGGTTCGTTGACGTCAGTGGTGTCTGCATATTGTTCTCTTCCACTGCCTGGTTCGTTGACGTCAATGGTGTCTGCATATTGTTCTCTTCCACTGCCTGATTCGTTGACGTCAGTGGTGTCTGCATATTGTTCTCTTCCACCGCCTGGTTCGTTGACGTCAGTGGTGTCTGCATACTGTTCTCTTCCACCGCCTGGTTTGTTGACGTCAGTGGTGTCTGCAAATTGTTCTCTTCCACTGCCTGGTTCGTTGACGTCAGTGGTGTCTGCATATTGTTCTCTTCCGCCCCCTGCTTCGTTGACGTCAGTGGTGTCTGCATATTGTTCTCTTCCACCGCCTGGTTCGTTGACGTCAGTGGTGTCTGCATACTGTTCTCTTCCACTCCACTGTTTGTTGACGTCAGTGGTGTCTGCATATTGTTCTCTTCCACCCCCTGGTTCGTTGACGTCAGTGGTGTCTGCATACTGTTCTCTTCCACCTCCTGGTTCGTTGACGTCAGTGGTGTCTGCATAGTGTTCTTTTCCACTCCACTGTTTGTTGACGTCAGTGGTGTCTGCATACTGTTCTCTTCCACCCTCTGCTTCGTTGACGTCAGTGATACCTCTACTCCCTCCTCCTCCGCTGTCTGGTTTGTTGACGTAACTGGTGTCTTGAAACCACTTCTTTCCACTTCCTGGTTCGTAGACGGAAGTGGCGTCTGTACACCACTCTGTTCATGTCCCTTGATTGTAGACGGAACTGGCGTCTTCATCCCGTTCTCTTCAGCATTTTGGATCGTGGGCTTAGCTCCTGTGGGTGACCTGCTAACGCTAGCTGTTGTTGCAGGTTTTGCGGGTGTTGTTGGCGTTGTTGTTGTTGTTGCTGCTGTTGTTGTAGCTGGCAAGGTGATAGTTGTTCTTTTCGCTGGCAAACTCCCAGTTGTTGCTGTTGTTGTACCTGTGACCAAAAAATTAAGAAATGCTGTGGTTACATTGTTCTGTTTAGCAAGCATAACAAAAAGTGATAATTATTCAATGGCCATGCTTAGAGTAGCCTTAGATTCTGGAGGATGTTGTAACTGCTTGTGTGGTGTAAAAATTGTGTGTGTGTGTTTGTGTGTTTCTTTCATTTCTTTGAGAATTTCATATGAATGGATTTTTTGCTTCTTTCAGATTTTCGATTAAGTTTTTAATCTCCTCTCTCTCTCTCTCTCTCTCTCTCTCTCTCTCTCTCTCTCTCTCTCTCTCTCTCTCTCTTCTCACCACCACCACCACCACCACCACCACCACCCTCATTGTGCCTTGTTTTGTTCTATTTCAGAGCCCAGCTATGTGCTGTAGAGCATTGGGCCATGCTGCACTGTATTGCATATTGCCTTTTGACAGACGTCATAACCGAGTAGTTTAGACCATTCCACTTCATTCCCCATTAGGTCCATGAAATCGTGGGTTCGAATCTCGGCGGCGTCTGGTGAATTAAGGTCGGAGATGTTTTCGATCTCCAAGGTCAACTTCATGTGCAGGCCTGCCAATGCCTTGAGTCCCTTCATGAAGATACAAGTCATGCAGAGGATGAAATTAGGAATATTGAAGATTTCGTAGTTCATGTCAGCTTTCGGTGAGTTACAGACACACAAATATACCCAGTATACACCCACGTAAGCGGATATTTTCATGGTGGGCAAAAACGGTTCCACAGGCACAAAAACTCAGCATTAGTGTATCTCGGAGCTCTAGCCAAGGAACGAAAAAAAAGCCTTGTTATTGTTTTGTAGTCACAAGGCAACACTCTTCTTGCACTTCGAAATTGTTCACGTCACAGAGTCTGTCAAGATAGTACAGCAGGCCACCCATTCATTAAATTCTTTCCAGTTTGCTAGTAGGCTTGATAACCATGAAAGTGTGTGTTTTTGTATACCTTTTCTGTTGTTATTGCTGCTGTTATTGCTGTTGCTGATGTTTTTTGTTGATGATAGTGGCTGCTGCTTTGTAGCCAAATATTTTTGTTAACATTGGGTAATACATAAAGGGGATGGGAAAGCTCAGTGGTCAGAGCACTCGTTCTCCCCAAGCTAGGGTTAAGCAGTGTTGATCGTGGTTACCTAGTAGATAGGTGACCGTTTGCACTCATTGGCTTCAGTCATTTCCTCCAGCTGTAAATGGATACCTGCCCTCTTTAGGGTCAGGAAAGGTTAAGCAGCGAGAGAGAGGAGATGGGCACCACCATCAATATGCTGGCTCCTGGAGAAGCTGAGGTCTCTGACATCTCGCTCCTCAACGACCTCACAGGTTATGGGAACACCGTTACCGCCATTAATGCCTAAAGAGCTTCAATGTACTATTTTATTCCAAACACTAGCCCTCATATCACTGCTCAGTGTCTTGTGTGTGTACGTGTGAAAGTCAAAGTCAAAGTCAAGTCAAACATTTATTTACACTGAATAAGCAGTGCAATTGCTTTTTTCATCAAGCCATCTATCTAAATAAAATAACATAAAATAAACTAAAAATAAGAAGAAAATAAAAAGACAAAAACATATAATAACAATGATGATATATACCCACACATAGAATGAACAAAACAACCCTAAACAAAATAAACCTACAAATCAAACAAACAGAAAAAGTTCTTATAAAAATACATTCAACACAAAAACAAACAAAGACCCAACATCAATAAAACAAAACAAAAAAACCCAACCAAACAAAACATCACAACAAACAACCAAACAAACAACTAAGCCACTGTGTGTGTGTGTGTGTGTGTGTGTCAATCCATGGACTGGGCACAGCAGGACCAGTACCTTCATTCTCTCCCACGTGAGGCTTGCGCAGCAGAGGTGGACGGCTGGCGTTACTTCCCTTGAAAGACAGAGTCATAAAAGGGGAGACCATTAATACCATAGTCTGTAAACACTTATTACAATGAACATTTTCACGTTTTGATAATAAAATGAAATAAAGCATTTGAAAGCAGACATTAAAAACATTCTATGATGATAAAATCATTGATTATTATTATATTTTTTGTCTTTTTTAATGGACTTTTGCTTTTCTAAAAGATCACAAGATGATACGTGGGCTAAGGATGTACATTATGTTACAGCATAATATGCGTCTCTAAAGAGCTATTTTTGATCGAGACTGTGTATTCAGGGATCAAAATAGTCCTTTCATCCCTCTCTTTATCTGATATGTGTCTGTCTTTCTCTGCCAGTCTCTATCTGTCTTCGTCTTTGTCTGTCTGTCTGTCTGTCTGTCTGTCTGTCTGTCCTCTCTTCTTCTCTCTCTCTCTCTCTCTCCTCTCTCTCTCTCTCTCCCCTTCCCCCGCCTCCCCACAGTTTGCTTAAAGTTATTAATGCTAGTACCTACTCAGGGCAAGGGAAGGATGGGAAAATATTAATGTGAAAAGTCATCTGTAGCGCTCGTGGAAATTACAATCATCAACCGATGAATCAGTATTTGAGCGCTTTGATTTGTTGCTTTACAAGATTCAGCGCTCTATACAATCCATACATTATTATTATTATTATTATTATTATTATTATTATTATTATTATTATTATTATTATTATTATTATTCTACCATATCCTGCACCTACGCTAGTCTATCCTACCCCACCCGCCTTTCCACTCCACCCCACTCCACCCCACCCCTTTCCATCACACCCCCTATGTGAAAAAATACTCAGTGGCCAGAGCGACATGCTCGTGATCAGGCTGTAGCTCAGTGCAAGGGTTCGAGTCTCCACTGAGGGTTCAGTTCGTTGTGGATTGTATTACAGTCCCAGAGAAGGTTATCCAATTTAGAGACTGTGGTGGTCAGAAAGCAACGAGATCCTTCTCACTCACTCAGTCAGATCGCAAAAGCCAAGTGGAAGGTCACACTGCTCTGGTGAAGAGTCGTGCACGTTCAACAGGGTTCCTCGATATTGAGTGGAATAGCTCAGTGGTCAGAGCACACGCTTTCGCCACCCCAGCTAAGGTTCAGCAGCATCGAGCGTAGTTACCACTTGGATGGGTGACCGCCTTGGCTTCAGTACAGTCATCCAGGTCACCCAACTGTAAATGGGTACCTGCCTCTGTAGGGTCAGGGAAGATAAAGCAGTGAGGGATAGGAGAGGGGCGCCGCCCTTAATATGCTGGCCCCTTGAGAAGTTGAGGTCTCTGATGCCTCACTCCGGTACGACCACTTAGGATTTGGGACACCTTTACCTTTATATTGGGTTACCGTTATTGGTGAAGACTCTACTCTCCTGAAAGCCCTTCGGAAGAAAACATCAACGGTTATACACTGTGTGCACATGCCCACAGAACATCTTTGTCTTGTACTCACACTAAAATCTCATTTGCCCTTCGTAGAGTAACAGGCCAGCTATAGCCGGTGGCGTATAGATGACATACACATACCCAGCATGCACTCTACTCCCTGGAAATGGATAGACACCGCTAGGGTCCAGTCACCCACGACACACTGCCTGAAAAACTCAGCGCATCACCTCCCATGAGTTCTTATGGAATGAAAGGAAAAGTTCAATTCAAGCCATGTCAAGTGAAGTCAAAAATCACAAATCAAGTCAAGAAAAACACAAGTCACGAATCAAGTCGAGACAAGACAAGTCAAAAGTCCAGTCCAGTCAAATCAAGTCAAGTCACAAGTCACTAACCAAAGTCAAGTCAGCACAAGTCACAAGTCACGTATCAAGTCGAGACAAGACAAGTCACAAGTCAAGTCAAGACAAGTCATTTCAAGTCGATTCACAAGTCACAACTAACAAATCAAGCCAAAAACAAGTACAAGTTCGAGACAAAAAATCAAGTCAAGACAAAAGTCGACTCAAGTCAAGTCACAGGTCAAGAGAAGTCAAAAGTCAAGTCAACTCAACACAAGTCGACACCCTTACCAATCTGGGACTGATTTTAAATGTTACATCTTTCAGAGCTAGAAGTTCAAAGTGGGAGCTAAAATTCAGTCTCAAGCCCAAGCCACCCGCCGGTGAATGTCCTGTACTGCTGCTGGGTCATGTATTCAGCGTTGTGTGGTGCCTCTTCTTATCCAACATAACGGTAGGACTTCATCAAGCGCTTTGATTTGTTTCTTTTACAAGATGCAGCGCTATATAAATTCCATATATTATTATTAATATTATTATTAGTGTTATTATTATTATTAATATTATTATTAAATCAAATTAAAAAGGTAAAGGTGTCCCATAACCTATATTAAGGTCGTAGGGGAGCGAGGCGTCAGAGACCTCACTTCTCTAGGGCCAGCATATTGAGGGCGGCGCCCATCTCCTCTCCCTCGCTGCTTTACCTTTCCCTGACCCTAAAGAGGGCAGGTACCCATTTACAGCTGGGTGAACTGGGGGGGAACTATACTGAAGCCAAGGCGCGCAAACGGTCACCCATCCAACTTGGCAACCACACCTCGACGCTGCTTAACTTGGCTGGGGGAAAGCGAGTGCTCCGACCACTGAGCTATCCCGTCCCCACAAATCAAATTAAATCAAGTCAAATCAAGTCAAGCCAAGTCCAAGTGCAAGTCCAAGTCCAAGTCCAAGTCCGAGTCCGAGTCCGAGTCCAAGTCCAAGTCCAAGTCCGAGTCCAAGTCCAAGTGCAAGTGCAAGTCAAGCCAAGTCCGAGTCCAAGTCCGAGTCCAAGTCCAAGTGCAAGTTAAGCCAAGTCCGAGTCCAAGTCCAAGTCCGAGTCCAAGTCCGAGTCCAAGTCCAAGTCCAAGTCCAAGTCAAGCCCAGCCCAGGTCACCTGCACGGAGAAGGTGTTCCACCGCTTCAGGTGGGCGGCCTGCTGCTGCTGCTGCTGCTGCTTCCTGGCCAGGGCGTACTGGTGCAGGTCCTTCTCCCTGCGGCGGATGCTGGCCTGCATCAGCACGTTGTTCACCTCCTGCAGCAGCAGCTGCTGCTTGATCAGCAGGATCTCCTTGTTGCGCTCCAGCTGGCTCAGCCTGAGGTTGTTCATCTGGTAGAGAGACGCCATGCAGCATAGTAAGATGCTTTTCCTGTGGGGATGCCAGGTGGGGGGTGGGGGGTCTGTCAGTATAAATAGCATCCCAACCCTCTGGAAAAAAATTCTGTGCTAGGAATTTCCTCTTTTTCCATCCCTCTCTTTGTTTCTGCCCCCTTTTTTTTTCTTGTTACCTCCTTCTCGCCTTCTTGGTCGATTCCTCTGCCTTTTTTTTTTAAAAGATAGACTTAAAAGGTAGCGATTCTCTACTCTGCCGAAAGTCGGATGTGCTGCTGGGCCTGATTTGTCAAGGCGCTTGACGGCAGCGCAACGCATTTTCGCTCCTATGACAGGCAACAATAGTTGCTGTCTGAGCGTTAAGTAAGAAGTAAGATGCTGGCTGGCTGAAGTATAACTATTATTAGGGTGTGGTAGGATGGTGAACAGGGAAGGCCGGGGGCTGGGGAGGGGTTGGGAGGAAAGGAAGGAGGGTGGTGTTCATCTGAGAGACTGTAAGATGCTACCTGGATGTAGTATAGGGTGTGGGATGGGGAAGGGGGGTTAGGCCGAGGGGAGGGTAGGAATGGTGGTGGTGGTGGTGGTGGTGGTGGTGGTGGTGTGTGTGTGTGTGTGTGTGTGTGTGTGTGTGTGTGTGTGTGTGTGTGTGTGTGTGTGTAAAAGGCTCTACTGCTTTGCAGCAAGCAATGTACAAGATGGTACAAAATATCCAACGATTTCATCCATCGGCATCAGCCTTGTTTTTTTGGTGTGTTTTTTTTTAATTGTCTTTCCACGTTGCTTACAACAATACCTGAGTGTTTGTCTGTTTGTGTTTTTATCGAGTCATAATCATGTTACACGCAAGCACACGCGCACGCACACACACACGCATAAACACACACGCACACACAATACATTCTTCCCACACATTCACCACACACACACACACACACACACACACACACACACACACACACACACACACACACACACACACACACACACCCTCAACCCCTATCCACACATACCTTCACCGACCTCTTAACGCACACATCAACCCCCTTATCCCACATCCCTACAAAACATGCATACTTACACCCACACGTACAAACACCCACACAACGACACACACACACAAACACACACACAGACACACACAGACACACACCAACACACATCAACACACATCAACACACATCAACACAGACACACACCAACACACATCAACACAAACACACACACGCACACACACACATACCCCCACCCACCCACACACATTCATTCACACACAAGCACACAAAACACACACACACACACACACACACACACACACACACACAGTACAAAGACACACCCACCCACCCCTACACACACGACCTTGCAGTCAGAGGGCTCAAACCTGCACTTGTAGTTTCATGGCGTGGCTGTACGTTCTCTCGAAACTGCGGGAGTTGGGGCTGGCACTGGTCTTCTGGAGTGGGGGAGCTAGAGCCACAGAAACGATGACGACGATGACAAGGATGATGATGACGACGATGACAAGGATGATGATGACGACGATGACAAGGATGATGATGACGACGATGACAAGGATGATGACGACGATGACAAGGATGAGGACGACGATGACTATGATGATGATGATGACGACGACGGCAATTATTGATCAAGTTGAAATTTTTTGTTTGTTTTGTTGTTTATTTGTTTGCATTTAAAAAAACCAGCGCGCGGGCGCATGCGCGGGCGCGCGTGCGCGCACACACACACACACGCACGCACGCACGCACAATCACACACACACACACGCACGCACACACACATACACACACACATGATCAGGCACACACAGACACACACACACAATCACACACACACACAAAGATACACACACAAAGATACACACACACAGACACACACACACACACAAAGACACAAACACACACACACACACACACACACACACACACACACACACACACACACACACACACACACACACACACACACACACACACACACACACACGTCACACACAAAAAGGATGCTGGATTTAATGGAGGAAGTGCCAGCAAAACTAGATACACGGTCGTTAATTAAAAGGCTAATCTTATCACAGGCATGAAGCATACCAGAAGAGGGAGTTGTCAAGCGCCGGCTATCTCTCCTTCTTGTCACCTGTCACACAACTGCAGATTCCACACAACTACATAGGCTACGTTGTTTGTTTGAGTTTTGAGTTTTTTATGTATGAAATTGAAATGATTAAGCAACTACGGGGACGGGATTAGCTCACTAGTCGGAGCGCTCACTTTCCCTCAGCCAAGGCTAAGCAGCATCGAGCGTGGTTACCAATTGGATGGGTGACCGTTTGCGCGCCTTGGCGTCAGTACAGTTCCCCCAGTTCCCCCAGCTGTAAATGGGTACCTGCCTCTTTAATATCAGGGAAGGTAAAGCAGCGAGGGAGAGGAGATGGGCGCCGCCCTTAATATGCTGGCCCCTAGAGAAGTTGAGGTCTCTGATGCCTCACCCCCCTT
>CM054134.1:95270543-95275543 GCA_028751875.1 Rapana venosa
AGATGCAGGGCAGGGTAGGACAAGGCAGGACAGGGCAGGGCAGGGCAAGGCAAGGGCAGATGCAGGGCAGGGTAGGACAAGGCAGGACAGGGCAGGGCAGGGCAAGGGCAGATGCAGGGCAGGGTAGGACAAGGCAGGACAGGGCAGGGCAGGGCAAGGCAGGACAGGGCAGGGCAGGGCAAGGGCAGATGCAGGGCAAGGTAGGATAAGGCAGAGTAGAGAGAAGGCAAGGCAGGGCAGGGCAGGGCAGGGCAGGGCAAGGCAAGGCAAGGTAGGGGCAAGGCAAGGCAAGGCAGGGCAGGGCAAGGCAAGGCAAGGCAAGGCAGGGCAGGGCAAGGCAAGGCAGGGCAGGGCAAGGCAGAGTGAAGGCAAGGCAGGGCAGGGCAAGGCAGAGTGAAGGCAAGGCAGGGCAAGGCAAGGCAAGGCAAGGCAAGGCAGGGCAGGGCAAGGCAGAGTGAAGGCAAGGCAGGGCAGGGCAAGGCAGAGTGAAGGCAAGGCAGGGCAGGGCAAGACAGGGCAGGGCAAGGCAGGGCAGGGCAAGGCAGGGCAGGGCAAGGCAGGGCAAGGCAGGGCAAGGCGGGGGCAAGGCAGGGCAAGGCAGGGCAAGGCAGGGGCAAGGCAGAACAAGGCAGAGTGAAGGCAAGGCAGGGCAGGGCAGGGCAGGGCAGGGCAGGGCAGGGCAGGGCAAGGCAAGGCAAGGCAGGGCAGGGCAGGGCAGGGCAATGCAGGGCAGGGCAAGGCAAGGCAAGGCAGGGCAGGGCAGGGCAGGGCAGGGCAAGGCAAGGCAGGGCAGGGCAAGGCAATGCAGGGCAAGGCAGGGCAGGGCAGGGCAAGGCAATGCAGGGCAAGGCAGGGCAGGGCAGGGCAGGGCAGGGCAGGGCAGGGCAATGCAGGGCAGGGCAGGGCAAGGCAATGCAGGGCAAGGCAGGGCAGGGCAGGGCAGGGCAGGGCAAGGCAGGGCAGGGCAGGGCAAGGCAGGGCAGGGCAGGGCAAGGCAGGGCAGGGCAGGGCAAGGCAATGCAGGGCAGGGCAGGGCAGGGCAAGGCAAGGCAAGGCAGGGCAGGGCAAGGCAGGGCAGGGCAGGGCAAGGCAGGGCAGGGCAGGGCAAGGCAATGCAGGGCAGGGCAGGGCAGGGCAAGGCAAGGCAGGGCAGGGCAGGGCAAGGCAGGGCAGGGCAGGGCAAGGCAGGGCAGGGCAAGGCAGGGCAGGGCAAGGCAGGGCAGGGCAATGCATGGCAGGGCAGGGCAAGGCAAGGCAAGGCAAGGCAGGGCAGGGCAGGGCAGGGCAGGGCAAGGCAAGGCAAGGCAAGGCAAGGCAAGGCAGGGTAGGGCAAGGGAGGGGCAAGGCAAGGCAAGGCAAGGCAGGGCAGGGCAGGGCAGGGCAAGGCAAGGCAAGGCAAGGCAAGGCAGGGTAGGGCAAGGGAGGGGCAAGGCAAGGCAAGGTAGGGCAGGGAAGGGGAATGGCAGGGCAGGGCAGGGGCAGGGGCAGGGAGGGGAAGGGCAGGGCAGGGCAGGGAAGGGCAAGGCACAGTAAAGGCAAGGCAAAGCAGGATAAGGCAGGGCAAGGTAAGGCAGGGCAAGGCAAGGCAAGGCAGGGCAGGGAAGTGCAAGGCAGGGCACGGCAGGGTAGGGCAAGACAGGGGCAGGGCAAAGCAAGGCAGATGCAGTGTAAGGGAGGGCAGGACAGGGTAGGGCAAGGTAGGGGCAGTGCAAGGCAAGGCAGAGGCAGTGTAAGGGAGGGCAGGACAGGGCAGGGCAAGGGAGGGCAGGGCAGAGTAAAAGCAAGGGAGGGCAGGTCAGGATCAGGGCAGGTGGTGGTGGAGTGGTGTAATGTGATGCAATGGTATGAGATGTGGTGTAGTGTAGTTTGGGTTCGGTGTATGTGGTTTGGTGCAGTGTGATGTGATGTGATATGGTGTGTTGGGGGGCTGTGGTTTAGAATGATATGGGGTGTAAGTGCAGCCGTAGTGTGATGTGATATGAAGTGATGTGGGGGTAGAGTTTAGTGCAGTGCAATGCAAAGCCGTACAGAGTAATGCAACACCGAGGAATTGAACGAATAAATGCGAACTGTTGAAGTGATCTGAATATAATTTTTACCTCGCAGCAGATTTCCCTGCGTGAAATTCAGCCTCCTTCCATACCCCCCCCCCCCCTCCCCCCCCCCCCCCCTCCCCCCCCCCCCCCCCCCCCCCCAGGTGCAGTACATCGCCACAAAAGCAGCACCAACTCTTTTTTTCAGTTTTTATTTTTTGTTTGTTGGCAAGCTTGTTTCCTTACGAGACTGGCTTTTTTCTACAGAAAATTCTGCTAGTGACAAATTTCTCGTTCCGCTTTTCGGAAGAGTATGCCATTGTGTGCCAGTGGGAAATTTCCTTACGAGACTGCCTTTTTTCTACAGAGAATTCTGCCAGAGACAACTCTCTCGTTGCGCTTTTTGGAAAAGTAGGCCAAGTTAAGCAGCGTCGAGCGTGGTTACCAGTTGGATGGGTGACCGTTTGCGCGCCTTGGCTCCAGGTCACCCAGCTGTAAATGGGTACCTGCCCTCTTTAGGGTCAGGGAAGGTAAAGCAGCGAGGGAGAGGAGATGGGCGCCGCCCTCAATATGCTGGCCCTAGAGAAGTGAGGTCTCTGACGCCTCGCTCCCCTACGACCTTATAGGTTATGGGAACACCTTACTCTATACAAGATACTACGTGACCCCCAAATTAATACCGGTGTGCGGCCTTAGCTTTCCCCCTTCCCCTCCTTCCAAGAGTGGCAGGGTTACTGCAGTGAAGTGTTCAGTCACTCCCTGTGCTGTCTAAACGTCTGTGGCTCAGGGGCGTGTTGAACCTGGTGATGGATGCCCTATACCTTCCCAAGACCAAGTGAACTGGAGTGGAGTGCAGTGGAGTGGAGAGAGAGAGAGAGAGGGAGAGAGAGAGAGAGAGTGATGGAGGGAGGGAGGGAGGGAGAGAGGAGGAGGAGAGAGAGAAAGAAAATGGGGGAGGAGAGAGAAAGAGGGAGAGCTAAATACACACACATACACTATAATATTATATATATATATATATATATATATATATATATATATATATATATATATATATATATATGTAATAGACACAAACACACAGACAGACACACAGACAGCCAGCCAACCAAACAGCCAGACAGCAGACAGACACACAGACTGCCAGACAGCCAGCCAGACAGCCAGCTAAACAGTCAGACAGAACACTACAGACACATAGAAATCAAAGGCCGGCAGACAGGGTGACAATGTACAAGCTGGCGAACTTGAAATCTGATGCACAGAGAGCGTGCGTGGACTCACCCGTGTCTGCGGCATTTTGCTGTCGGAGTCTGGCCACCTTGGAGCTGAGGGTTCGAACCTCGTCTTGTAGTGTCTTGTACTCTCCTTCTCTCTTCTCTACCTCCAGTCTCAGCTGCTCATTGGCTCTCTCCAAGCTGTAGGAGAAACACACACACACATACACGCACACACACACACACATACACGCACGCACGCACGCACACGTACGCACGCACGCACGCACACATACACACACGCACGCACGCGCACGCACGCACACACACTTTCTATTAGATTTTTAAAACAAATATACTCATATCAAATATCTAATGCATACATAGAGACAATTACGATTATAAGCGTACTTCTTGTCAGATACATATACACCCATACATATACCCACACATATACCCACACATGTCTGTTTTATATATCAAAAAACTATTTAAAAAAAACAAGACTAAAAGACAAAACGGACTGAAACGAACAAGATCTAGGAAACAGTTGAAATAGCCTGGGAGGTCAAGTGCTCTGACCACTGAGCTATTCTGACCCTCCCCCCATCCCCCCCCCCCCCCCCCCTAACTACCTGTAGTACCAAACAATACTGAAAAATAGCCTGGTAGTTTTGTATATGTATATTTTTCAGTATACTGAAAAATAGCCTGGTAGTTTCGTATATGTATATTTTTCAGTATATACTGAAAAATACACATATACAAAACTACCAGGCTATTTTTCAGTATTGTTTCGTACTACAGGGGTTTAGGGGTGGTGGTGTGATGGGGTGGTCAGAATAGCTCAGTGGTCAGAGCATTTTGGCCTTCCCCCACAAGGGTACAGTTTATTTGGTTGCCTCGCGGACGGGTAACCACCATACCCGCGCCTTGGTTTCAAAACGATGCTTCTGTTCAGCCACCTACAAATAATGGGTACCTGCCCTCTTTTAGAAACAAGGAAGGTGGTAAAGCAGCGAGAGTGAGAGAGAGAGAGAGAGAGAGAGAGAGAGAGAGAGAGAGAGAGAGAGAGAGAGAGAGATGGGCACTACCCTAAAAAAAAATTCTGGCCCCTTTTTTAGAGAAGCTGAACTGAAGTCTCTTAACACTTTGCTCCCTCCCCCCAACGAACGATTGCATGCATACATGGGTGATGGGGAACACCTTTTACTTTACCATTTTTTTTCTTTTTTACTCGCTATAAAGCGAATGGACCTGAGTAAATAGTATAGCCCGATAACTACACCAGCCTATCTTCCGTTTCCTCGCTGAAAGAAGAAGTAATGGTCTGTTTAGAAGGAGAAGAAGAAGAAGAAGGATAAGAAAGCTGGGAACTGGCAGCGACGGCTCCTTATAATCTCAAAATCATTTTCTGGCCACAAGCTGCGCTTTGATGGGATTGAACCCGGGGTCAATGGCATAAACAATGACTGACGTCAATCGGCGCGTGAGGGGTGCCCGCACATATGCAAAGGAAAAATGGGTGAAAAGAGTAGTGGAAGGTGTGCAGCAGTAGAGGGAGGAGGGGTGAAGTGTGTGTGTGTGTGTGTGGGGGGGGGGGGGTGGTGGGAGGGGGGGGGGGGGAGGAAGTTGTGGAGAAAGGTTAGGGTTGGAAGGAGGAGGGGTAAGGGGAGCTTTGGTATTTTGTTTTTTTTTGGGGGGGAAGAAAGATGGGATGGGGTGGGGGTGGGGGGGGGGGGGGAGCTGA
>CM054134.1:95280543-95283043 GCA_028751875.1 Rapana venosa
TGTTTTTGTTAGTGTCTGCCTGACTGTCTGTGTCTGTCTGTATCTAACTGTCTGTCTGTCTGTTGGTCTGCCTGTCTGCCTGTCTCTGTCTGTCTGTCTCTCTGTCTGTCTGTCTATGTCTGTCTGTCTGTCTGTCTGTCTCTCGATTCCTCTTCCTCCCTCCCTCGACTCTCTCTTTCAAACATTTGAAGCCTACCAGAAATATTTTACTACGACCTGTCTGTCTATCTGTGTGTCTGTTTGCCTGCCTGCCTGTCTGTCTGTCTGTATCTGTCTGTCTGTCTGTCTGCTATCTGTCTCTTTCAGTTTGGCTGTCAGCGTTCGTGTCTGTCTGTCTGCGGGTTGGCTGGCTGGCTATTGTGGTCTGTTGGTCTCAATATTATCTAGTGATTGCCTGGCTACGTTACTACTTTGCATGCTATCAGAAGACAGTTACGTTTGCCTTCTTCCATCAGAAGTGATTTCTGCATGTATTTCTGTGTCTTTAAGTCTGGCCTGGCCTTTGTTTATGTTTACTTTGGATTTTAATTCTTCTTTCTTTTTTTCTTCTTTGAAAGATTTTTGTTTGATAAAAGAAAGTGAAACATTCACAAATTGATTGTGACCTTGCCTGCACGTACAACACTCACACACACACACACACAACACAATACCACCACACTTCTCCACCACACAGACACACACACTACACCACACTCACCACACACTCCACACATCACTAACCACACAAACATAGGAGAAAAGACAATCAAACACACACATATTAATCTGTTCCGCTTTTCGTCAGAGTAGGCCATCGTGTGCCGGTGGGAACAGATGACAGAATTTACAAAACCGCATACCCACCGGGACTAGTTGTAAAAAAAGCGCATAAGTGTTTTTTCCCATTATCCTCGATATAAACGAATAAAATAAAAAAACAAAAACAAAATAAAACTCTTTGTCTTTCTCTCCTGCCTGTCTTTGTTTCTCTTTATGATGTTCTACCTCCTGTCTGTCGTCTCTGTCGCGTCTGTCTGTCTATCAGTCGTCAGTCAATTCTGTCTCTGTATGTCTGCTCTGTATATCGTGTCACAATAACTCTGTCTCTGCTGTCTGCCTGTCTTGTTGTCCTTGTTATCTGTCTCTGTCTGTCTGTGTCTGTGCCTCTGTCTATCTGTCTCTGTCTGTCTGTCTGTGTCTGTGCCTCTGTCTCTCTGTCTGTCTGTCGATGTCTGTGCCTCTGTCTATCTGTCTCTGTCTGTCTGTCTGTGCCTCTGTCTATCTGTCTGCGCATAAGTGTTTTTTCCCATTATCCTCGATATAAACGAATAAAAAAAAAAAAAAAAAAACTCTTTGTCTTTCTCTCCTGCCTGTCTTTGTTTCTCTTTATGTGTGTCTCTCCTCCTGTCTGTCTGTCTCTGTCTGTCTGTCTGTCTGTCTATCAGTCTGTCTGTCAATCTGTCTCTGTCTGTCTGTCTCTGTCTGTCTGTCTGTCTGTGTCTGTGCCTCTGTCTCTTCTCTGTCTGTCTGTTCTGTCTGTCTGTCCTCTGTCTATCTGTCTTGTCTGTCTGTGTCTGTGCCTCTGTCTTCTGTCTCTGTCTTGTCTGTCTGTGTCTGTGCCTCTGTCTCTCTGTCTGTCTGTCGTGTCTGTTGCCTCTGTCTATCTGTCTTGTCTGTCTGTGCCTCTGTCTATCTGTCTGTGTCTGTCTGTCTGTGTCTGTGCCTCTGTCTCTCTGTCTGTCTGTCGATGTTGTGCTTGTCATCTGTCTCTGTCTGTCTGTGCTCGTCTCGTCTGTCGTCTGTTGGCCTCTGTCTCTGTCTGTCGTATGTCTGTGCCTCTGTCTATCTGTCTCTGTCTGGTCTGTGCTCTGTCTTGTTTATCGTCTCTAGTCTCTGTCTGTCGTTCTGTGCTCTGTCTGTCTGTCTGTCTGTCTGTGCCTCTGTCACTCTGTCTCTATCTGTCTCTGCCTGTCTGTGTCTGTGCCTCTGTCTCTGTCTCTGTCTGTCTGTCTGTCTGTCTGTCTGTGCCTCTGTCTATCTGTCTGTGTCTGTCTGTGTCTGTGCCTCTGTCTATCTGTCTCTGTCTGTCTGTCTGTGTCTGTGCCTCTGTCTCTCTGTCTGTCTGTCGATGTCTGTGCCTCTGTCTATCTGTCTCTGTCTGTCTGTGCCTCTGTCTATCTGTCTGTGTCTGTCTGTCTGTGTCTGTGCCTCTGTCTCTCTGTCTGTCTGTCGATGTCTGTGCCTCTGTCTATCTGTCTCTGTCTGTGTCTGTGCCTCTGTCTCTGTCTGTCGATGTCTGTGCCTCTGTCTATCTGTCTCTGTCTGTCTGTGTCTGTGCCTCTGTCTCTGTCTGTCTGTCTGTGTCTGTGCCTCTGTCTACCTGTCTCTGTCTGTCTGTGTCTGTGCCTCTGTCACTCTGTCTCTATCTGTCTCTGCCTGTCTGTGTCTGTGCCTCTGTCTATCTGTCTCTGTCTGTCTGTCTGTGTCTGTGCCTCTGTCTACCTGTCTCTGTCTGTCT
>CM054134.1:95288043-95290543 GCA_028751875.1 Rapana venosa
TGCCCGTCCAACTTTATATAGACACTAAAATGTACTATGTGTTGCCTGTACAACTTTATATAGACACTAAAATGCACTATGAGTTGCCTGTACAACTTTATATAGACACTAAAATGCACTATGTGTTGCCTGTTCAACATTACTACGCACTAAAATGCACTATGTGTTGCCTGTCCAACTTTATATAGACACTAAAATGCACTATGTGTTGCCTGTCCAACTTTATATAGACACTAAAATGCACTATGTGTTGCCTGTCCAACTTTATATAGACACTAAAATGCACTGTGTTGCCTGTCTATCTTTATTACGCACTAAAATGCACTATGTGTTGCCTGTACAACTTTATATAAACACTAGAATGCACTTTGTGTTGTCTGTCTAGTTTTACCACACACTAAAATACACTATCAGTAATAACACACAACAAGAGAAAAGAGTACCCTGACATGACATCCACACTTATTTACAACTTGACGGTGTTATCATAGTTCTCATTTAACACACGAGTAGTCTCACAGTAAACTAGACAATTATCCCATAAACGCTACACCATACCTAAGAAGAAAGAAAAAAACATCTCTGGGGCACAAAAGGGTTCACTAACTGCAGAATGCAAAGCACTAAAACGTGTCATCAGCGACAACTATTCATAGACAGACAGAAGAAAAAGCGGGCCATGGAATCCAAAGACTTCACAGGTAAGTGGTGCCAACAGTCATCCTGCTTGGGGGGGGGAGGGGGGAGGAGAGGAGGGGGGGAGGGGGGGGGGGGGGGGGGGGGGGGGGGGGAGAAGAGAACTTTTTCTGCAGGAAGGGAAAAAGGTAGGTTCTTCTTCAGTTGTTGCTATTAGTCTTCCGTGAAGTGGTCAGAAATGTTTTCTCTGTAAAGCTACCAAAGTAATCAGCGTCTGGAATCTCTGCCTCCTGCTACATTCTTCCTCAGCTTCCTATCCTTCTTGTTGCTGCTGCTGCTGCTGCTTTTTTGCTCTTGTTCTTGGTTGTTTTTTTTGTCGTTGCTGTTGTTCTTTTTCTTTTTCGTCTTTTTTTTGTTCTGGGTTTTGCTCTTGTTGTTCTACTTCTTCTCTTCATACTCATACTTTTTTTGGGTCCTCTCTCGTTCCTTTCCTTCTCTTCCTCCCATCTTGATATTTTTTGTCTCTTTTTTTTTGTTCTCCTCCTCCCTTTCTCCCTCACCGTCTCTCCTCCCTTTGTTTTCTTCTTCTTCTTCTCTAGCTCCTTCCTTTCTCTTCTTTCTCTTCCTTCTTCTTCTGCTCTTCCTCCACTTCTCCCTCCTCCTCCTCTCTGTGTGTGAGTGTGTGTGTGTGTGTGTGTGTGTGTGTGTGTTTTTGTGTGAGCGTGCGTGCGTGTGCGTGTGTGTGTGTTGTTGTTGTTGTTGTCTTCAATTTAACGTCTGTTCACTCTAAGTGATATTAGACGAGGGAAATAGAAAGTGTAATGGAAGTTAAAGAAGGGAGAGGAAGTGGTGTGTGTGTGTTGTGTGTGTTTGGTGTGTGTGTGGTGTGAGCGTGCATGCGTGCGTGCATGCGTGTGTGTGTGTTTGTGTGTGTGTGTGTGTGTGTGTGTGTCCCATATCTTTCTTTTCTCTTTCTTTTCCCCCCAGTTTTTAAAGGGGAGGAAGGTTGGCATCTGCTGTGGAGCACAGCTTTTGATCTTCATGGATTTTTCAAACCCTGAATTAACTAACGGCAGGGCCGGGGAGGAGAAAGTACATTTCAGACCAGTCAGTCACTGCACGATGAGATGCTTCAAGCAAGGTTAGTCAGGCACGCAAAGTGAGGCGTGAGTGCTGTGAAATTTCTTCCAATTTTTTTTTTAAAGTTCAAGTTCTAGCGCAGAGAAAAACCGCTAAAAAAAAGAGTCTTTCAGTTAGAGTTTCAAATTGTATTTCTACTTTTTTCAAGTCAAATTCTTTATTTTAAAAATCCCAATCTAGTAAGGTACATGGAAATGAATATTACTAAAAAAAAAAAATCCTAAATGTTTAGGTGTAAACAATCCCAAAAATTAGTGTGAGTGAAAATGAAGAAAAACACATTGAAATATTTGGTCTATTCTGACAAAATAATCGAGTTTAAAACCAACAACTTGGCAGGAAAGAATCGCTTTACACGTTGAGACTCTGTAAAAGAAGAGAGAATGTTTTGTTACAAGATTTCTGGCTTCCACAGCTTCTTCGTTATAGCATCTATTGTTTAAATGATTCAACAACACAGCATGCTAGAGCCCGAGAAACGTCTGTGCTCATAATATTATTTTTGCGTCTTTAGCAAAGGGAATAACACAGAGCTTGGAGAAAAATACTTGACTTTGAGTTATGAGGTTTTCTTTGCTTTCTTTGCAATGTGTAGGTTTCTAGTTCAGTATAGCATGTTTTCATTGCAACCGTTATTTCAGCCAAAACTTTTAAAAATCATTAAATCAAAATACAAAACAAACCCAAACCCCTTTTGTGTACATCTGTCAGCAAACTTACTGTT
>CM054134.1:95300543-95303043 GCA_028751875.1 Rapana venosa
TCGCTTTTCTTCTTATTATAACAAAACCCACGCAGCAATTGAACTTTCATAAATAGAAAGATACGCGATAACTCCGAAACAGTTATGTAAAATCCTTAAACCTCAGGAAATTCTCTAAATATCTTTTAAAAAAACACACAAAAAACTTGCAAGAGTGGATTGGATTTCCTCAGAAGTGCTAGAGATACAGATCTGGAATTGCTGTACACACACACACACACACACACACACACACACACACACACACACACACACACACACACACCACACACACACACACACACACACACACACACACAAAGCATGCACGCACACAGCACCACACACACACAACAGCACGCACACACACCACACGCACGAACGCACACACACACATACGCACGCATGCACCACACCCCAGACAGACAGAATACAACACTAATTACGCCCAGGATGACAAAAACAGACATACGAAGCCAGACAGACAGAAGACAGCACGCAAATTCTACGCCCAGACCGACAAAGCAACAACGACACGACAACAGACAACAGACAGCACACACACACACACACACACACACCAACTACTACACACACACACACACTCACACACACACCACAACCCTACCACACAAATCAGAAAAAACACACCACCACACACACCACAACAACAACAACAACACAACACTCCACACCCGCTACCTTCCGACTATTCCTCTCGCTGCAGCATACTCAACTTAGGATAGAGACTGTTTAACAAAAATCAGAAAAAAATTAAAACCAAACGAAACCAACACCAAAACAAAAAACCACCAACCTCAACACAACACTATTCTCAACACTGCCAGGTGAAAACCCACACCTGCAATGCTTAGCATCATAGCATGAACTAACTGCAGAATTTAATTTGCAAGTTTTGTACCAAACAAAAGAACTTTTTATTATTTTTTCAAAAATACAATAGTTTTTAACCGAACCCTTTTTCCACGTACGTTTTGATCTTGTTTGACGTGGGACTGGTGTGAATACTCCACACTTGCATCTTGTGGCAAGTTGTTGACTATGTCTAAATATGAAATGTTATTAGCCTGTGTCGTAACTTTTTGTAGTTACTGTGTGTCAAGAATGTACGTCTTTTATAAAAAGTTGTTGTTTGTGTGCGCGTGGTGTGTGTGTGTGTGTTGTAGTTTGTATTGAGTGTTAAGTTGTGATGTGTTACAGCTTAGATATGATTAAAGTGACGGGTGATCACCAGGTCGATGAATTCGGGGGGTATACACGGATTGGATTGGTTGTGTGTGTGTGTGTGTGTGTGTGTTGTGTGTGATTAGTGTGTGTTGTGTTGTGTATTTTTTGTGTTGTGTGTGTTGTGTTGGAGGAGGAGTGTAGTGTGAGGGTGAGGGTGTAGAGAGAGAGAGAGAGAGGAGGGCGTGCTGTGTGTGCTGTGCCTGCGCGGCTTGTGTACGTACAGATACTATTTTCTAGGAAAATACTTTCTCTACAGAAAGTAAAATTGGCTAGATTGAAAATATCACATGTGCATTACTATAATGTATAATCATTATAACATTATATACAACCATCACGGCTCGGAAACCTGTACACTGCAAATAAATAATGAACAAGAAAGATTTATTTTGTTCCTCCCTGACCACAAAACAGTGCGTAACTTTTAAGCTTATAACGTTTATTTTATGCTGGTCTCTTGTTCGGCTTCTAGTTATAGAGAAACAAAAAGTAATAACGGAAACAATTATAAATAAAGAAACGAGAACTCCGTTTTTACCACCATTTAAACTGTTATCGCAACAGAAAACAAAGTAGAGAGCATGTTCACACTTCCCTGTGAGAATGCCGGGCCCTGTTAGTACAGATAGCATCCCCACCTTCCAGAAACTATGTACAAGCGCTTCGATTTGTTTGTTTTTTTACAAGATTCAGCGCTATATAACTTCCATATATTATTGTTATTATTATTACTAGAAATCTCCCTCTTTTTTATCACTCCTTTTATTCCTATCTTTATTCTCACCGCTGTCATCTCCCTCACGCTTATTTTCCGCCTATGTAATTCATTCTCCTTCCTTTTTCATGCTAATCTGATCATTGTTTTTGTGTGTGAACTTTCTGATGAACTGCCCTGATGTCGGAACGTGTCGGCTGAGGCCAGCGAGCAGACCTCCTGCAGAGTTACAAGCACAGGAGAAGACCATGGCACTCCGCATTCTACCCAATATGGCCAACATGTTCACACAACTATACTTTGTAGTCAGAACTAGACTGACTTTTCGATTCTGAATGTCCTTCCCCCAGAAAACGAACATCAACGTAGTGCCACGTTATAGCCAATACCTTCATTTTCTTGACGCACGTACATGCGCATGCCGCAGATCAGAGATGCCTGTTAAAGATCCCTTACATTTATATCTCAACTTTCCCAGCGTACTAGAATACAACAAAAAATATCAAAGCACAGAACACGTACATGCTGCTTCATCAGCAAAATGAAATTAAATGTCCA
>CM054134.1:95308043-95318043 GCA_028751875.1 Rapana venosa
ATAAGCTGCTATCTGTGCTTTCTTTCTCTTTACTTTTGACCACCACCACCACCACCACCACCACCACCACCACCACCACCACCACCACCGTAATCATTATCTTCATCGCCGTCATCATTGTTATTGTTATCGATGTCATCGTCATCGTCGTGTTGTTATCGTTCTGTTCTCCTATACCCGGATCATTATCGTCGCTGTAAACATATCAAAACTATCACTCTTTTAAAGAACTACCTGTTTCTTCTCCATCCTCTGCATCTCTTTTTCCCGGGCTTTCTCTGCACGCTCTCGTTCCTTCTCTTGGCGCGACGGTTTCCCGCGCAGGCGCTCTTCCTTCTCCTTCCGGTTCCGGTCGTTCTTGCGCTCCATTTCCGGCTGAGAGCAGCTTCCCTTCTTCCAGGTTTTGTGCAGCAGTCAGCTAACCTCACCTTTCCTTCTGACAACAGTCGGCACGGCACACTCGCAGAGAGAACGCCTTTTGGTGAGTCCCTCCCTCTCCGCTGCAGAGAGATAGTCCTAGAAGAAGGTAACGGCGGATGCAAGGAAATTCTTGGAGAGAAATGAAGTTGCTGATATTTTCTCTGGGAATATGAAGGATCAGAAACAGGAAGGATGGCTGGCAAGGGGAAAGAGGGGTTGGGGAGTTGGGTGGGTAGGGGGTGGGGATGGGGGTGGGGGGGGAGGGGGGTTGCTGTGACGCACCCGCAGCTACTGACTGCTCTTGAAGAGTCTGTTCTCGGTAGAGGCTGGCAACCCACTTGAAGGATGGGAAGAGGAGGAGGAGGAGGAGGAAGAAGAGGAGGAGGAGGTGGTGGTGGCCAATAATTGATGAAGTGTCGGCGGGGATGGTTAGTGCCAGCAAGCCCTCCCTCCTACCCGTGCAAGTTGACGGCCCAGGTGATTCAGACAGGCACCTGAAAGGCAGTAGTAGCACATTTCACTTGCGATGGCTTGATTGCATGAAGGATTGCAGTGGTGATGGCAAGAAACAGTTTTTGGTGGTAATGGTGGTGATGGTGATGGTGGTGGTGGTGGTGGTGGTGGTAATAATCGTGAGGATGATGATGATACTGGTGATGATGATTATGGTGATGGTGGTGATGGTGGTGGAGGTGACCTTGGTGGTGACAAGCTCAGCATCTTGGCTATGAAGGTACAGACAGTGCTATTGCTGGTGGTGGTGGTGGTGGTGAGGATGATGATGGTGGCAGTGGTGGTGGTGAGGATGATGATGGTGGCGGTGGTGGTGGTGAGGATGATGATGGTGGCGGTGGTGGTGGTGAGGATGATGATGGTGGTGGTGATGAGGATGGTGCTTGTGGCGGTGGTGAAGACGATGGTGGTGGTGATCAGAAATGAGGAGCTCACGATGAAGACAGTCAGGATGACGATGACAGAGATGTCTTTGAATACTTCGGAAACCACACAAAGAACCCCCTTGTATACAACTGCTTTTGACAAGAAAGCTGCATCTGCCCGAAGAAAACCATAACATCCTTGCCACTTAATTATCGCTTTCTTTACAATAAAAGTCTTGATATTTTGTGTATGCTTCCTACACAACAGGAAAAAAAACCCACCTTCAGTTTCTTCAAAACGTTTCTTAGTTCATTAAACGTTATCTACCCAGATAGATAAAAAAAAAACAACAACCCACAAACAACAGCTACATTCAGTCTCCGCAAAATATTCCTCACAGACACAACAACGCCTCTTGTTCCAGAAAAAAGGCACATACATTATTACAAGGTTATCACCGACAAAATTCATTTTCCTTCAACCCCCACCCCACCCCCACCCACCCTTGATGAAAACCAGACACACTTCATCCAGCACATGTCTCCCAAGTGTCTGGGACATCGTAAACGTAACTTGAAACAATTACATCCACAAGCAGTAAACTCTCATGTCTGAACTGGCGTGAGACGGGGATATTAAGGCATCAGCTTCATTACTAATATTAGCCTAATGATCGGAAGGGTTACGTAAGCGGTTGATTTTTTTGTTGTTCGGGGAGTGGGGGTAGGGGGTCATTTTTTGGGGGTGGGGATGGGGTTGGGTGGGTGTCAAAATGCACTGGGATGACCTTCTTGCTGATTCTAAGGATGTAAGGGTTGGAGGAACAGGATTGGTGAAAGATTGCAGAGTTAGGTATAACCCTCAATAGAACAAAAAGCTAAAGGATGGCTGGCTGCCTGGCTGGCTGAGAGGATATCTGGCTGGCTAGGCTGGCTAGAGGGAGTGAATGAATGAATGAATGAATGATTGATTGATTGATTGATTGAGTGAGTGAGTGAGTGAGTGAGTCAGTAAGTCAGTCAACGGTCGGAAATTTGACTGACTGATCGATTGACTAATTGCTTGGTTGGTTGGTTGGTTGGTCAGTTGGTTGATTAATATATTGATTGATCATTGATTTATTAATTGTCCATGATTAAGTCTCTTGAAAATATTAAACGAAGAGCAATAGGCTAAATGATATGGGAAGAGATGAAGAGTTGATCATGATTTTCCACTTACTACAATCATGATTCTGACTTTTATGTTTCACATAGTTCACTTGATTTTTTCCAAACAAAATAGTCATAGGTACCATCGATCCGATTCAAACAAGTAGTAGCCTGAGTAAACTCATACCGGAAGAAAGCTTCACAGTCTTAATTAAAGACTTGCACTGTAGAAGGCAAAAGAAGGCGAAGAAGAACACTAACAACAATAAAGCCCTAAGGCCAAATCAAACCAAACTAAACTAAAACCCTTGAAGAATTTCCCCCAAAGAGACGGTTAACTATGGATTGTCACCGTGCTCAGTTTTAGCATGGACATAATGTTAGTTCTGATAGAGAAGCACACAGTAGAAAGACCTAGTTAGAGATTACGAAAAGGAGTAAAAAAATATACCAAGTCGGCAGTAAAGGAACAGTAAGATTCGAGAAAGGCTTCATAATCATCAACAAAAAGCTCTATTCCAAAAATATTTACAGCCAAAGGTGTTAGTCACACAAACAGCGAAGACGACAAAGCTACACTCTTAGTAAACACGAACCACAAATGCACAGAGGTACACAACTATTTTCAAATTGAAACAGAAAAAAAGACAGATTACAAGAAATCGTATGATACAAACTATGAATCAGGCTTCATTGAAAAATATTTACAGCAAAAGAGACCCCCCAGAAAAGCTATTTTAGAGATCTAAAAATAACAGGTCAAACTGGAACTGACTTAACTGCCTCTTGTAAATCTTTGAGGAGCAGTTGGGGCATGGCATGGAACATCTATTTTCAGGCGATGTGTCTCAGACAAGTCGGATCTGGAACAATCCATCCATCCCTTGGTCGCAGGCTACATACAGGGAAACCTCGTGTTACTTATGCCACTTGCTACAGTAGTTGTACTCTTCTTCACAAAGTCAACAGATTACCCAGTGCGTGTTAGATAGATACTACGCCTACGTCTGTATACTGGACCTCGGTTAAAAGTCACATGCAAGGACTTGCAGGGGAACAGAATTGAAAAAAATCCTCAGTAGAAATTAGAACCTTGGATACTCAGTAACCTTTATACAAAAACAACAACAACAACAAAACAACAACAACCGAATCTGACTCTGTAACCACTCAAACATCTTGCTCCGCCCAACAGGAACGAAAGCTGCTACACTTCAAACCCCAGCACTTCAACACCTGCACCTGCTAGCTAGCTGAACATGCACAGCCCGGCAGAGCCCCCCGAGGCTAGGTTCTGCAGCCCATTGTGCACTCATTACTGCTGAAACAAAACAAACAAGGAGGCCAGAAACGGCAGGAGCCGGTTGCGTGTTCATGCCAGACCTGGCTCCTTCACACAGGCAGAGTAGGACGAGGTCACCGTTATCCGGCCTCCATCTTGCTGTCAGCAGAGTCAGGCAGCCTCTGTCAGAGACAGGGAGAGAGAGTGCCAGCCTGTAAGCAGGTAGGCAGGCCATGAGGTCTGTGGCTGCGATTCTGCCATAACTCATCTCATCACCCTCACCCCATATCCGGCTTTTGTCTGAGCCTTCCCCCCACCCTTCCTCCTCGTCCTCCTCCACCCCCTCCCTTTCTTTTACTGTCACACTTTTCTAAAAGTGTGTGCAGAGATTTTACATGTGTAGTCAAGAGTAGGCAAGAGTGCACGTTGTTGTTTTCAATTATGTAAAAAAAAAGTTGCTTGTAAAAAAACCAAAGCAACAATCGCTGATGCACTGTTGATTTTTCCTGCTTGCTTTTGTTTCTCACTAATGTCAAGCTGTCAGAAATGTTTTGGCTCTAAATCAAAGATGATGGGAAGTGATAGATTAACTGATGAAGAGAGAGAGAAAAAGAGACGACAGACAGAGAGACAGAAACAGAGAGACAGAGAGACAGAGAGAGAGAGATGCTTCAACATTCTGACAAAAGTCTGAAAAGAAGAAACCCAAGAACAAGTTCAGAAGCAGTGCCACAGATTGTACCAAACCAACGCTGAAAACGGAAAGGGAAGAGAAGAAAGCTGTCTGTCTGTCTGCCTGTCTGTCTGTCTGCCTGTCTCTCTGCCGTGAGTGCTTGAATTGGTGATGGCTTCATGCTGAAGATAAACTCGCCTGACAGGCGTGTCCCATCTCCACTGTAGTCTTCTTCCTCTTCGTCGAACGCTCAGACAGCAGCTATTGTTGTCTGTCATATGAGCGAACATGTGTTGCGCTGCCGTTAGGCCCCTGACAAGTCAGGCCCGGAGCTAGAGCAGCGCAGTGCATCCGACTTCGGCATGGGAGAGAGTGTTATCTTGCAAGTCTTTCTGGAATAAAAGGCAGATGAAAGGACCAAGAAGGCAATACCTTACATTACATTACAGTACAGCGCAGTACACTACACTACACTACACTACACTACACTACACTACACTACACTGCACTGCACTGCACTGCACTACACTACACTGCACTGCACTGCACTACACTACACTACACTGCACTACACTACACTACACTACACTACACTACACTGCACTACACTACACTACACTACACTACACTACACTACACTACACTACACTGCATTACATGCACTGCACTGCATACACTACACTACACTACATACTACACTACACTTAACACTACACTCTCTACTGACACTACACTACACTACACTGCACTACACTACACTACACTGCACTCACTACACTACATACACTGATGCACTCACTACTACACTACACTACACTGCACTAACACACTACACTACACTGCACTGCACTACACTACACTACACTACACTGCACCAACTGTCACTACACTACACTACACTACACTACACTCACTACACTACACTACACTGCACTGCACTACACTACACTACACTACACTGCACTACACTACACTGCGCTGCACTACACGGCTGCACTACACTACACTACACTCACTACACTACACTACACCTACACTGCACTGCACTACACTACACTACACTACACTACACTACACTGCACTGCACTAACGCATCACACCTCACCACACACACAACACAACACTACACACACATACACAACATCTCACAATGGACTGCTGTTCCTCCATCCCCCTTCATCTACACTGCAC
This sequence comes from Rapana venosa, assembly GCA_028751875.1. Lineage (NCBI taxonomy): Eukaryota > Metazoa > Mollusca > Gastropoda > Neogastropoda > Muricidae > Rapana > Rapana venosa. Next base: position 95,313,640 of record CM054134.1, read on the forward strand.
TACACTACACTCACTCACACAACACGCATCACACACACCACACCACACACACACACACAACACTTTACTCACACAACACAAACAAACATTCTACACATATCTGAATGATTCTTTCTCTCCACCCCTCCCTCCTCCCCTCTCCTCTCATCCACCCCACCCACCACACATCACACACACACACACACACACACACACACACACACACACACACACACACATCCCTGAGGTTATTTACAGCCCTTTGTGTACTCTTCACCGGTGAAACAAAACAAGGTAGGTCACTGGGTCTGTAGCTACCATTCTGCCAAAGTCGATTCCTTTTCTCTCCACCCCCCCTCCCATCCCCTCCCTCCTCCTCTCTTCTCTCACCCCCCCCCCCCCCTCCACACACACATACATACACACACACACACACACACACACACACACACACACACACACACACACACCACACACACACACACACAACTTTCCTTCGGATGAGACTACAAACCGAGGCCCCGTGTGCGAACGCACGCAGAACATCTTGCGCACACGTTAAATCCTGTTCCGCTTTTCGAAAGTGTAGGCCATTGTGTGCCGGTGAGAACAGATGACAAACTTTACAAAACCGCATACACACGGGAACTGGATGTAAAAAAGCACACGAGTGCTTATTCCATTATCCTCGATATAAAAGAATGAATAAATAAATAAATAAAACTCTCTCTCTCTCTCTCTCTCTCTCCTCTCTCTCTCTCTCTCTCTCTCTCTCTCCTCTCTCTCTCTCTCTCTCTCTCCTCTCTTTGTCTACTCCCCTCACTGTCGCACTTTCTTGTGGGAGTCACGGGTAGGAAAAACAGTTCGTTCATTTAGATAAACAACTCCCACCCAGAGCTCTACGATCTGTTCATTTACCTGAAGGTTTTGTTTGTTTGTTGTCTGTTTGGTTTTGTTGCTGGTTTTGTTTTGTTTTGTTTTGGTTTTGTTTTTTGTTTTCTTTCTCGGTTTTTGAAATTTCGCTTGAAATGTGTGTGTGTGTGTGTGTGTGTGTGTGTGTGTGTGTGTGTGTGAGGTGTGTGTGTGTGAGCGTGTATGTGTGTATTGAGCGTGTATGGTGTGTGTGTGTGTGTGTGAGCGTGTACGTGTTGTGTGTCTGTGTGTATATGTCTTTGTGTGAGCTTTAAATGTCAAACAAGAAGTGGTGATGTCCGTGTGTGTGTGTGTGTGTGTGTGTGTGTGCGCGCGCGCGCACGCGCACGTGTGTATACATGGGTTCGCGTGTACGCCCGTGTATGTGTGTTTATGGCATGTTTTCAAATTAATAATAATAATAATAATGTGTGTTTATGGCATGTTTTCAAATTAATAATAATAATAATAATAATGTATGGAATTTATATAGCGCTGATTCTTGTAAAGCAACAAATCAAAGCGCTCAGATTTCATTTCATACCACTTTAAGTCACGGCAGATTTCTCTCCGTGAAATTCGGGCTGCTCTCCCCGGGGAGAGCGGGAGAGCGCGTCGCCACAAGCGCAGCGCCACCCATTTTTTTTCTTTTTCATGTCTGCAACTGTATTTTGTTTCCCTATCAGAGTGGCTTTTTTCTAAGAATTTTGCCAGGGACAACTCTCTTGTTGCCGTGGGTTCTTTTACGTGCGCTAAATAATTATGTGTAACACACGGGACCTCGGTTTATCGTCTCATCCGAAAGACTAGCGCCCATACCACCACTCATGGTCTAATGGATGGGGGAAAAGTTTCCGATCCAAACGGGGTACGAACCGCCGCACACTTCAGACCCGGACTTTTCGCTTTCTAGACAGGCGCGTTACCTCTAGACCACCGATCCACTATTCCAACATACTCAGTTAGAGCGGACAAGATTGATACAAACAAATAATATGTACAGTGGTAACAATAATATAGAGATCAGTGATATCAAACCAACGCAATACAAACCCTTGTGGTTTGTGTAATGCTTTGTAATGCAAGGTGATACTACACAACACAATACAGCACAACACAATGCAGTGCATTATATACTGGAAAGTGCAGCACAGTGCAGCGCATAACAGTGAAGAATAGAGCAGTATAATAAAGCAAGTGTACTGTAGTACCATAATAGCATACTATAGAGAGTAGCAACACCATGACAGCATAGCGCAAAGAGTAGCAACATACAGTATGGGACAGTACAGCACAGTGCAGAATAGTCTACTGCTACAGTTTGGGGAACGGGATAGCTCAGTGGTCGGAGCACTCGCTTTTCCCCAGCCAAGTTAAGCAGCGTCGAGCGTGGTTACCAGTTGGATGGGTGACCGTTTGCGCGCCTTGGCTTCAGTACAGTTCCCCCAGTTCACCCAGCTGTAAATGGGTACCTGCCCTCTTTAGGGTCAGGGAAGGTAAAGCAGCGAGGGAGAGGAGATGGGCGCCGCCCTCAATACGCTGGCCCTAGAGAAGTGAGGTCTCTGACGCCTCGCTCCCCTACGACCTTAATATAGGTTATGGGACACCTTTACCTTTCTTTTACAGTACAGTGAAGGATAGTGCAGTACAGTAAAGTACTTTATAGTAGTACCTTCCCAAGTCAGAATACGGCTATACCTTCATGATGGGTAGCAATGGTGGCATATGCAAAGTCTTGGCTAGAGCTCCGAGGTTTACCAATGGTGGTTTCTATTAAGATTCAAATAAATTGTTGCGTCACAATTTTGACCAATTCAAATGGGGGCCCGGGGAAGGGGGAGGGGCACAACAGCCAAAGCATCGAGAGAGAGAGAGAGGAGAGGAGAGAGAGAGAGAGAGAGAGAGAGAGAGAGGAGAGAGAAGACAGACAGACAGACAGACAGCAACAGAGACAGAGAGAGACAGAGAAACAGAGAATTTAGAGAGAGAGAGAGAGAGAGAGGGAGAGAGATTTTCATTTATTTATTTTATTCTTTTATTTCGAAGAAAATGGATGGGGGGGGGGGGGGGGGGGGGGAGCATCGTCCCCGTGTGTATGCATGTAGTTTTTGTCAATGTTGTCATCCGTTCCCACCGGTACACAGTGGCCTACTCTTCCAAAAAGCGAACGGGTTTTAACATGTGCGTGCGCGGGATCTCGATTTAAGTCTCATCAAAGACAAAGAAGAGAGAAAGAGAGAGAGAAGAGAGAAGAGAGAGAGAGAGAGAGAGAAGGAAGAGAGAGAAGCAAGATGAGAGAGAAGAGAGAGAGAGACAGATTCAGAGTCAGAGACCACCCCAAAAAAACAGTCAGAAACTAATCATACTCATCTCATCTCTCATCATTCATCTACTCATTCAATAGTGCTTAAAGGAATACCTTAGATTCAACCAGTTCACCGTTGGCCGTCGCTCTTTCTCTGTTTCTTGTCCATCGATCTGGAATGACCTCCCTCTCTCCCTTCGTCAAAAGCCTTCTTATGACCTTTTAAATCCGGCCTCAAGACATTTATTTCAAACATAAGATTCTCCCCTCTTGTTCCATTTCATTTTTGTCCTGTCCTCAACAGCCCAAACCCCATCACCCTGCCGAGTGTACAACCTTTATGTGTGTGCGTGCGTGCGTGTGTGTGTGTGTGTGTGTGCATGTGTGTGTGTGTGTGTGTGTGTGCGCGCGCGCGCGAGCTTGTGTGTATACATTTGAATTTGTAAGGCTGCATGTGAATGAGTAGGATGAATGAAAGCGCTTTGATTTGTTTTATGCAAGATATAGCGCTATATAAATTCCATTTATTATTTATCATCATCATCATCATCATCATCATCATCATCATCATCATCATCATCATCATCATCACTGTCAATCCAACCCCCACCCCTACCCCCGACCCCCCAAAAATAAGAATCCTCTGCAAAACTTGAAGTCATGACCATTTCTCTCCCATTCTTCTCCCCGCCGTTAACTTGCAACACTTGACGTCCCATTGTTCAAAGAAACAGGTAGCGGGGAACAGGCAGGAAAGCTCATTGTGTTAGATAGAGAGCCACCGCCGACTGGAGTGCAGCAAGCATTCATTTCTCAAGAAATTTGTTTCTATTCTGGTTTTCCAGATTGGTGAGAAAAGTCGTTAAAATAGTTAAGCTGTGAGTTTAAAAGCAGGCCAGAAAGAGAGCAGAGAAGGGGGGGGGGGGAGGGGTAGTGGTGGAAGTGGTTGAAACATTGTAATATTGAAAGATAGAAAATGTAAGATATATGGCTTAGAAATACAAATCGTTCTATTATTTAGAAGTGTGTGGGCAAAAGAAATACAGAAACCGATTTTACATTGCCACAAAGTTGCGGATGTGTGTTAAAGTTTTTACCACCTTCCTCCGAAAACAAAAGGAAAATTAATACAGATGTCCATCCATTGATAGCATAATGATAGCGATTACTAACAAAATAATACACTAACATTTTGTAACGTTTGTGTT
>CM054134.1:95323043-95335543 GCA_028751875.1 Rapana venosa
GTAAAAAAGCACATGAGTGCTTATTGCATTATCCTCGATATAAAAAAAAGTCAAAAAAAAAGTCAAATGTCAATGTCGGTTTATAGTCTCATCCGAAAGACTTCTGAGGGAGTGGAGTCTGCACTGATGTTAACTCCAGGGGAAAAATCCTCTTGACCGGGTGGTGGCTCCAACCTGGTCTCAGTCTCGGGCCATCAAATTGTGAGCGCCACGCACTAACTAACCATTAAGCTATCGCCCCCCCCCCACCCCCCCCCCCCCCCCCCCCCCCCCCCCCCCCCCCCGAGTCTTTAAATAACCTAAATTGTCTCCCCTGTGTCCATTTCTCAGTTTGGTAAATTCGCTGAGTGATTTTGGTTGTCAGGTCTAGAACTAGGCCCGAAGGGGGGTAATATCAGGCTAACTGATAATGGGAGATAAGCAAGACAGAGAGAAGAGAGTTTGAAAGGGAGCGCCTCATAGACATACCTGCAGGAGGAATCTGGACATACAAAGCACAGATAGAGCTCGGCAATGTTGCCGGTTGAAGATAAGCTACGTTCCGTCTTTTTGATTTCGAAAAGAAAAGAGAGAGAGAGTTTTTATTTTGACAAAGAAGATGCCTGGTACCGTTACTGATTTTGAGTGCATTCTATAATATCATCATCATCATCATCATCATCATCATCGTCGTCGTCGTCGTCGTCGTCATCATCATCGTCATTATCATCATCACCATCACCACCACCATCACCATCATCATCATCAGCAGCAGCAGCAGCAGCAGCAGCAGCATCTCTCTCTCTCTCACTACCATATTTTCCTCAAAGTATGTAGCCACTTTAAACGAACAGTTAAGAGATAGTAAGTATACTCGTTGTTTGAGATAAAGACCTTCCTTTTTCCAAAATTAATAGATAAGTTACCAAATCTTTCTTCACAAGTCCCACTTTTCATAATTTTGTGATGTTGTCAAGAGTTCTTTGACTGTTTGTTCGAAGTCAGGCCTAGGAGGGGAGGTAATGCTATGATACTTGACGATGGGAGATAAGCAAAAGCGAGATGAGTGTGTTCCACATCAACTTACTTGCAGAAATATGGACAGACGAAACACAGCTAAACAGTCCAGCCATGTTGCCTGTCATGGAGAAGTCATATTCTGCTGGGGGTTTTGTGTGTGTTGTTTCGTTTTGTTGGGGAGGGGGGAGGGAGAGGGGGGGGCTACAGCTCTCATGTTCACCAATGGTGAGGTTTTGCATATAATTATTATGACCGTTTTTGCCCACAATTAAGGTAGCTGCATTCCGACTTCAGGGATAATCTGCTAATATGATCTCAAAAAGGAATGAAGTGGGTTTTTTTGGGGTTTTTTTACGGATAACTGGTGGTGGCACTGTACTTGAAACTAGTCTACTAGCATACTTGTCTGTTATTCCTATTTGTGTCACTTGTATTATGATCATGCCTTTCGCTTCCTGTCTCTCGGTCTCTCTCTGCCTCTTTGCGCGCGTGCGCGCATGCGTGCGCGCAGTGGTGTGTGTTGTGTTCTATTGATCCAATGGATGCGTCTGTTGTGAGGTATTTTGTGTTGTACGTGTGTTTGTATATGTGCTTTGGTAGGATGGTGTTTGGTATGGAGTGCTGGTATCTTGATGGTATGGTATGGTATGCATGGTTGATGGCTGGTGATGGTTATGGTATGGCATGGTTGGCTGCATGGCATGTTTGGTATGGATGGTAGTGGTTGTAGGTGCAAGAAAGCAGACATTAGCAGTGCGACGATCGTATGAGCCAATGGAAGGGTATAGCTAATGGTATGGTATGTATGGCTATGAGACAGATGTATGTGTCATGTGTTGACGAGTATCAAAAGAGGGTGCCAAGACCACGTTCAGAAATGGCAGAAAAGTTTTAAGAAGCTTGCCCGGACAGACATCCCATCTGAGCCAAGGGAGAAAGAGAAAGCATGGTATGAGTACTGTCTGCCTAATGACAACAGCAAGGTTTAGTTAGTATAGCTCAGGTACGGCATGATTCAGCGCAGTATTCTATGGTACATGCATCATAGCGTTGGTGACACAGCACAGGCTTCCTTCTCTTTAGGACATCCAGACTGCTCTCCACAGAGACAGCACAGAAACTGGGGGTTGAAGACCACCCCCTTTAGGCAGGCAAAGGTCGAGGTGACCGTTCTCAGGCGTCTAATCTTCGTGTCAGCAGAACCAGACAGCCACTGTCAGAGACAGGGAGGGAGGGAGGGGGGGAGGGGGCCAGCCTGCAGACAGGTCACTGGGTTTGTGGCTGCAACCTCCCCCACACTCCTCCCCCCCCCCCCCCCCCCCCCCCCCCCCCCCCCACCCCCACCATAACTCATCTCTTAGTACCTCTCTCCTTCCCCCACCACCACCTCACCACCTCTCCTCCTCTTCCCCTGTATCTGTCACAACGCCTTTTCCACAAAGAGCGTAGAGACTGTAACTGAACAGTTAAATTAAAGAGCTAGTAAGAATGCTCCATGTTGAAGAATAAGCATGCTACTACTGCTACCACCCAGAGTGCAAGACTCTGTTCATTTACTGGATGGATATTTCCTTCCCTGTGTTTCCGTTTCGCTCAAGTTGAGAGAGAGAGAGTTATTTCGGTTGTCAGTTCTAAACCAGGCTGGAGGGGAGGTAATAATCGTAACTTCTGACGATGGGGGATAAGCGAGGAGAGAGAGAGAGAGAGAGAGAGAGAGAGAGAGAGAGAGAGGAGAGAGAGAGAGAGAGAGAGGCGCCACATCAACATACCTGTAGGGGGTCTGGACAGACGAAGCACAGATAGAGAGCTCAGCGATGTGGCTGGATGCAGATAAGCAGCTACATTCCACAGTTTTGATCTTGAAAAGGAAATGGGGGGGGGGGGGGGGGGGGGGAGGAAGACCTTCTTTCTATGAGCACTGCACGTTGATAGCTGGTAGGTTAGCCCAGCTAGCTATGTTTGAAAATATTTACCTGACATGAGTATTCGTTTTACCTATTTATATCATTTGTATTACGATCACACCTTTCTCTGTGTGTCTCTATCTGTCTGTCTGTCTCTCTGTCTGTCTGTCCGTCTGACGGTCTCTCTCTCTCATATACACACACACACGCGCGCGCGCGTGCACAGACACGCACACAGAAATATTGTTCTTATAGTAAACAAGAAGACAATAGATTGTGTGGTAATGCTCTGGTAATTATGGTACGGTAGGATAGGGTGGGGACGGGATAGCTCAGTGGTCGGAGCACTCGCTTTCCCCCAGCCAAGTTAAGCAGCGTCGAGCGTGGTTACCAGTTGGATGGGTGACCGTTTGCGCGCCTTGGCTTCAGTACAGTTCCCCCAGTTCACCCAGCTGTAAATGGGTACCTGCCCTCTTTAGGGTCAGGGAAGGTAAAGCAGCGAGGGAGAGGAGATGGGCGCCGCCCTCAATATGCTGGCCCTAGAGAAGTGAGGTCTCTGACGCCTCGCACCCCTACGACCTTATAGGTTATGGGACTCCTTTACCTTTCCTCCTTTACCTAGGATAGGGTAAAGTATGGTGTGGATGGTCTGGTCTGGTCTGGTTTCGGTTTGTTATGGTACACTATGGTTTGGTATGTTATGGTATGGTATGATATGGTATGGTATGGTGTGATATGATATGGTATGGTATGGTATGGTGTGGTGTGGTATGGTATGCTATGGTATTATAATGGTATGCTATGGTATGGTATGGTATGGTATGGTATGGCATGGCACGGTACGGTATGGTTTTGTATGATATGCTATGCTATGGGATATGGATGGGTATGGTATATGGTATGTTATGGTGTGCTATGGTATGCTATAGTATGCTATGGTATGCTAGAGTATGCTATGGTATGCTAGAGTATGGTATGGTATGGTATGGTGTTTGTGACACACCAAAGTTCTCTCTGTGAAATTACAGACTGTTCTCAATGTGGACAGAGAGTAGCCTTAGTGCATGCAGCGCCCTATGGCATTTTCCCCTCCCCCTGTTTTCAGGAGTAGCAGTATCTTTTTGTTGTTGTTGTTGTTGTTGTTGTTTGTTTAGGTCTTTGTTTGTTCGTTTGTAGTCTGCTTGCTTGCCTTTTTGTTTCTGATTTGTTTGTTTGTTTGTTTGTTTGTTGGGTTGTTGTGTTTTAAAAAAAACAAACTGATTCTGTTATAAACATAGCCCTTTAGTTGTTGATGTTTGTTCCAAACTTGTGTCTTACACTCTGGATCTTAGTTTACTGGCTAAGCGACAACAACAGCACAGCAACAACAACAAAAAACACACATACACACACGCACACACACGCACACACACACGCACGCGCGCGCGCACACACATACACATACTACACACTCAAGTGGTTCAGTTGTAGAGAAGAAAACGCATATATGATAATTACTATTTCTCTTAATTCCTAACATTTTTTTAAAACCAAAAGTCTAGCATACAGCATAAGATTTTCAAGGAAAAAGACCCCCCCCCCCTTCACACCGCCCCCCCCCCTCCCACACACACACGCCTTCAAAATCAGCAGATATATTGTTTTATTGCATACATCAGAACACCGCTTGGCCTTCCACTGCATTTGTAGACTGTAGTAAAAATGCCTGGCAGTAAAGGTCCCGATTGGCTGTATGGCACTGTTGTACACACACGCGCGCGCGCGTGTGTGTGTGTAAGTATGTGTGTGTATGTATCTCATGTATCTCTTTCTGTGCACACGTGCATGAATGCGTGACTACCTGCAAGCGCATGTGTGGACTGTTGTGTGTGTATGCCTCAACTCAAGTATACACACTTGCGAACGTGTACCTCTATGCTTTGGTGCGAAAATAAAGCAGTGATTCTTACACTACAGTACTCTTAGCATACAGGTAAGAGTCAAGTACTACAGGGGGAACGCATGGAACTCCTCTTCAACCCTCCCTTTTTTCTCTCAGAAACAGATCTTGTCACTGACGTAACAACACAATGTAGAGGGTGCTTGCCAAACTGTAAGCTTTGAAAGAGGGATGATGTCATGGGTGGTTCAACAACTGACCTTTCGCACTGGCTACCGAGCCTGCTGGGCCGCAACTGACCACAGGGGAATGACCGATAGGTAAGGGTGCAACGTAACATCATTAGTCGTTAACAGGCACATTTTGTAATCGAATTGTTGGAACTCACAATCTGCCTTTTCCCTGCTTTTTCTTTCTGTTCAGGTTTAAGTTTCCTATTTTTCTTTGAAAGGTATTTCCGTGTACAGGATATTCCGTATATGTTACGCCAGATTGTCCAAGAACTCCATTTCACAGACGCTGGTCCAATTGTGTAACCTGGTTGATGTCCCCGGGTGCTTTCGTGGTGTTTTCTTTTTAAAAAGAATTTTTTTGGTGACCAACCAGACATTAAAAATAAACTGCTATGTCTTTATAAGTTATATGTGACATCCTGCCTGCGCTGATATATGAAGGCAAAAATGTAAGACGCTGCCAGGTCTAGAGATGGATACACTGTGCAGGAATTGAGTAGCACAAGACATACTCCTTGAAATATTCAGTGCAATTCTCCAACACTTTTTAAGGAGTTGAGGGAGAAGTCAGTCAAGTAAGGTCAGGTCAGATCAGGTCAGGTCAGGTCAAGTCGGGTCGGGTCGGATTAGGTCGAGTCAGGTCGGGTCAATTCTAGTAAGGTCGGTTCAATGTAAGTCGGTCAGGTCAGTACAAGTACGATCAAGCCAGGTCAACTCAGATCAAATCAGGTCAAATCAAGTCAAATCAGGCCAAGTCAAGTCAAGTGAGACAGGTCTGAACCTATGACTGCCTGAGAGATCATGAAGATTCCCAGCTGTAAGTATCGTATCAATTTGAGCAAACAAATGCCACAAACGATGGATTTAATCCCTAACAAAGCTGTTTTAGTTTCAAGAATGATTATGTTCATATCTATTCATCCACCATTCCAATTTACGAAATATGACTTGTCTGTTCCCATAGGAAACCTTGAGGAGTCCATAGAGGACCGCACTAAATTTTTCAGACGGTTTGTCTTGGGCAAGTTAAACCTGGGGAACCCTCTCCAGTATCAGAGTGCATGCTGGGCATGTTCGTGTCATTCATGCCAGCGGCCGTAGCTAGCCTACTCGTCTATGTACAATAAGTGGGACGTATTTGTGTGTGTGTGTGTGTGTGTGGTGTGTGTGTGTGCAAAATACTCTTCGTGTGTTTGCACACGATGCCTTAGGGGAAGGGGGGGGGGGGTGAAGTTTTTTTTTATCCAGCGTCAAAACCAATGTTAACTTAAGGAGGGAAATCCCTCAGTGGATATTCGAATCTTCACTCTCAGTTATTATTAAATCACTACTTTGAAGCTCTAACCACTAGGCTATCCCCCACCCAAACTTGGACAGGAAAACGGTCAGAAAACTCTTCAAAGCCAGCTTGTAAAGAAAAGTTAAAGTTAATTGCGTATGTTTGCTTGGGTGAGTAAGTCAAACACACTCTCATACCGCTCAGTCGAATATTGGTGCTGATACATATTTTCATGCCTTTGTTGAGACAAAGGTTATGGTTCTCGTTATGGGCAATAAGGTATCCTTCGTGCAATCACATGACAATGTCAAACTGACAGAAAGAAAGAAAGAAACAAAAATGTTCACACTTACGTTTCTACATGGCGGGGTCTTGATGTAAGAGGTGTCTGGCAGAGGCCAAGTCACCAATGCTTTTCTTGTTCCTTACAATGCCCCCTGTAAAATGTAGAAAAATAGTTATCATAACTGTTTTAGCACTTGTTTTGCATCGTACTCTGTGTGTGTGTGTGTGTGTGTGTGTGTGTGTGTGCATCTCTCTCACACACACACACACACACACCACACTAGCACGTCATGCACACCCCCTGAAAGCACTCAGGTTAGGTGTTGCAGCTTAATAACGGTCTTGAAGGATTTCAGTAAGGAAGGAGTTAGTCACCAGTCTGGTAAGTTGTATTATTGTTGCTAGAAAGGCAAACAGTTGTATCGTGTAGATGGTATGCTTTGGTATGGTATGGTATGGTATGGTATGTTTTATGGTATGGTCTGGTATGTTTTTGTATGGTGTTGTATGGTATGGTATGGTACAGTATGGTATAGTATGGTCTGGTCTGGTCTGGTATGGTATTGTATGGTATGGTATGGTGTTGTATGGTATGGTATGGCGTGGTATGGTATACTATGGTATAGTGTGGTATGGTATGGTATGGCATGGCATGGTATGGTATGGCATGGCATGGTATGGTATGGTATGGTGGTGCATGGTATGGTATAATGTGCTGTGGTATGGTGTGGTATGGCATGGCAATGGTATGGTACAGTATTGAATTTTGTGTTGTCTAGAAGTGTATTGGACAGGGTTGTACTGAGCTGCATTGCACTGGGCTGGATTGCACTGAATACGTTACAACCAAGATCACTGCTTTTAATGAGATTTGATTAAACTGGATTGTGTTTGCCAAATTTGTGGACGGAAAGACAGAGGTCTATTCCTAATGTCCTTAAAATTACTGTCGCAGGTTCGGATCTCGGCTACCGTCGAGTGAATTATGGTGATAATTATTTTCCGATTCCCCAGGTCAGGCTCAGTACATAGCTAGCAGAGGCTTGACTCCTGTTAGTGTATGCACGCATGCAAGAGTTCAAAATATGCGCGTTAAAGAACTTGTAACACTTGTTAATGTTCGCTGGGTTTCAGGAAGACGTGCATCCATGGCATGTACTCCATATTTTCTCACATGATTGAGTAATGAGAGCTGATTTATATGGAATTCTCCCTGTGATTTTCCATCTCTTTGTGGACAAAAATTTAAGCATATTATAGTAGTATTGTAACGATAGATTTTAAGCTCTCTCTCGCCTCAATACAATGCAATTCAGCAATATATAAAATATTACAATGCTATACCATACGTTTTATTTAGCTTTCGGAGTTTCTTCAGGATTAATTTTCCGTGCTGATGTATTTTTTGTCGCGTGTCCTTTGTAAAGAAGTTCTTAGCACTTTTTTTTTTCGAAATGCTAGTACCCAAGATCCCCTTCGTGGGTATGCTGGGGCCCTGTCAGTATAAATAGCATCCCCACATTCACGAAATTCTATCACTCTCTCTGTTTCTGCCTTGTTCTTTTTCTTCCTGTCACCTCATCCTTGTCTATTTATTGCCTTCTTGATCCATTCTCCCGGGGTTTTTTTTCCCCAGAAAGACTTAAAAGAAACAATTCTCTCTTATGCTGAAGTCGGATGCGCTGGGCCTGATTTGTCAGGCGCTTAACGGCAGCGTGACGCATTTTCGCTCATATAACAGACAACAATAGTCGCTGCCTGAGCGTTCAAAGAAGAAGAAGAAGAAGAAGAAGAAGAAGAAGAAGAAGAAGAAAGAAACGAAGAAGAAGACGAAGAAGAAGAAGAAGAAGAAGAAGAAGAAGAAGAAGTACCCAAGATGGAGAAAAGTGGTCAGAATAATTATATCCGGTACAAGCCGAATACAGCTGACCGACTGCTTCCCACTGAGACAACCGTCATGTTCTTCTTCTCTCTCTTAACTCCATGAGCTTAGCAGTCATTACTGGCACCGCACTGAGCTTATCAAGTTGAACTTGCAGGCTTCATTCCTCTCCAGGTCTGATCTTCACTGAACTTATCAAGATGAACTTGGCAGGCTTCATTCCTCTCCAGGCCTGATCTTCACTGAACTTATCAAGTTGAATTTGCAGGCTTCAATTCTCTCCAGACCTGATCTTCACTGAACTTATCAAGATGAACTTATAATAATAATAAATGGAATTTATATAGCGCTATATCTTGCAAAAAACTAATCAAAGCGCTTTCATTCATCCTACTCATTCACATGCAGCCTAACAAATTCAAATGTATACACACAAGCTCACACACACGCACGCACGCACGCACGCACGCACGCACGCACGCACGCACACACACACACACGCACACACACACACACACACTCACGCACACACATAAAGGTTGTACACTCGGCAGGGTGATGGGGTTTTGGCTGTTGAGGGCAGGACGAAAGTGAAATGGAACAAGAGGGGAGAATCTTAGGTTTGAAATAAATGTCTTGAGGCCGGATTTAAAAGCATCATAAGAAGGCTTTTGACAAAGGGAGAGAGGGAGGTAATTCCAGATCGATGGACCAGAAAAAGAGAAAGAGCGACGGCCAACGGTGGACTGGTTGAATCTAGGTATTCTTAAGCACAAGGTATCTGCAGCAGAGCGGAGGGAACGTGAAGGAGTGTACAGGTGAAGACAGTCACAGAGGTAGGAAGGTGCTGTTTTATGGAGACATTTGTAACAGAGTGTACTGATCTTATAGTTTACTCTCTGTGGCACAGGCAAAAGAGAACTTCTCAAGTTGAACTTGCAGGCTTCATTCCTCTCCAACCCTTCCTTCCCCTTCCCACTTTTGCATGGGGTGATTTATTTATTTATTTATTTATACCACTTTATGTCACGAAATTTCTCTGCGTGAAATTGGGGCTGCTCTCCCCGGGAAGAGCGCGTTACCACAAGAGCAGCGCCACCCGTTTTTTGTTTTTTGGTTGGGTTTTTTATTTTGGGTCTGCAACTGTATTTGTTTCCCTATCAGAGTGGCTTTTTCTAAAAATTTAGCCAGGGACAACTCTCTTGTTGCCTTGGATTCTTTTACGTGATTTATCGTCTCATCCGAAAGACTAGCGCCCAGACCACCACTCATGGTCTAATGGATGGGGGAAAAGTTTCGGGCCCAAACGGAATTCGAACCACCGCACACTTCCGACCCGGACTTTTTCGCTTTCGAGACAGGCGCGTTACCTCTAGACCACCGATCCACCGATTGTGTTATCCACAGCACGCGTCCTAACGAGCCTAGGCTGCCAGAAAAGATGGATACGTCTTTGATATGATATCCAAGATATCACGCGTGCATTCGCACATGAGATTTTGGTCTCAAGCTGATGTTCTTTCTACTTTTATGGCAGAAGAAGCGAGCTTCTTTTAATGGTGTGTTTTTCTATTCGATTGTGTAGCTTTCATAGTCTGTAGTCTATCCTGGCAAAATCAATACATTATGTGACAGTATGACAAACTTTAACTCAATGCAAATTGATACAATAGAGTATAATTAATTGTAGTACATGCAGTACATTGCAATGCTATACCTCAACAATGTGAGACAGCACAATGAAGTCTTGTTTGTGTCTTAGGATGGTGATAATTATTATCTTTGATCCTGTGTGTTTGTTTGTTTGTTTTGAAATTAGATAGCACTTTCAACGATTTGATGTATCGTGATAGTGTCAAAAAGGGCACTAAGTTATGATGTGCATTCGTGTAATTCCTCCCCCTGTTGATGACTTGATGTTCATGCTGTTTACCAAAGAAAAGAAAACTAAGATTAGGTTCTCTCTCTCTCTCTCTCCTCTCTCTCTCTCTCTCTCTCTCTCTCTCTCTCTCTCTCTCTCTCTCTCTCTCTCTCTCTCTCTCTCTCTCTCTCTCCTCTCTCTCTCCCTCCCTCTCCTCTCTCTCTCTCTCTCTCTCTCTCTCTCTCTCTCCCTTTCTCTCTTTCTCTCTCCCTGAGAGATAGAGAGAGAGAGAGGGAAACATAGACCATCATCATCATCATTCTTATCATCATCATCACCACTCAAATATGATGATGATGATGATGATGATGATCGTTATCATTAATATCATGATTATAAACTGAGACAGAATAAAATAGTCAGCTGGTGAGATTGACCACAAGACACAGCAGCAACAATTTTGCTCTGATATTTAGGTTCACACATTCAGGTAACCTTTTTTTTACAGTCGATGATGATAATGATGGTGGTGATGATGATGATGATGATGATGATGATGAAACAATAAATTAAAAATAGTAATGATAACAACAATAACAACAGTCATGATGTTGTTGATGATGATGAACAGAACGATGAACAAAAAGAAATACAAAACCCTATCTGAACCAAGACTTTAAAAAAAAGTCTGGTATTTGATAAGTTCTTAACAAATTACTCAACTTTTTTTCCAGTTACAGCCTAAACCACAACAAAACCACCAAACGGAGAAAAAAACAACAAATCAAAACAAAACAAACAAACAAATTACCTGCTGTCTCACAACCACAAAAGCACTGTCAACTAACCCCAGGCAACACACACTTTCAAAAGAAGAAAAGAAGAAAAAAACTCCTTTCTGACAATAAAATCCCCCCAGATGACCTGACAACTTCGAATACGTCAGTTAATAATAATAGTACTAATCCTCATCATCATAATCATAATGCTTTTCGTCGAGGACATTGCTTCCTTTTTAATTTTCATTTATTCGGCCTCGAAAATAAAACTGAACACAGCCAGAACATTTCAACACCACCACCACCACCACTACCACCACCTCCACTGCAACAAGACACTTCCGGGGAGACAACACGACTTGCAACTCTTTTCTACGAGTACCTTCATTTCCAACGTACTTCTTGTATCAGTTTTTTCCCTTCTTTCTTTCTTTCTTTCTCTTTCTGTGTAAAAAAAAAAAAAAGCCTCTTCCCCCCTGGCTAATTAAGGCTGGCGTCGACCTTTCTTCCGAGCATACCAAGACTGGCAGAAGTGGTGCCAGCACTGTCTGTTGCTGGAGAAGTGCTGTGCAGCATTTGCCGCAAGCCGCACGCAGGCAGAGTTGTAGTAGTGCCGTGCCGTGGTGGTGGTGGGTGGTGGTGGTGGTGGTGGTGGTAGTGGTGGATGTGACTGACGTGCGTTACCTTTCACGTCCAACTCCTCCTCCCACCCCCCCCCCCCTCCCCCCCCCCCCCCCCCCCCCCCCCCTCTTCTACTTCCCACATAAAGGCACACACACATACATACGCTCAGAGATACAGGCTAGACATGCAGACAGAGTAGGGTGGGGTGGGGGGTGGGGGTGGGTGGGAGGTGGACATACAGTCCTAGACAGACAGGTACAGAGACACGAGACACAGACAGGCAAAGACAGACACAGAGACACAGACACAGACTGACACACAGAGAAACATAGATAGACAGGCACAGAGACACAGACACAGACTGACACACACAGACACAGAGAGACAGGAAAAGACACAGACACAGACTGACACACGCAGAAACATAGAGACAGACACATAGACACAGACACAGACTGACACACACAGACATAGAGAGACAGGCACAGAGATACAGAAACAGACTGACACACACACAGAGACAGGCACAGAGACACAGACTGACACACACAGACACAGAGAGACAGGCACAGAGATACAGAAACAGACTGACACACACAGAAAAAGAGACAGGCACACAGACACAGACTGACACACACAGAAACAGAGACAGGCACACAAACACAGACTGACACACACAGACATAGAGAGACAGGCACACAGACACAGACACATACTGACACACACAGACACAGAGAGACAGGTACACAGACACAGAACAACGCAGAGACACAGA
>CM054134.1:95343043-95353043 GCA_028751875.1 Rapana venosa
CACACACACACACACACACACACACACACACACACATACACTCATGCGCGCGCATGTTCATACACACGTACTCAGACATGCACCCCACCTTCTCCTTCTTCTTCTTTGCATTCTTCTTGTTCTGTTTCTTGCTTTACTTGTTCTTCTTACTCTTCTTGTTCTTGCTCTTCTTGTTCTTGTTCTTCTTGGTTCTTTGATAGGCAGGTTCTTCGATAGGCAGGTTGCTAGACATACAGACACATAGTCAACAATCGACCAAACAGGCAGTCAAAGAGACTTAGACACAGGAAAAAAAGCCAGCCACGCTGAGAGAGAAATAAACTAGGCAACAGCCATTCAAAACAGGTGGTCCCTTCGTGCCTTGCAGCAGGTACAGGTGCAGTCCGTTTATTGTTGCAGATTCTGCCTGCTTCTCCACATCGTCTGCAGTGAGAACCAGACGCTTAGTGTTTCTGCCACAGTGCTTATATCCTGTGGCAGTGTGAAGAATGTCTTCAGATCTTGTTTGCACAGGAAAGGTAAAGGAAGAAGAAGAAGAAGAAGAAGAAGAAGAAGAAGAAGAAGAAAAAGAAGAATGCAAAGATGAAGAAGAATGCAACGAAGAAGAATGCACAGAACAAGAAGAAGAATGCAATGAAGAATGCAAAGAAGAATAAAACTAAGTATGCAAAGAAGAATGCAAAGAAGAAGAACGCAAAGAAGAAGAAGAAGAATGCAACTAAGTAAGCAAAGAAGAATGCAAAGAAGAAGAATACAAAGAAGAAGAAGGCAAAGAAGAAGAAAAATGCAAAGAGAAAAAGTATGCCAAAAAATGCACAGAAGAAAAATGCAAAGAAGAAGAAAAATGCAAAGAAGAAGAAGAATGCAAGAAGAATTGCGCAGAGGAAGAATACAAAGAAGAAGAATTGCGAAGAAGAAGAATACAAAGAAGAAGAATTGCGAAGAAGAAGAATACAAAGAAGAAGAATTGCGAAGAAGAAGAATTGCGAAGAAGAAGAAGAAGAATTGCGAAGAAGAAGAAGAAGAATTGCGAAGAAGAATTGCGAAGAAGAAGAAGAAGAAGAATTGCGAAGAAGAAGAATTGCGAAGAAGAAGAAGAAGAATTGCGAAGAAGAAGAATTGCGAAGAAGAAGAAGAATTGCGAAGAAGAAGAAGAAGAATTGCGAAGAGGAAGAAGAAGAAGAAGAAGAAGAAGAAGAAGAAGAAGAAGAAGAAGAAGAAGAAGAAGAAGAAAAAAGAAGAAGAAGAAGAAGCAGAAGAAGATGATGATCAAGAACAAGAAGAACAAGGGTGAGAGAACAAAAACCCAGAAAGGATACTACAAGATGGAAATCATTTAGAAAGGGAGAAAGAAAGGATGATTATGATAGTAGTGATACGGGAGAAAATAATAATAATAATAATAATAATAATAATTGGAACTTATATAGCGCTGAATCTTGCAAAGGAACAAATCAAAGTGCTTCAAAAAGAAAAGAGAGACAGAAATAGAAACAGATAAGAGAAGTAAGTTGGAGGAGGAGGAGGAGTAGTAAGAGGAGGAGAAGAAGAAACAGGGGAGAGGAGGGCAATGACGAACTGAAAGAGAAGCAGAATAAGAAGAGGAGGAGGGTGGTGGTGGTAGAAGAGGAAGCATCTAGCCAATTACAAGCAATTAGTAAAGCCATTTCCAGAGAACCAGCCAGACAGCCAGTCATATAGATGTGTATGTACATCAACAAAAATCAGGACCATATGACAGATGGTCCATTCATACCTCACAGGCACATACAGCTTCAGTGTATTATCACAGGGTCTGCTTCCTTTTCTTTCCGCATCGTCAGCAGTGAGGACCAGATGTTGGGTCTTTCCGCCTTAGTGTGTCGACCATGTGTCAGTTTTGATGTCTGGCTAACATCACACACACACACAAACACAATTAATGTATGAAATAACATGTCTTAATTGTTGGTGTGGTTTTTCAGTGAGAGTCTAAAAACTTTTTCGAGACGTTTTTAGTTAATATTTAGCTAACTTGCTACACATATTTGAACACAATGTAGTGGATGTTCTTTTCTATTCCTTCAGTGATACAAATCTTTCATCAAGTACGTTTTTTTCCTGCTCAGTTTCAAACTGAATTAATTCGACAACTGTCCCCCTTTTCACGCTTTGTCTACGCCATTATCATCTTTTTTTTTCTCTTGAAGTTTTGCCCTTGCCTTTGTCTTCAAAACCTCTTGTAAGACATTGCATAGCAGAGCTTGTTTGTTTTCTGGCTGCTTTTCTGTTGCTGTTACCTTTTGGATTTTGTTTTTGTTTTATTATCTTGTTTTGTTTGTGCTCTGTTTTCACTTGTGTACTGCTGTATCATGGCTTTGACATCGAGACCATCACTGTAAGTTCTGCAAATTTGCTTCCAACAAGATGTTCGCCACCTACCTTTCATTTCTTACACAAGTGCTTAAGCCTCACAGTCAGCAGACCAGAAACCTATCCCCCCATCAAACAGACTGCAGGGCTGCTGGAAGATTATCTGGACTTACAAGTTAGTCCTTGACGGTAATGAAGGCCAGAGGCAGGGCAAAGCCTTCCTCTCTGTTCGGTCAAGGCTACCAGGCTGAGGTGTAATTACACTCTTCTGAATGCCTCTGCTAATGGAGAAGCCGGGTCAGACAGACGGTAGGCTGTGGGCCACTTTCTTTCCTCTGCTTCATGTTCTTTTTTTCTTTTCATTACCTGATGAGGAGTCTGTACCTACTCACACTTTCTATGGCGTGAACACTCATTGTATTAAGGATAGAGGTTGTTGTTGTTGAGGTTTTGTGCTCATGTAGACAAGATTTACTTTTCTTGCTTTTTCTTTTTCTTTTTGTAATGTGTTACAGGAAAGAACAACATTAGGTGAATGTTACCCCATGCCTGATATGAAGTGCACTTAGCAGTCATTGGAGCAATGAACAACCCAAACTACGATGCATGCTGTGCATATTCGTGTTTCGTTTGAAAAAAAAAAAGCAAGGAAGCACATAAATACTTGTTTATCTGCATACATGTATACAAGAGTGGAGGTAAGGCATTAGCAAGTCTGCACAGATTATGTGTTGAATAGGGAGACAGCCAACATTCACCTGTAGTATCTGATAGTCGAACATGCTACTTGCAGTTCTGCCCTGAATAGAACGGGAAATAGTCCAGTGTGAGGTAAGTACACCACTAATATATTTATTGTGAAAGTACATTTTGCAATATAAATATAGTGCCAACATGCTACATGATAAAACATACAGTGACAGTAAGCCACACACATACATGTCAAAAGGTATAATACATATACAACAAAGAATACCACTAAAACAAGGCTAAAAAAAGCACACAAAAAAAAGAAAAATGCGAGAAAGAAAAAGAATGCCCAAGTCCTCTCCTTCCTTCTTCAAAGATACCCAAGAACATAGACAGACAAACAGACACATGATCAGAGAACAAGGCAGGCAACCAGCCATTCAGCCCGTAACAATGCCGAAATCGCAACCACATCACAAGTGGTCCGTTCATACCTGGAGGGTACAGGTGCATTCAGTACAAGTCGTCAGCACTACAGGCTCTGCTTCTCTTTTCTGCAGCAAGAGCCAGATGTTGTGTCTTTCTGCCATAGCACCTAGACTATGGGTTGTTTGTGTGTGTGTGTGTTTCTGAGTGCTATACTAGTTTCTGGACCGAGCACAGCAAAAAGAAAAAAAGACAAAGAAAGGAAATAAGGAAGAAAAGCTAAGTTTAAAGAAATTTAGGATGGAAAAATAGAAAGAGAAGCACAAAAGGACAATAAGTATGTGAAAGAGAGGTAGTAAAAAAGAATAAAATGGGGAAGAACAGTTGTAGAAGAAGCAGAAGATAAAGACATGAAAATAGTAAAAATAGTAGAAGCGGTAGTAGTAATAAAAATTAAAGCTGGTCTAACAGCAGCAACACCAGGAACAGCAGTAGTACTAGCAGTGGTAGAATCAGTAGTAGTAGAAGAGAGATTAGGAGTAGTAAGAATAGTAGTGGAAGTAGTAGTAGTAAGTAGTAATAGTAGTAGTAGTAGAAGTGGCAGCAGCAGCAGCAGTAGCAGCAGCAACAGCAGTAGCAGAGGCAGCAGCACTAGTAGTAGTAGTAGTAGTAGTAGAAGTAATAGTAGTAGTAGTAGTAGTAGTAGTAGTAGTAGTAGAAGTAGTACTAGTAGTAGCAGTAGTAGTAGGAAGAGGAGGAGGAGTAGGAGTAGAAGAAAAAAAAGGGAAAATGAAGGGAAGAAAATGAGAAAAAGAGGAGGAGAAGGAGGAGAAGAAGAAGAAGAGCAACAACAACACAACAACACAACAATGATAACAATAACAACAACAACAACAACAACAGTAACAATAACAATAACACAACACTTTTCCTGTCCTATAAACAGAAACATGGCCACAAAGCCCGTGAGACAGGCAGGCACCCCTACACACAAAGACAATGTCACATCAACATGACGAATGGTCCATTTTGCCCTGACAGGTAAAGCAGCTTCAGTTTACCATCAGGGTTAGGTGTGCTTCTCTAGCTCTTTCCTCACCTTGTCAGCAGTTTTTTCCCCCTCCTATTTATTTGCCTGTACTGTTGTCTGGCTCAAGCACAAGGACGACGAAGAAGAAAATTATGATGTTGATAGTGATGATGATGATGATGATGATGATGATGATGATGATGATGATGATGATGATGATGATGATGATCATCATCATCATCATCATCATCATCATCATCATCATCATCATGATGTAATCATCGTCGTCGTTATGTGATCATCATGATCATCACGATCGTCATCGTCATCGTCATGGTCATCATCGTCGTCGTCATGATGGAAATGATGATGATGATGATGATGATCATCATCATCATCATCATCATCATCATCATCATCATCATCATCATCATCATCATCATCATCATCATCATCATCATCATCATCACCATCACCATCATCATGACCATCGTTGTCTTCGTCGTCGTCATCGTCGTCGTCGCCGTCGTCACCACCACCACCACCACCACCACCACCACCACCACCACCACCACCACCACCATCATCATCATCATCATCATCATCATCATCATCATCATCATCATCATCATCATGATGGTATTTTTTCAGTCCTTGTCTAGAGCTCCGAGGTTCACCAACGGTGAGATGTTGCATCTGTGACCGTTTGCCCACCACCAAGGCAGCTTCACTCCGTCTTCGGGAATGCTATCTTTAACATAAGACCCGTGTCCATGTGCTTTTTGAATTGTGTCCTCCATTCCTACCGGCACACCATGGCTTACACGTCTGAAAGACACAACAGGCTTTAAACAACAGGCTTTAAACAACAGGCTTCAAACAACAGGCTTCAAACAACAGGCTTTAAACAACAGGCTTTAAACAACAGGCTTCAAACAACAGGCTTTAAACAACAGGCTTCAAACAACAGGCTATAAACAAACAGGCTTTAAACAACAGGCTATAAACAACAGGCTTTAAACAACAGGCTTTAAACAACAGGCTTTAAACAACAGGCTTTAAACAACAGGCTTCAAACAACAGGCTTTAAACAACAGGCTATAAACAAACAGGCTTTAAACAACAGGCTTCAAACAACAGGCTTTAAACAACAGGCTTTAACGTGTGCACAAGATGTTCTGCAAGAGTTGGTACATGAGATCTCGGTTTATAGTCTTATCTGATAAACTTTTAGGGGGTGGGGGATTCAGTGCTGATGTTAACTCCAAGGGAACAATCCCACTGAATGGGTGTTTTCGATGGTGGCTTGAATCCACACCATCAGATTGCAAGCTCAATGCTCTAACTACTAGGCTTTTCCCCATATTATCTCCACCTCCATGTGGGCATGATGACGATGACAAAAAAAAAGAAGATAAAGATAGAGGAGGAAGAGGACGAAGAGGAGAGAAGAAGGAGGTGGGAGAAAAAGAAGATGGAAGAGGAGGAGGTACCTAGCCAATTAGAAACAGTTAATGAAGACATTTCCAGAGAACCAGGCAGACAGCCAGTCATACAGTTGCGTACACACAGCAACAAATATCAGGCCCATATGACAGATGGTCCATTCATACCTTGCAGGCACATACAGCTTCAGTTTATTATCACAGGGTCTGCTTCCTTTTCTTTGCTTTGTCAGCAGTGAGGACTAGAAGTCGAGTAGTTCCGCCACATTATGTAGCCCATGTGTCAGTTTTGATGCCTGGCTCACAGAGCAAGGAAGGAAGGGAAAAGGGAAAGAAGGAAGAAAGAAAGGAATCGGGGAGAACGATGGAAGAAATGAAAGAAGGAAGGGAGAAAGGTTGAAGGAATAAAGGAAGGAAGGAGGAAGGGAAAAGGAAGGAAGGAGGAGAGAAAAGGAAGGAAGGAAGGAGGAGGAGAGAAAGGAAGGAATGTGTGGTGATGATGATGATGATGATGATGACGACGATGTTAATGATGATGAGCAGAAGAATAAGAAGAGCAAAAAGGGGATGGATGAAGGGCGAAGAAAATGATATGGTGAAGGAGAAACATAAGAAAAAGAAGACGAATAATAACAATAAGTGAGAAGAAAAACACTAAGAACAACAAGAAGGAGAACAAGAAGAGGAACAACAAGAACAACAAGAGTAAGAACAAGGTCTACAAGAAAAACAACAACAACAACAAGATAAAAGGAGAAGAAAGGTGGCACCTAATTCATTAGACAGACGAACAGACACACTGGCAAAGAACCAAGCAGATAGCCAGCCAGCCAGCCAGTCAGACAGACAGCTATGTGGACAAAATGTCACACACGACAAGTGGTCCATTCATATCTCACAGGCACATACAGCTTCAGTTTATTATCACAGGGCCTGCTGTCGGCAGTGAGGACCAGATATTGGGTCTTTCCGCCACAGTGTGTAGACCCTGTGTCAGTGTTGATGTCTGTGGTTTACATAACAACAACAAAGGAAAAAGAATGATGGAAGGAATGATGGAAGGAAGAAAAGAGGGAAGAAAAAGAAGAAGAAGAAGAGGAGGAGGAGGAAGAAGAAGAAGATAACGTCAATATTGACAACAATGATGATGTTGATAATGATGATGATGATGATGATGATGATGATGATGATGATGATGATGATGATGATGATGATGGGGATGAAGACGCAGGAACAGAGAAGGAGGAAGAGAGAAAGAAGAAGAAATAGAAGGAGAAGAAGGAGGAAGATGATGAAGAAGAATTGCGAAGAAGAAGAAGAATTGCGAAGAAGAAGAAGAATTGCGAAGAAGAAGATTTGCAAAGAAGATTTACGAAGAAGAAGAAGAAGAAGAAGAAGAAGAAGAAGAAGAACTGTGAAGAAGAAGAACTGTGAAGAAGAAGAACTGCGTACAAGAATTTTGAAAAAGAAGAATTGCAAAGCAGAAGAAAAATAGGAAGAAGAAGAATTACGAAGAAGAAGAAGAACAACAACATTAACAATCACAACTACAACAAGAACAATGAGAAAAGGAGCAACAACAACAGCAAACAATGAAAAGTAGAAGATAAAGAAGAAGAAAGGTGGCACCTAGTTAATTAGATAAATGAACAGACACACTGGCAAAGAACCAAGCAGATAGCCAACCAGCCAGTCAGCCAGTCATACAGACAGCCAGGCTAGGTAGACAAAGTATCACACATGACTCTTGACAAGTGGTCCATTCATACCTCACAGGCACATACAGCTTCAGTTTATTATCACAGGGTCTGCTTCCTTTTCTCTGCATCGTCAGCAGTGAGGACCAGATGTTGGGTCTTTCCGCCATAGTGTGTCGACCATGTGTCAGTTTTGATGTCTGGCTCATATAACAACAAAGAAAAGGAAGGAAGGAAGGAATGGAAGAAAGAAGGGAAGGAAAGAAGAAGAAGAAGAAGAATTGTGCAGAAGAAAACTTGCAAAGAAGAAGAATTGCAAAGAAGAAGTATTGAGAAGAGGAAGAAAAAGAAGAAGAAGAAGAAAAATTGCAAAGAAGAATTGCGCAAAAGAAGAAGAATTGTGAAAAAGAAAAAGAATTACAAAGAAGAAGAAGAAGAGGAAGAGGAAAGAAGAAGAAGAAAAAGAAGAAGAAAAAGAAGAAGAAGAAGAAGAAGGAGAAGGAGAAGAAGAAGAAGAAGAAGAAGAAGAAGAAGAAGCAGAAGAAGAAGAAGAAGAAAAAGAAGAAAAAGAATAGAAGAAGAATTGCAAAAAAGAAGAATTGCGAAGAAATGCGAAGAAGAAGAAGAAGAAGAAGAAGAAGAATTGCGTACAAGAATTTGAAAAAGAAAAATTGCAAAGCAGAAGAAAAATAAGAAGAAGAAGAATTATGAAGAAGAACAGCAACAACAACATTAACAATCACACCTACAAAAAGAACAACAAGAAAAGGAGCAACAATAACAGCAAACAAGAAGAAGAAGGAGAAGAAAGGAGACACCTAGTTAATTAGATAGATGAACAGACACACTGGCAAAGAACCAAGCAGATAGCCAACCAGCCAGTCAGCCAGTCAGTCAGACAGCTAGGCTAGGTAGACAAAGTATCACTCATGACAAGTGGTCCATTCATACCTCACAGGCACATACAGCTTCAGTTTATTATCACAGGGTCTGCTTCCTTTTCTTTCTGCATCGTCAGCAGTGAGGACCAGATGTTGGGTCTTTCCGCCATAGTGTGTCGACCATGTGTCAGTTGTGTTGTCTGGTTCAAGCAACGACAAAGTAAAGAAATGCATGAATGAATGAAGGAAGGAAGGAATGAAGGAAGGAATGAATAAATGAAGGAAGGAAGGAAGGAATGAATGAAGGAAGGAATGAAGGAATGAATGAATGAGTGAATGAAGGAAGGAAGGAAGGAAGGAAGGATGAAAGGACGAAAGAAAGGAAGGAAGGAAAGAGGGAAGAAAGGAAAGAAGGAGGGAGGGAAAGGAAGGATGAAAGGAAGGATGGAAGGAAGGAGGGAAGAAAGGAAGGAGGTAAGGGAGGAAGGAAGGAAGGGAGGGAATTATGATGAGTGATGACAAAGATGATGAGTGATGATTATGATGATGATGATGATGATAATTGTAATCACAATGCTAAATCTGAAACAGGAATAAGCAGGGGACAAGAAGAACAAGAATGTAAAAGAAAATAATAAAAGAAAAGGAAGAAAAAGTGAAAGAGATCAATCTTAACAACAAAAAGAATAGGAATGGAAAAAAAATGATAAAAAAGGAATAAAAAATAAAAGAGATCAATCTTAAGAACAAAAAAACCCTGACAACATCAACAGCACCAATAACAACAAAATCAGCAGCAAGAATTGCGACAAAAAAAAACAAAAACAAATATCAAACAAACCAGAAATATCAGGAGCCTTCACTCCAGAAAGAAAATGTAAAGGTAAAGGTGCCCCGTAACCTATGTAGGGGAGTGAGGCATCAGGCATCAGGGACCTCAGCTTCTCTAGGGGCCAACATACTGAGGGAGGCACCCATCTCCTCTCCCTCGCTGCTTTACCTTCCCTGACCCCAAAGAGGCAGGTACCCATTTACAGCTGGGTGAATTGAGGGACTGTACTGAAGCCAAGGCACGCAAACGGTCACCCATCCAAGTGGTAACCCCGCTCGTTGCTGCTTAACCTTGGCTGGGGAAAAGAGAGTGCTCCGACCACTGAGCTATCCCATGCCCAAATAGACCAGATAGACCACAACCCCCCCCAACATAACATAGGCAGACATAAATTCAGATAATTTGTCATACAGACAGGTAGATACTCTAAACAAAACCTGGTCTGGGTGCTAGTCTTTCGGATGAGACGATAAACCGAGATCCCGTCTGCTACACATAATTATTTAGCGCACGTAAAAGAACCCACGGCAACAAGGGAGTTGTCCCTGGCAAAATTCTGTAGAAAAAGCCACTCTGATAGGGAAACAAAATTCAGTTGCAGCCAGGAGAAGAGTGAAAATGATGGGTAGTGCTACTCTTGTGGCGAC
>CM054134.1:95355543-95358043 GCA_028751875.1 Rapana venosa
CAACGATGATGATGACGACGATGATGATGATGACGACGACGATGTGACGACGACGACGACGATGATGATGACGACGACGACGATGACGACGACGACGACGATGACGACGACGACGACGACGATGACGACGACGATGACGACAACGACGACGACGACGACGAAGACGATGATGACGACGACAATGAATATGCCGACGATGACGACGACGACGACGATGATGACAACGACGACGACAACGAGAACGATGACGACGATGCAGATATAGACGACGACGATGACAACGATAATGACGATGACTACGATAGTTGTGTTGATGAGGAGGGTGGTGGTGGTGATGGTGATGGTGGTGGTGGTGGTGGTGGTGGTGGTGGCTGTTTTGACAGGGGGAAAAAACCTACCCAACTAATTAACCAACATTTCTGCCCCACGCGTGAAGCAGTTAGATTAGCAAACTGTGTTCTCTGTGGGTGGTGAGATAAAAGACCAGCGCAGTTTTTTCAACTAACACCTCTCTCCCCTCCCCTTCCCCCCCCTCCCCCTCCCCCCTCGTCTACTTCCTCTAGCCTACCTTACATCTTGGTTGGGTTTTAATAAAAAAAAAAATTGGAGGTTTTTTGTTGTTTTTTCTCTCAGTCTCTCTTTGCAAATGTGACTCAGCTCTGTCATGTTCATGTGCTCTTATCTGGGCAGTTGTCCTGAACGAGCAGCGCGTGTTTTGACAGGTAGTAAGTAAATCTATAAGTCGATTTTTTCTTCGTCTGCCTATCTGTCTGTCTGCCTGTCTGTCTGTCCTTCCGTCCATGTATCCATTTTATCCATGCATGCATGCATCCATCCATCCATACATCCATCCATCCATCCATCCATCCATCCATCCATCCATACATCCTTCCGTTTGTCTGTCTGCTTGTCTATCCATCCATTCATCCATTCGTCCTACTCGTTCTTCCGTCCGTATATCCATCCGTCCATAATGTTCGTCCGTTCATCCAGCCATCCAGCCATGTATCCATGCATCCATGCATGCACTCCGTCCATACATCCATGCATCCATGCATCCATGCATCCATCCACCCATCCATCCATCCATCCTTCCCTCCATCCCTATCCATCCACCCCTCCATCCATCCAAGTAAAGGATAGTGGTGTTACAGTAACTCACCCGTCTAGAACGTGAGAGGCCGTTTACTGGAATCCAGTGCGAGGCAGCCTGCCCCCTTCATCCCCCTACCTCTCCCCGGCCCCTCTACAGTTCTCTTTGCCAGGAGTTGTGTGGTCTGAGTAACACGTCTCTGGGAGAGACGAAACAGCGAGGTCTTATGTGCCCCCCAACGCAGGTAAAAGAAACCCCGCGGCATCAAAACAAAATTGCCCCTAGTCTGTAGAAAAGCTACTCTTTCAGAATAATACAAACAAATGGTGGGGAGGGGGAGGCAGGATAGCCTAGTGGTTAGAGTGTTGCACTCGTGATTTGACGATTCAGGATCGAGCTACCACAGAAGCATCCGTTTTAAGGGATTTTACCCTGGAGTTAACATCAGTACTGACTCATTAATTTCCACCCCTAAAGTCTTTCGTATGAGACTATAAATCTAACCCCCCTTTTCGAACGCACGAAGATCATCTTGAGTAGACCTTAAAAAGCCTATTCCTCCTTTCAAAAAAAAGTAGGACATTCTGTGCCGGTAGGAACGGATGAGAAAATTTTATTTAAAAAACCCAGCATGCACAAAAGTCTCATGTTTAGACGTTCCCGCAGTCGGAATGCGGCTACCAAAATAATGTGTCAAAAACAGTCACATACGCAAAATATCACTATTGGTGAACCTGGGAGTTCCAGCCGAGGTTGAAAGAAAACTACACAAACAAATCGGAATGCAGAAAATAATATATTGCATCATGCAGTGATATCTGTGGTTTTTTTCCAAAAGAAAGGGGAAGGTCTGGGTTTCATGCATAGAGTTGTACTGTTATCAAAAGCACAGTGCACTACAATGCAACACAATACAGCATAATATGATACAATGCAATACAATACAATATAGTACAATGCAATACAATCCAGTATAATGCCATCCAATCTAATACAATATTAAACAAGACAACACAATACAATATACTGGAAGGTGTGTCTCTGCGGATAGGGTATACTACTGTTAATGTGTGTGGTGAGTGTGTGTGTGTGTGTGTGTGTGTGTGTGTGTGTGTGTGTGAGTGTGAGTGTGAAGTAAAAGTCATTAGCTTCATCAAAGTGCAAACAGGGAGAGATCAAATGTTGTTATGATAATCAATATCTGATCCTATCGTATCGTATCTAATCCTATCATGTTCCACCTGCTTCTTTCCTATTCTATCCTGTTCTTATTATAGCCTACTATATGTTTGTTTGTCCATAAGTCCACTCATTAATCTGCCCATCCATCTGTTTACCCACCCATCCACCCATCATCCTTCACTCACTCACTCAATAAACTAACCATCCACTCAATCAGGAAACTAC
>CM054134.1:95368043-95392160 GCA_028751875.1 Rapana venosa
TATATGTGTGTGTATATATACACACACATATATACATATGTGTGTGTGTATACATACACACACACATATATATATATATATATATATATTATATATATATATATATATATTTATATATATATATATATATTATATATATATATTATATATATATATATATATATAAAATATTATATTGTATTTTCATACTTAGTGTGGACTTTCTATCGAAATGTCAGGAACAGCCAGATGATGCGATTTTGCTTCCTTTTCGGTTTTACTTTTATTCAATTTTTATCGTTAGCGCGAATTCTCTATTGAAACTTGAGGAAAAGACAGACAAATTCTTTTTGTTTGTTTGATTGTCTTAATTTAGTGCACGTAAAGAAAATAAAACAACAAAACTTGACACAGAAGAGAGTTGTCCCAAGCAAAATGATGTAGAGAAAAGCTACCCCCATAAGAAAACAAATACACTTACAAACAGAAAAAAAAATATGGGTGGCGTTGCAATTGTGGCGACGCACTATCTCCGGAGAAAGCAGTTTGAATTGCACCTAGAGAAAATCTGCCGTAGCTGAAACTGGTATTCAATTCAATTTGACTGAATTCTATAGTCTGCGTGGATTTTAGAATCAAATCGTGAGATAAGACACGCACATTTTATGCCCGTCTTATCTTTATTTTAATAGATTTGATTTAGTTCAATCTTATTTCGATTAATTGTACCTTAATTTCATATTATTTCACTTCATTGTGCTTTGTTGAATAAAATAATTTTACTTTATACCGTCTTATTCTAAGTTACTTTATGTAGTATTAGGTAAATGACAGTAGGTTGAGAAAGATAGATTGTGTGGATTTCATTTCACGTGCTTTCAGATTTTCAGGTGACAAGACGGGTACCTGTAACACATGCATTAAATGAATGACTAAAAAAGTATATCAATGAATAAAATCATACATAAAAAAACCCAACCCAACCCACCAAACAAACAAACGGGAACAAATCATAACCAGAACGGAGTACAGACTGTATCAGTATATCATTAATTTGGTTGTTTGTTGTTGTTCGTTGTTTCTTCCATTCTTTGTTTTACCAAGACAAAGCGGGGAGAGGGAGGAAAACTTAAGCTGTTGCAACAAACCAGAAACACCTCAGAGGTATGGAGAAGGTATGGACCTTAATTCCAGAGAAAGTGCTGGGGTGGAGGTGGGGGAGAAGAACTAGGGCGGGGGGGGGGGGGTGTAGGTGGGGGGTGGAGCAGAGAGCAGAGCTTTAGTTCTGGTCAGAGAAAGGGGGTCAGAGGTTACGCATGAACGGCAATGTGACATTCGGACAACGCAGTATGTGACTCAGCATTCAGAATAGGCCAGACAGGCTTTTTTCCAGTGCTGGACTAAGTTTCTAACTTTACACGCAAGAAGCTAACCACTATTGCACCATCAAAGTTTATAGGCAGTACCAGTATCGACGATGCTGGCTAGAACTAGCTGGGTGTAGCAAGCGTCTGTCGCCTGAGTTTGTTGGTCCAGCGATAGGTGATTTTCATAGTTATCAAATTTCAAAAAGTGATTGGTTTCAGAAAATGCGAACATGCATGGCTGACTAACGATTTAATAACTAATTTGCTTACTGTCGTGTGTGTGTGTGTGTGTGTGTGTGTGTGTGTGTGTGTGTGTGTTGTGTGTGTGTAGTGTGTGTATTGTATGTAGGTGTGTGTATTGTGGATGTGTGTAATGTGTGTGTAATGTAGGTGTGTGTAATGTGGATGTGTGTGTGTGTGTGCGCGCGTGCGTGCGAGCGCACAATAATACAAGCAGGCGAGTGAGTCAATGAATGATGCAGAGAGTGATCAATGGTCTGCCAGGATACAGGGTGACTCACTGAATCAACGATAAGAGTCCTCGTTTTCTGAAATATTGAATTCCGCGAAAATGGAATTGGTAGGCGTCGCTGAAACTTTCAACAGGCTGTGACATAGACTTTTTTTCAGGAAACGTAAACCAATTCTCTCTGTACTCAAATTCTCTCTGGCTGCGTGTGAAATTGAAGTGAAACACAAAGTGTTAGTAGAAAAGAGACCAAAAAAAAAACAACAGCAAAAACTGCAGGGAAAGATGGATTAGTACAGAAGCAGCAGCAGTAAGTAGTCTTCGGTAAAAAAAAAGTTGCCTTCCCTCCTCCCCCTTTCCGTTTCAGCAGTGTTCTTGTATGAAACTCGTGTTGAAAGAAAAGATCTTATGTGATGTGATACTTCACAAGGGATGACAGAGGACTGTAGTGGTAGAAAGAGGAGACAATATGTATGGTAAGTTGTTTTGTGTGTGTGTGGTGTGATGTGTTGTGTTGTGTTGTATGAGTGTGATGTGATGTGTGTGTGTGTGTAAGGTGGATGTAGTGTGGTGTGTGTGGGTAGTGTGGTGGGTGTGTGGTGTGGTAGGTGAGTGGTGTTGGTGGTGGTGTGTGTGAGGTGTTGGTGTGTGTGTTGTAGTGTGGTGTGAGGATGTGTGTGTTAGTGTGGTGTGATGTTTGTGGTAGAGGTTGTGGTGTGGTGTGGTGTGTGTGTGAGTGTGTGGTGTGTGTGGTGGTGTGGTGTGGTGGGTGGTGGTGGTGGTGTAGGTGGTGTGGTGTGATGTGGTGGGGTGTGGTAGGTGTGTGTGGGTGTGGTGTGATGGGTGGTGTGGTGTGTGTGGTATGGTGTGGTGTGGTGTGTGGTGTGGTGGGGATGTTGTGGTTGTGGTGTGGTGTGGTGTGGGGTGTGGTTGTTATGGTGTGGTGTGGTGTGGTGTGGTGGTGGTGGGGTGTGGTGTGTATGTGGTGTGGTGTGTGTGGTGGTGTTGGTTGTGTGGGTGGGTGGGTGGGGTGGGTGTGAGTAGGTGGTGTGATGTGGTGGGGTGTGGTATGGTGTGGTGTGGTGTGGTGTGGTGGTGTGTGGGGCATGGTGTGGTGTGGTGTGTGGTGGGGTGTGGTAGGGTGTGGTGTGGTGTAGTACTGGATTGCAGTGTGATGTATTACAGTACGTATGTGTGAGTGTGTTTGTGTGGAGTGTGTGTTTGCAACTCTGTTTGTCGGTCTGTCTGTCTGTCTCTGTCTGTCTCTGTCTGCCTCTGTCTCTCTGTTTCTGCCTGCCTGAGTCTATCTGTCTGTTTTTCTGTTTGTCTGTCTCTCTCTATCTCTCTCTCTCTCTCTCTCTCTCTCTCTCTCTCTCTCTCTCTCTCTCTCTCTCTCTCTCTCTCTCTCTCTCTCTCCTCTCTCTCTCTCTCTGCGTCTCTATCTCACTCTTTGTTTGTTTGTCTGTCCGTCCATTCGTCCGTCCTCTTGTTAGTCTATCTCTCTCTATCTGTTTACCTCTGTGTGTGTTTATGTGTGTGTATGTGTGTGTATGTGTATGTGTATGTGTGTGTATGTGTGTGTGAACTGTCTACTGCATGGTGAGTATACTGATTGTATATGAACAGAATCCTGCATGTGCAACTGGTACACTGACAACAACTTTATCAGATATGTCCTTTGCTTTTACAAAGCTAGGGATCGAGGATGTATATGTGTACACATGCGCCCGTGCTTATGCACCGTACGTGTGTGTGTGTGTGTGTGTGTTTGTGTGTGTGTGTGTGTGTGTGTGTGTGTGTGTGTGTGTTTCTATGTGTGTGTATGTGATTGTGTGTGATTGTGTGTGTGTGTGAGTCTGTGTGTGTGTGTGTGTTTGTGTGTGTGAGTTTCTGTGTGTGTATGTGTGTTTCTATGTGTATGTGTTCGTGTGCTTGTGCGTGTGTGTGTGTTGTGTGTGTTTGTGTGTTGTGTTGTGTGTGTGTGGGGTGTGTGTGTGTGTGTGGTGTGTGCGCGCGCGCGGTGTGTGTGCCGTGTTGTCGACTTACCAAAAGTTGATCAGAAAGAAAGACGATCAGACTGACAGACGGAAAGACAGAGAGAAAAAGAAAGAAAGAAAGAAAGAAAGAAAAGATGGTGCCTATTGTTGATTAACCAGAGCTTCAACCACCAGAAAACATGAAGCGTGGCTCTGGGAGCTGATTGTCTCCCCTAGACTGTCAGCTTCTTATGTAGACTACTCACCTAAACAGTAAGGGAGATAAACCATGCCCGACTCCCTTTGCCTCTCCGTGAGGAGTTAAAACTCTTGCGTGAGTGAGGCTGCAGTTATTTTTACACCAGCTTTTATTTTTTTTAATTCTAGTTTATTTCTTTGCTTTTCTGTTATTTTGTTTGTTTGTGTGTGTGTGTGTGTGTGTGTGTGTGTGTGTGTGTGTGTGTGTGTGTGTGTGTGTGTGTGTGTGTTGTGTGCTTATTTTCTTGTTTTTCTCTCTCCTTCTCTCATTCTGTTCATTTTTATCCGAATTTGACAGTTTTCAGGCAGTAAAGTGGAATCAGTATGTTGCATCATAAGGATTGAATATTCAAATGAATTACTGTGTGTGACAGGGGGGGGGGAGGGGTAGGAAAGAAATAGAGAGGGAGGGAGAGAGAGAGAGAGAGAGAGAGAGAGAGAGAGAGAGAGAGAGAGAGACAGAGAGAGAGAGACAGACAGACAGACAGACAGACAGACAGACAGACAGACAGACAGATAGGCGGACAAACAGACTGACTGGCAGAGGCAGACGGACGGACAGACAGACAGAGACAGGCAGACAGAGAGAGAGAGAGATAGACAGACAGAGGCAAAGAAACAAAGCTTAGCAGGTTGCTGTGTAGCAATTCAAACAAAAATCGTTTATTCATTTCTTTAACAGAACATAAAAAAAAAGAAGAAAAGTAGTGTACTTGTCATTCTTCAATATGATTCTCACTAAAGATGAAGCAAATACACACACACACACATACACACACACACTCACACACACACACGCAACACACACACACACACACACACACACACACACACACACACACACACACCACACACACACACACACACACACACACACACACACACACACACACACACACAACAACAACAACAACACACACACACACACACACACACACACACACACACACACACACACACACACACACACACACACACACACACACACACACACACACACACACACACACACACACACACACATAAACAAACAAACAATTACACGTAATTTTTCTTGAGAGCAGACAAGATTCTGTCGATTC
This sequence comes from Rapana venosa, assembly GCA_028751875.1. Taxonomy (NCBI): domain Eukaryota; kingdom Metazoa; phylum Mollusca; class Gastropoda; order Neogastropoda; family Muricidae; genus Rapana; species Rapana venosa. The sequence goes on from CM054134.1 coordinate 95,373,175, forward strand.
ATCAAAACGTAAACTATTTCATATAGAAACACCACGAGGTGAAGAAAATGTTCACTGAAACAAAACTTAAGATTTTCAAACGTTGTCGTTCTATAATCGGTTGTGTAAGCAGCTGATCATTCAAAGCAGCCCCCCCCCCCCCCCCTCTACCCCTACCCCCCTCCCCACCTCGTCCCAATTAATCATAACAATTCTATGACAGGGATGCTGCTTTGTGCTCTCAAACAAGAGAGAAATAAGTTTTGGAGTGTTGTTCTTTTACCTATGATGAACAAAATAACTGTACTTTAGGGGGGACGGGTAGCTCAGTGGTCAAAGCACTGGCTCTTCTTCAAGTACTAAGGCTAAGCAGCGTTGAAGGTGGCTGCCTTTCGGATGGGTGACTTTTCGTGCGCCTTGGTCTTCAGTACAATTCCCCAGCTCACCCAGCTGTAAAAGGGGTACCTGCCCTTTTACGGAACAGGGAAGGTAAAGCAGTGATGGAGAGGAGATGGGCACTGCCCTCAATAGGCTGGCCCCTGGTAGACGCTGAGGTCTCTGACAGCTCGCTCTCTACGACCGCATAGATTGTTGGACACCTTTAGCCTTTCATATCTGTGACCAAGTGACCAAAACCGCCGCGCAAGATGTATTGTAATAGAAAATGCGATCAACAAAAAAAAAAACCAATCAGTGATTGAACAATTGTCGACTTAATAAATACACAGCATAGGTTTGTCTTAACACACACTGACACACATACTGTTGATAACAGTTGTCAATTGTTTGATACTATCTGTTCATCCTAGTCTGATAACTATTGCGATGTAACGAATCATGTACATAGAAGAGGTGGGTGATCACTTTAAATCGCCGCATATGCTCGTTCTTCTCTTCGTCTCTTCAAACGATTAAAGAAACTAGTCACACTTAAGATGTAGAACACCCACTATGGTGCTTCAGTTGTATCTAAAATCATAAATAGCTTACTATCATCCCCTGTAAAAAAAAAATTGATATCCCCTGTGTGTGTGTGTGTGTGTGTGTGTTGTGTGTGTGTGTTGTGTGTGTGTTATATGAGTGTACATTAATTTCTTATTACGCAAATGTTGGACACAGACCAGCTGTGACCAGGTGCACCAGGTGTACCAGCCTGCATGAACACTCAGATCTGTTTTGTTGCAGAGCCTGCAGCTTTGCACATCTTGAGGGATTATCTACAATATCTTCTCTGCCTTATTCATCCCACATGGAAACCACTGTGAAACTGTAGGTACACACTGGATGAGAAGTTGTGTGTGTATACGACCATTTCCAAGCACCCCACAAATAATAATAGGCAGCCATGTTGTGACTTCCGGGGGTTGATTTTCTCTCTTCTGTAAAGTAGAGAGCCGGTTGTTGAGCTGACTGACAGCTTGTCACGGCTGAAGACAGTCTCAACCTAACCTTTCAAGGCATAACAACGAGTCTAACGCAGGCCTTAAACACTTGGCTTACATCAAACATAATAACTATTATGACACAGCTTTGGGCCTGAGTCAGTTATATCAAATTCTGACTCAGACATCATCGCCGATAACGGTGCTATGAAGAATAACGCTAGAAAGATTGGAGGTTTAGATTTCAACTCTCAGCATGAAACATGTTAGCGATAACACTAGAAAGCTTGGAGCTTTAGATTTTCAACAATCTGAATGAAACAGGTTTCAGGGCTTTCCTTTCACAGGATCTAGTACCCTTGGTGAATCGGAAATCTCTCAGGGGTGCTTTTCACCTGAGCAAGAAAGTATGCACTGAGTTGTTAACAGTTCCAAACCCAAAAGTTATATATATGCTGTTGGTTATACTTGCATTAAGTAAGCAAAAGTTGGGCACAGTTGGTTATACAGATATCAAACAAGCAAACGTTGGGCTCTGTTGGTTATATACAGACATCAAACACACAAAAGGTGGGATCTGTTGGGTTATACAGACATTAGACAAGTTGGCCACAGTTGGTTATACTTGCATTAAGCGAGCAAAAGTTGAGCACAGTTGGTAATGCAGATATCAAACAAGCAAAAATTGGGCACACTATTGGTTATAAATGCATCACACAAACTGGGCACAGTTAGTTATATAAATGCATTAGACAAGTACACGTTGGGCACAGTTGGTTATGCAGACATCAAACAAGCAATGGCTGGTCACAGTTGGTTATGCAGACATCAAACAAGCAAAGGTTGGGCGCAGTGACCGTGACGCTTCACCCTGTAACAAGTCGTATTGTATCAGAGCTCATTTTTTCGTTGTTCCCATGTTATTAAACTACAATTTAAAAAATTTAAAAGCTATCCAATACAGAAAACAGATTGAAAATCGGATATTTCTATGAAAAGTTATTACAAAATCAAATGATAAGACCTCAGGAAGTGACAAACTGAGAAACTGACAAGTTTTTTCATCGGAATTGGTGGTCAGAATGAGGGCTAGGGTGGGTTGGGTTGTTGTTTTTTAATGCGTTCTTAAAGCAAAAAACAAAACAAAACTATGTGATGATACTTCAGTTCAAGGTAGAAAAACGGATATAGTTTTATAATCAATCAAAATCTCAAAATTGGCAACTTCACCCCCCCCCCTCCCCACCACCTCCACCTGCCTAAGGTGGCTCCTGGCAAAACAGCTGGGGGGGGGGGGGGGGGGGGGAAAAGGTGCAAAGCGACTCAATTTGTGGTGGAGAGTCTCTGTTGGTTATACATGCCTCACACAAGCAACAGATGGGCTCTGTTGGTTATACAAGCATCACACAAGCAAAAGATGGATTATGTTGGTTATACATGAATCACACAAGCAAAAGATGGGCTCTGCTGGTTATACATGCATCACACAAGCAACATATAGGCTATGTCGGTTATACATGCCTCACACAAGCAACATATAGGCTATGTTGGTTATACATGCCTCACACAAGCAACATATAGGCTCTGTTGGTTACACATGCATCACACAGGCAAAAGATGGGCTCTGTTGGTTATACATGCTTCACACAAGCAACATAATTATGGGCTCTGCTGGTTATACATGCATCACACAAGCAACAGATGGGCTCTGCTGGTTATACATGCATCACACAAGCAAAAGATGGGGGCTCTGTTGGTTATACATGAATCACACAAGCACAAGATGGGCTCTGTTGGTTATACATGCATCACACAAGCAACAGATGGGCTCTGTTGGTTATACATGCATCACACAAGCAAAAGATGGACTCTGCTGGTTATATATACATCACACAAGCAAAATCTGGATTCTGTTGGTTATATATACATCACACAAGCAAATTCTGGATTCTGTTGGATATACATGTATCACAGAAGCAAAGGATGGGCTCTGTTGGTTATGCTTAACTACTATTTTCCTATTGTTTCTTTCAGCTGGGTTGCAGCTGAAGCAGTGTGTGTGTGTGTGTGTGTGTGTGTGTGTGTGTGTGTGTGTGTGTGTGTGTGTGTGCGCGCGCGCGCGCACGCCATATTGTTTAATTATTTTACTTTGGTTGATTAAGTTGAAGCCGCATATGTGTATGTGTGTGTATTTGTGTGTGTATGTGTGTGTTTGTGTGTGTGTGTGTGTTCATGCCTATTCTGCATACATGCATGCATGTGTTGTGTGTGAGAGAGAGAGAGAGAGAGAGAGAGAGGAGAGAGAGAGAGAGAAGAGAGAGAAGAGAGAGAGGAGAGAGAGAGAGAGAGAGGAGAGAGAGAGAGAGAGAGAGAGAGAGGAGAGAGAGAGAGAGAGAGAGAGCGTGTGTGTGTGTGTGTGTGTGTGTGTTTACAAAATATTACCTTTTATAAAGTGCGTCCAAATTCAAATGAGTCTAAATCTTATCAGTTGTTTGAATAGGCTTTTAATGACTGCAAAACAAATTTAATGTCCTTTAATACAGGACACAGCAAACAGTGGTTTGTCACATGAGGTTCCCACCACCCCTCTCTTCTTTGGTCTCCTGAAATGATCCTTTAACCATCTGTCTACTCACGAGAGTGCAAATCGACCACATCCGAGTGGCACTTGGCAGAGTGGTTGGCGCCTTGGGCTACGGACTTGACTATCGCAGGTTTGAATCCCATAAAAGTCACAGGGATTTCTTGGGACTCCATCCGGCTTCTATCCAGAGTGAGTATGCTGTAGACTCAGTGGGAAGACTGGGACCACAAAGTTGAGCTTCAACCAGTTTTTTGGATGCGAATTTCAGAGATTTTGCTCAATGTACCTGACCAAAATTAATTATGTTTCGTCAAGTATTTTTCACTTAACATACATCTACTCCCAAAACACCTCGATTTGGATTTCATTATACATCCATTGCATTCATTCTTTGCTTATCGTTGGGCGTGGTATTGTGTAGCGTTAATTCACACAACTAACATATCCCTCCCTCTCCCATTCTTGAAAGAACAACAGCAATACCTACCTACCTACCTACCTGCCTACCTACCTACCTCTGAATAAGTCATGAACATGTTAAACGTTGAGATTTCTAGCAGAAAATAGTAATCAGCACGCTGAAATCCGCAGAGAGGTCAAAGGTGAGAAACACATTTTGGCCCAAATGACCCCCCCCCCCCCTTCTCGACTGAAGTGTATGAAGTTCAGAGGGTGAAGTGGAGCAAGACAGTTAACCTGCATTTTTTAAAAATATTATTGGCACACTGATAGACTTGTCTGAGGTAATCAGGAGTATACAATCTTGCCTCGATGACCTCAAAAGTCCTGGCATGAGGTTTTGTGTAAAGAACTTTTTAAAATTGTATTTCTTCCCTTCCTCATAGCTGAAAAAGCATACTATTAGTAACAAAGGGCAGGGCGTTTTGTTTTGTTCTGCTTTGATTTTTTGAGAGGAGCGGTATATCTGCGTAACTAAGCAATATCGCCTGCGTGTGTATAGCTTACATTTGTTTCATGTTTCGTTTGCCTACAGTGTAGGTTGGTTTATGCTTGGCTAAAAGCCAGTGTAACTTTACATGTTTGCGCCAATTTTTATCCTAAGCAAGGGATTGCACACTGTGATACCTGTGTGGCGTCGTTAAATGGATTCGTGGTGGCAAACTGGATAAGACGTTCCACTGGGCACACCTGGTCCAAAAGTGACGTGAAATCCTTTTTGAACTATGTTTCCTATCAACGCACATGAAAACACGACCCAGTAATTATCAAGAGCAATATGAAGATATTACGTACATTGAAAACCCAGTCGAGACAACGAACGTAAAACTGTCTGTCTGCCTCTCTCTCTCTCTCTCTCTGAGTGCTTATTCATTATCCTCGAAATAAAAGAATTTGTCATTGTCATTGTCATTGTCTCTCTCTCTCCCTCTCCAAAACAGTCCGGTCAGGTAAGTTGGTGAGCTAATAAATTATGGTAATCACACGATTTTATCTTCACCATGGGCTTTACATGGTTTACTGATTTGTGTAGCACTGCACTTTTCTGAGTGGTTTTATTTTAGTCTCTCTCTCAATCTCTAAATGTCTCTCTGTCTCTGTCTCTGCCTGTCTGTCTGTCTGTCTCTGTCTGTCTGTCTGTCTGTCTGTCTGTCTCTCTCTCTCTCTCTCCCACTCTCTCTCTCTCATCCCTCTCTCATCCTCTCTCTCTCTCCCCCTCTCCTCTCTCTCCCTCCTCTCTCTCTCCCTCTCTCTCTCCTCTCTCTCTCCCTCTCTCTCTCTCTCTGTGCGCATCCCGTTTGGACCCGAAACTTTTCCTCCATCCATTAGACCATGAGTGGTGGTCTGGGCGCTAGTCTTTCGGATGAGACGATAAACCGACGTCCCGTGTATTACAAACAAAAAATATTTAGCGCACGTAACAGAACCCACGGCAACAAGAGAGTTGTCCCTAGCAAAATTCTTTAGAAAAAAAACCCACTCTGATAGGGAAACAAATGCAGTTGTAGACAGAAAAAAGAAAAAAAACAGGGTGGCGCTGCTCTGTGGCGACGGGCACTCCCCTCCCCGGGGAGAGCAGCCCGAATTTCATGCAGAGAAATCTGAGGTGACATAAAGTGGTATAAATAAAATACATAAATAAATAAATGTGTGTGTGTGTGTGTGTGTGACGTAGCTTAAAACCTGAATGTCACTTAATCATTGGTGGGGCCTTCTGGCCCACTTGAGGCCCTGGTAGTGTTGGAGAAGATACAGGTTACACACCACCATTACTTTTTGCCGCTTTTCTTCTGCTGTCCTATATGATTATTCCTCTTGCATTTCTTGCCGCACGTACTAAGGCATTTACAGAAATTAAAAACTACTTTTTTGTGTATGAAATACTAGACTCTGACTCAAAACTCATGCGACTTTGCACACATTTGGTAGGTTTGAAATGTGTTTATTTTTCAGCAAACATTGTACTCCCTCAAACCTTTGTTGTCTGCTAGCTTCCTGACCACAACATGCATCTACATGCATGCGTGCATGCGTGCGTCTGTGTGTGTGTGTTAAAACACTTGGCACCCTATATGCCTGCGGACTTGTAAAAAAAAAGGGGGGGGGGGGGAGGAATGCATGTGACAGGCTTCGTTGCTTGCACGGTATAGTGTTGACACTGCACTAAGGCTTTCAGAAAATGTCTTTTGCTTTCCCAGTCGTATAATAATTATATCCCGTACATGCTGCACAGTCAACAACTTTAAAGACGGCCTGAAGCAAAAAGAAAGGTTGAAACCAGGTCAACTTTAGAGAGAGCTTTCTTCGTCTCCCGGCCACAACACCCTGGCTTACTGAGTCTCTGTCTGTCTGTCTGTCTGTCTCTGTCTGTCCGCCTGTCTGTCTGTCTCTGTCCGTCTATCTATCTGAATGTCTCTCTCTCTCTCTCATTCTTCTCTGTGTGTGCGTGTGTGTTGAATATTTTATCTAAATGCTATAGGCTTACATTGATAATAAATGCTAGGCTTTATTGTTAGTTCTTCTTCTTCTTCTTTCATCTGCCGCTGGTGCCCTTCGGCGTCGCGGGGAGACACAGACGTCTGTCTGCAGCTAGGCGGGAGGCTTGATGTAGTGACAGGTCATGGGCTCGCAGGGTGTCAGCCACGGAGTCGCTCCATCGTCTCCTTGGTCTACCTCTGGCTTTCCAGCCATTGTATTTGATGGTGTATGCCCGTAGGGCTGGTTGGTTGGGCGGCATTCTAGTGAGGTGACCAAACCACCTGATCCTTTGTTGTTCGATATGGTGGAGAATTGGTGTTAGTCCAACCATGTCTCTGATCACCTCATTCTTGATCTTGTCGCGTCTGGTCTTGTTGACAGCTTTTCTCAGCAGCGCATTCACATGTGACCAGTTTTCTCTCTAAGGCTTTTGTTAAAGGGCCCATGTCTGACACTGGTATGTGAGTGTTGGAACGAAGATGGCGTTGATGAGTTTTGCCTTGGTGCTCATGGGATGCTGGGATGTTTTAGAAGGGGGGCGAGTTGGTAACTGACTGCATTCACTTTCTGGAAATCTTGTTTTATCTCTCTGTCCAATTTTCCATCTTCATTGAAGAGGCTGCCAGGTATTTAAATTCTTTGGTCTGTTTCAGCTGGGTGCCGTTGATGTTGATTTAAAGCTTTCCTGGATTTCTGTTTGACAGACATAACTTCTTTTTTTGGTGATACTGATCTTCATGTCATACCCTCGCAGCTTGTGTTAAAGTTGGTCTGGGGTGTTCTTGAAGAGCTGCTTTGTTCTGATTCATCAGGGACTGGTCGTCAGCAAATAATAGTTGTTCGGGCCTCGGGATCGGGTTGGCTTCCTTTGTAATCGGTTCATGTAGATCACGAAGAGAAGGGGGGAGAGTAAAACAGCCTTGCCTGACCCCGATAAAAACCCGGGGAACCAGTCGGATGTTCCACTGGCGTTCGGACTGCGCTCATACTGTTGGCATAGATTGCTCTGATGTTATCAAGCAACTGCCCCTTCACGTCGTACTGCCCCGGGATTTTCCGAGCTTGTCTCTGTTGACTCGGTCAAAAAGCTTTTTCTTGATCAACGAATACTGTAATGCAGGCTTGGTTTATTCGATGGCTCTTTCACACAGCTGTCGGAGTGCGAAAATGGCATCTGTGCACCCTCTTCCTTTCCGAAAGCCAAACGGGCTTTGCTCAGTAGTGTTCTGCTTTGGCTCTTGTGCGCGTTCCAGAATCTTTGCATACATTTTCCCTACATGGCTCAGAAGTGAAATGCCTCTGTAGGTGCTGCAGTCTCTCTTGGCTGCCCTTCTTCTTCCAAATTGGCACCACTATTGCATTTGCCAGTCCATTGGTACTTTCCTCTCTTCCATGCTTTCTGGGAGATGATGGTGAGCCATTTAACCCCCCGTTTCTTCCGCATGCAAGGAAGGCTTCAGTTGTTATGCCGTCATCACCTGCCGCTTTGCCCTTTGGGCTGGTTTTAATTGTTTTTCTTGTTTCAGCTTCAAGGTTTGGGGCTTAACTGGTCTTTGTAGCGTGGTGAGAACTGGACTGGAAGCTTGTACTCCAGATGGTTTAAAAGATCTTTAAAATAGTCTTCCCATCGTTTCAGAATTTCCTCTTCTTTGTGCAGTGCCTCTCCATTTGCATCTTTCCCACTACTGTTTTGGATTGAATGGCTCATCTCTTACTCTCATCATCTTCACACTTTTGAAAAATTCTCTTGGGGAGTTCTTGCAATTTCGCTTAACTTCTCTCCATAAGTCGCCCAGATTGTTCTTTGGGGCTTTCACAACACATTACTATGTCTTCTTGCGATTCTGTACTTGACGAAAGCCCTCTTCTGTCTTGGTCGGGACCCAAGCTTTATAAGCTGCTTTTTTTTTCTTGATGACTTCCTTCACCTCTTGGTTCCACCAAGCTGTAGCTTTCCTTTTAAATACCTCCACATTTCTTTGTCCCGCAAACTTCCCTTAAGGGTTCAAGAGAGCGGGCTTGAAGGTGCCCCAGACTTGCTCCATGTTGAGAGGTGTTTTGTCAATGGGGTCAAGTTTCCCCTTTGATAGAAACTGTGAATCTTTTCTTGCACTTCTTTCTCTTCCAGTTTGAGGAGGTTGATCTTTTCAGGCTGGTTCTTCTAGAAGTTGTTGTTTTTTTTCTTCTGAGTACTGGAGGCTAGAATGACAGCCTGTGGTCAGTGTAAAGGGTTTTGGCATTGGGGTGGCTTTGAGTCTTTGATGACGAAACGTGTTCTAGATCTTCAAGTATAAAGTCGATTTGAGACGAGATGTTGAGATCGTTCCATTTGTACCAGGTGTAAATTTGGGAGGCTCGATTTTGGGAAAAAGGTGTTGGTGATGATCAGATAAATGCTCTGCACATAGTTCCAGCACGTGGTTCCCGTTGAAATTAAAAGGGGTTCGTGGTCACTGTGGGGTCCAAGATGTTTTGTCCACGGGTTTCTTCTCTCACCAACTCTGCCGTTGAAATCACCCAGACATACAGTCCCTTTGTCAGGGGTGCTGTTGAGAGGTCGGAGAGCTCTTGATAGAAGAGTCTTTCTCCTCTTCTGAGTACGAATCGTTACACGGTGCATATACTTGGGGTATAGTAGACAATTTTGTTGGACTTTCTTACACCGATTTTAATCAGTCTTTCTGATATATGTTCTATACTCATGAATCTTTGCTAGTCTGGGGGTAGGATGAATCCCACACCATGCATTGCCTCTGGTCTTTCCTGACTCCACTCCAGATGAGAACAAAGTTTGAATGGATTTCTTCGTTCCTTCTCCTTTCTTCCTAGTGTCTGAAAATGCCCTGATGGGAATCTTCTTTTTGGGCATGAATTTCCACAATTTCTGGTTCCTGTTTGTTAGGGCCGCAGATGTTCCATGTTCCAATGTAGTCCCTGTTCCTATCTCGATGTCCGTTTCCATTGCGAGGTCGTTTTCCGTTGGTTTCCGTCCGTTTATGTCTCTTTTCAGTTTTCTTAGCGTTGTTAAAATCCCCTGTCGGCTTGCTAGGCCAGTCACAGCTTCACCAGAGCCCCGTTAGCCAGCTTGACCTGTTTCCGTTTCCCACGACGTGGACGAGGGGTTGGACTTTGGGAAACTTATTGTTAGTTAGAGGATAATAAAGTAATATCAGAAATTCAGGCAATTTTTTTAATATAGAAAAAACTACTTCACAATTAATTAAATAACTATATTATTTAATATACATGCAATCGCACAGGAATTATGAACAACAAAGGCAGGACATTATATGTGGCTTTTGCAGATCAACAACAACAACAACAACAACAACAACAGCTGTAGATTCAGTGAGACATGACAAACTTATCAAATGTATCAGGACTCAGTAAAGTGGAGTTTCTTGCACATTAATAGCTATGAATAAACCCCTGCTTTCAGATTACAGCAAATTGCCGGTGACATAGAGTTTGTCCCAGTGTGTTTTCCATCTTGTTAACATATTTTTTTTAAAGGCTTTGCTTTAGATGCATAGTTCTTCAATTAAGCAGGGTAAAGAGGACCACTGTTGCTATTTTGCTTATCAATTCCATTATCTATCTGTTTACTTCTGTAGTTATCTACGTATTTCTCGTAATGTGATAAACGTTTATGACTAGACAAAGTCATGTCTGTACAGAATGCTGCGAGTTTATATATATATATATATATACAGACAGACAGACAGACAGACACACACACACCACACACACACATAATATTATATATATATATATATATATATAATATATATATATGATTATAAATATATATATATGTATGTATTTTTATGTATGCATGGTGTGTGTGTGTGGTGTCTGTCTTCTGTCTGTCTGTTCGTTTTTGTATTTAACGTCTGTTCACTATAAGTGATATTTTATTAGAGGTAAAAGCTATGAACAGACTGCTTTCATATGTACGAGTTAATTGTCGGGGATGTATAGCCTGCAGTGTGTGTGTGTGTGTGTGTGTGTGTGTGGTGTGTGTGTGTGTTGTGTGTGTGTGAGTGGATGTGTGAGTTGGTGTGCGCGCGCGCGTGTATGTGTGTGCACGCGTTTGGGGTGTGTGTGTGTGTGTGTGGGGCGCGCGCGCCGTGCGTGTGGTTGTTTCGCATATGTGTGTGAGTGCGTGTACGTGTTGGGTGTATGCGTGTGTTGTGTGTGTGGTGGGGTGTGTGTGTGTGTGCGCGCGCGCGCCTACAAAGCGTTTGTTGTACGCGTATGTGTGTGAGTGCGTGTATTTATGCGTATGGTGTGGCGCATGTGTGTGTGTGTGTGTGTTTGCGTGTGTGTTTGTGTGAGACGTAGGCCTAATAAAATATAAAACCATTGTCGGTCACGTGGAGTAGCCCAGCCAGTCAGTCATGAAGTTCACCTTTATCATTGGTTACGTTATCGCGCGCCACAGACAGATAATGCAGACAGCCCATGCAGCCCTAAAATAACTCAGCATTTCGTCTGTGCTGCCAGCCCACTAGCACACACACTCGCCGCTCGCTTCTCTAGCCGTGCCACTTCTTTGACAAGGTCAAGGGCACCACCCCACCCCCCATGGAAAGAAAGGTCAGTATAGTACCGCTTACTACGCTCTGTTGCCATCAGCGCCTGGGGTTTATCACATTTTTCTTGTTTAAAAACCATTGCCCCGGGGGGGGCAACAGCAAAGTGAGAGGCTTAAAATCAGTTTTTCCCCATTCATGGAATTCCACTTTACAGCTTAGCTTTAGTGATCGACTAACTCTCTACTAGGAGGCTTGACCCCAGTTTTTTATGTGCTCAGCCCTGGGGGCTATTTTTGGCCTTTTGGAGAACATCCCAACGCTGACTGTCCTTAAAGCCCCCTTGGCCGAGAGAGGGGGATGTCTGGGCAAGGCACTCCACTATAACAAATTTCTGCCCAATTTCCAAACAGCGGCCCGCCTCCCTCGTTTTTGGAGGTCACGCGAACACGACGGACAAACATACTACCTCTGCAAACGCAGTGATAGGGCCCACTATGTGTGTAGCTGCCTACGGTTAGGGAGGCAGCCTCCCTTGAATGGTTTTCCCGCAGCTTTACTACCTGGGGGGGAGGTCGAGCCAAAAAAAAAAAGGAAAAAAAATAGGGCCCTTTTGCTGTTCATTCCACCTGAGAATCACGCAACCGGGGAAACAGAACGACTGAGAGATGAGAGATGTAGATGATGATGAAAGAAGATGAGAGATAATAAAAATAATAAAAAAACTAATACTAATAATAAAAATGAAAAGGTTATATATCGCTGAATCTTTTAAAGCAATAAATCAAAGCGCTCAGAGAATTAAAAAAAAATTTTTTAACGAGGGTAATGGAAGAAGCATTCCCCTTGCTTTTTTTTTTTTCATCCAGCCCCGTTGTATGCGTTTTTTAAATTGTGTCATCTGTTCCCACCGGCACACAATGGCCACCTTTCGAAAACCGGGAAAAGGGTTTAACGTGTGCGCAAGATGTTTTGCAGCGCGCACACAGGGGCCTCGGTTTTTATCCATCCGAAGGAGAAATTTGCTGATGATTTTCCCCCCAAGTGACTCGCCAAATTTTAGGCAACCTACCTGACTTTTTCATATCATCAGACCCGTGACCTTTGGGCGGTCGTGGGGGAACAAAAGACAGCCGGGGTAAGCCCCTCCACCATCTGGGCCCCGGGCTCGCGCATAGTGCCGATCATTCTCCGGCCCCATTCTCTGATGTTGTCCCATGACTTGTTCTGTTTTCCCCCCTTCGCCCCTTCGAGTTTTTTCCCTGCAGTACTTTTTTGGGCAAGGTTGTGGCGGGTGACGGGCCGAACCAGTCAGTTTTTTCTTCTTGACGATGGTGAGAAGGGTTCCTTTGGGGACCGCCCCCGTGTTTTTTGACTCTTGACAAATTCTTGGGTCTTTCGTTCCCCGATAGCCCAAAGTTTTCTAGGCATTTTGTTTCGAATGACGGTTGCTTTGCTGTTTTAGCATCAATTTCCAGGTTTTACTTCCCTACAGCAGGGTCGACTGAAATTTGGGCTTTGTAGAGCTTTTTTTTTGTTGGAAACTGATCTCTTTACTTTTTATAGGGGGGGAATTTTTTCATGGGAAGATTTTTCCCTGGGTATTCTGACTTTGGAATTCTGTCGTCGATTGCCCGTCCCTTTTTGGGGGTACGCCGAGGGATTTTAAAAAAAGTCTACCCCTCCAGTTTTTTGGCCGTTCATGAAATTTTAGCGTTGGTTGCTCGTCTGTCACAAGTACTTTCTTTTTTCCGACTCACCTCCACCCAAAGCCCACCTGTTCTCAATTTTGGTCGTAAAAAACTTGCAGCTCTTGTTACTTCCGCCCCTGAGGTCAAAGCATCGGCAAACCGTAAGTTTTTGAGGGGGCTCCGCCAATGGGGATGGTAGGGGGAAGCCCGGGGTCCTCTCATGAGTTTTTTCCAAAAACAATTGAACAGGACTGGGGTAACAGGCACCTGTCGGACCCCAACTGGGTTTTGAAGTATCTCCGACCCGAGTTCAGAAGGGCTGCACTGCTTGCAGTGTTGTATAGTGCTTGAATGGTTTGCACAAACCCCTTCTTCAATGCCAAAAAATTCTGGGGACCTGCCACAGGCCTTCGTGCCATACTCTGTCAAAAGCCTTCTTGAAGTCGATGAAGTTGTGGAACAGGTCTCCTGATGTTTGAAGATGTTTTTTCCATCATGATGTGGCAGTTAAAAATCTGTTCGATTGTGCCCCTGCCCTGCCCTAAACCCAGCTTGTTCCTCTGCAAGGTGTTTTTCTGCCTCCTTTTTGAGTCGATTCAAAAAAACTTTGAGCATGACTTGCTGGCGTGGGCTGATAGCCCCATTGTTCTGTAGTTTTGGCATTGGCGTAAATTCCCCTTCTTGGCAGGGGTATGATGAGTGATTGTGTCCATTCCCGTTGGCCACTGTTTTGTCTCCCAAATCTTTTGACCAGATAGCTGTAACATATGTGATGACTGTTTCGCCCCCCCAGCTTGAGCAGCTCTGCGGGTTTAAAATTTTTGCTCCTGGGATTTCCACTGGTAAGCTGCGGAGGGGCTTCTCCACTTCTTCCCCGAAGGTAATGGCGAGGGTGCCTTGATGTTGCTGCTTTCTCTCTTTTACTCTTGTCGGGTTGTATTGGTATTGTAACATTTTGACAATATTCAGACCCCCGTAAAAATGCAGCGAGCTTTCTGGAGGGGGTTTTCCGGGCTGTTTTCAATACGATAATTGGTTTGAAGTGGTTTTTTTTGAGTTTCTTCAGGTGTCGTACCCTTTTTTACTGTTGCCCACTTTATGTTTTTTCGATCTCATCACTTGACACTGATCCCTTCTCCTGGCCTTTTAACATTGATTTCTTCACGAGCTTTGGCCCCCCCGGTATTCTTTAGGGTTGGAAGACCGGTTGGTTTCATGCTCTCTTGTTCGCAAGGTCCAAGATTCTTGGTAGTCCAGGCGGGTGTTTATTCCCTACACCGGTCCTCCCTCTTTTTTCTGGACGCCTCATTGAAGTTTTTGGGTGGGGTTTCATGAACATTGTCCAGGGGGTTAAATCCGCAAAACCCGCCAAGCTTAGCGGGAAGATCTCCTCACCGGGATCTTTCAGTTTTCCACGCAAATTTGATACGTGGTTTCAGGCGTTTTTTTTTCTTACTTCTTTTTGAATCCCCACACACAGGTCGGGGGCGCTGCCTATGCAGCTCCGGGGAGGCTTGTTCTGGCTCTTTTGAGCGGTTTTTGAAGCCCCGTGGGTTAAGATAAAACTTTTTGGATTTTGCGTTTTCGCATCCGGGGGTTTGTCCTCCTTGCGCTTGGGGGGAGGGGTTTGGAAAAAGGAAGCTGTGGGTGCAGGCAATACAGAGTAGTCCCCGTTTGGTTCCCATTTCCCCAAACTGCCCAAACTTTCCGGCCCTTTGGGAAAGCAGGACCACTTTGGCTTTAAAAAAACCCCTTGGAAAGATTCCTTCTTGGGTATTTCTAAGGTCACTTCAAGATTTCATAAAATTCTTCTACTTCTTCACTGTAGGTCAATATGGTGCATAAAATTTGAAGAGTGAGTTTTTGGGCTTGGCCGCCCACCCGGACTGAAAAACCGCGGGAACCGGGTGTACAGCGATAAGCCCCCACACTTTCCTTTTTCTGACAAAAAATGCCACCCATTTGGGTGATGTTCTCGGGGCCACTGTACCAATTTTGGGTTCCCTTTCTTCAGTCAATGCCCTCACCAATCCTTCCATCTCACTTCCCTAGCCCCAAAATGCCCATTTAATCGGCTAAGCCATACTCTATTTCTTTGTTTTTTCCGCCGGTAGAGTGTACGGACGTTCCATGTACCAATGGTGATTTGTTCTCAGGGAGCTTAATACAGTTTTAACTCCAGAGCGACTTGTCACTTTCCCCCTGGTGTTGATAAAATGGAAAGCGCGGTCGTTGGTAACCCCGGGCCCGACCGACCGGTATCTTTTCGGCTTTGCATTTGTCTTCATGTTTTTTTGTGGGCTTGGGAAATTTTCCTTGGGGCGCCAATCTCCTCTCCAAGTCTCCAAGGGGTTTTGGGGTTTTTTCTTTTGGGGTTTCCCCCCCCACAGCGACAGGTTGTACGGGTTTTAAGGGGAATTTTTTAAAAAAAAAAAAAACCACCACCCCCAAAAACACTTTCTTAAAGGAAGTGCGGGTTTTCCCTTTAAAAAGCTACCGGTTGAAGACAATGGGGAACGAAGTATTTAAAAAGCGAACAAAAAATTTTTAACTTAAGTTTTAAAATTTTAGTTTCCTTGAAAACTGAAAAATCGTTTAACTAAAGTCAATTTTTTTGGGAAAAAATCGTGTTTAACTGATTGCTCCCCCTGCCTTCCCCCCCCTTTCCCCCCTTTTTTGGGGCAAAAAAAATTATCTTTAGATTTTAAAAAAACACCCAAAAGCGAATTTAATTTAAACCTCAAATGAGGGATCAGATTCAACGAATAACAAGGACAAGAAAAAGAGGGTCCCCCCCCCCCCGTTTTTTGGGACCTACAACAGCAATCTTTATCAAGCTTAAAATATGAACATTGAACATTGATTTTAACTTCGCAATGTGTTATTTTCAGCAAAAAGACTTTCTTATTATTTCTCAGAAATTAAAGAATAGACCAATTTTAAAAAAAAAAAAAACATAACGCTTTACAAAAAGGCACTTTTTGCATTGAAATTTTTTTTGTTTTTTTTGAAAATTTACAGTGCACGAAAACGTTTCCCATATGTTAAATTTGCATTTTTTATTTTTTTAATTAGAGTGTTGAAAGCATTGTTTTTTATTTGATTTTCACCTCTACATTTTCCTGTGGATTTTTCCATTTGTTTTGGCTTCTTTTCTATGTTTCACTTTGTTTTCACCCATTAAAATTTTCTTACAAATACATAAACAACCCCTCAGCAGCAAAATTTTACAACAACTACCACACATGCTACATCCGCAACAAACACACAGGCATATATGTCAATTGCAGTTAAAAACAGGAACGTTTTAAAACGATATCCATGCATGTACATCAAATCCAACCCCCCCCCCCCCCCACACCACACAACAACGCACACACGATCAATTTCACAAGTGGGAACAAAAAAAATTTCCCCAAAAATATCAACAAACCAGCCCCCCCCATCCCCCCCATCATCGCACCACTTCCTATTCACCAAAAAAGAACCCCCCCCACACAACACCATGCGCTTGTGGGTTTTAATTTTGGTTTTAGGGTTTGTGGTTGGGGTTTGGTTTGTGTGGGTTTTTTTATAGCCTTACAATTTTTCTTTTTTTTTTAATTGGGGTCAAACTCACTGGACACATCTCACATAGACCAGATTATTTTAAAAAAAACCGTTTTTTGTTGTGTTTGTAAGGGGTTTTTGTTTTTGTTTCTTGGGTTTTGTTTTGTTGTTGTTTTTTTTTGGGGGGGGATATTTCTTTGGGCTGCTCTTTTTCTCGGTTCTGTGTTTTTTGGTTGTGTGTTGTGGGGGGGAGAGGGGAGAGAGAAAGGAAGGAAAAGAGAAGAGAGAGAGGGATCGCGGTTTTTCTGCGAGCGCATGCATGGTGCAAAAAAAATGCGGAATGGAAGAATATTTTTAGGGGGAGGATGGGTTAAATGGAAGATGGGGGAAATGTCGATTTTCTTACTACGTACGTTTTAAAGTATATATATATAAAATATATTATATATTTAAATATATTATTAAAAAAAAAAAAAAAAAAAAAAAAAAAAATCCCCAAAGTTTAAAAAAAATAGGCATGTAAAATTACCAGCCTAGAAGGGAACCTCGTGATTTTCACCCCCCTACGCACCGGGGGTTTTACCTTTTAAAACAGCGGAATGGACAACATTCCCGTTTGAGCAATTTATATACTCATTATTCACAACACAAAACCAACCCCCAAAAAAGGGGACCACACAACACACACACACACCACCACAGCACACACACACCGCACGGCGCGCGCAAGAGTACAACGCATGCAAAAACGCACGCAAACACACGCACAAACCAAGTCCACACAACGCGCGCGCGCGCGCACAGATGGGGGGGAAGGCGGCAGGCATAGGAAAGTGGGACGCAACCCCAACCAAAAGACAGCCGATAAACCCCAAAAGACAGACAGAGACAAAATTTGAAAAAAACCTCAAAAAACTTCCGTTTTAAAAACAATACCGTTTACCCTGCCCCCCCCCCCCCCCCCCCCCCCCCCCCCCCCCCCCCCCCCCCCCCCGCCCTTCCAAAAAGGCAAAAGCAACTCAATCAAAAAGGAAAACGTCTGGCCTGACAGTCCAAGGAAAACGTATGACGATAATAAACCAACTAAAAAAACCCTTTTACAACCACTAACCATAGCACAGTCCCCTGATGTTTGAACAGCCTGAGAAGAAAAGGGGGGAAAGGGGGGGGGGGGGGGGGGGGGGGGGGGCCCCCAACCCCAACTCAACCGAAGATTTATTAAAAAAAGGCCCTTTGGGCCCCAAAACATAAGGGGGTGCCAACCTTAGAAAATTTTGGTGGGGAAAAAACCCCCAAATCGACCCCTTTTACACAAAAAAAAAGCACTACAAAAATAACTTGGGAAAAAAACCCCTTTTCCGAAAGCAACAAAAAAATTAAATGACGCGCACAACCCAGAGCAGAGCCGGGAAAACCCAAGACAAAAAAAAGGCGTCCCCCTTTTTTAAACAGGTAAATTTTCCAAAAACCCTAAACTGGCAGCACCCCCAAAAAATGAACCCCTCCTCGTTTGCAAACAAGGGGGCATACAGCCAAAGGCGTCATATCATTGGAGCCCCAAAACTCAACCGAACATTTATTCACAAAAAGGCCATTGGCCCTAAAAAGAAGGGGGGCCGAAAACGCAAAAAAAAAAACAAAACCACCACCACGACGAAACGAAACCAAAAAAAAAAAAAAAAAAAAAAAAAAAAAAAAAAAAAAACTTATACCAAAAAGTCAGCTACAAAAATAACTTAAAACTTTCTCTCTTATTTCGAAGGCTTTACACAAAATAAAGGAGGCGCCACAACCCGGGATGATTTTAGCCGGGAGAAACAAGTCTAAATAAATTATGCTGTCTACTATTTTTTAACAGGATGAAATTCTGCTAACACCCTAAATTTACAGCCCACAAGACAAAGTGTACTTCATCCCCCGGGACTTGCTTACATAATGGGCATAACGCCTACGTCGTCAAAACAGTTTTTCGATCTGAATTTATGAACATTTATATCTGAACCCAAGTTAAACTTAGACTTTCTTTTTAAAAGAAAACCATACAAGTTTTAGATAAGGTTTTACATCCTGCGAACTTTTAAAATTTTCTGTACATTTGAAATCTTTCACGTTTTGTATATATTTCCCCATTTCTCCATCGGCTCAATCAATCTTGCCGAAAGCGTTTAAAAAACTCTCTACAATTTCCCACTCCTTTATTGGCCAAAAAATCCAAACCCGAGTTCACACAAAAAGGTACATTTGTGTTTTCCCAATTTTTTTTCCCTTGCTCTAGACAAAAGCATCTGTAGATTTAAATGGAGCCTGCTCTCATTCATATCAGAAAAAC
>CM054134.1:95392660-95417660 GCA_028751875.1 Rapana venosa
TTTTTCCCATTTTTCCCTTAATGCACAACCAAAACCCCCGACTGCCTCACTCCGCATGACCGGGCCCCAGGGTTCGCCCTCCACATCACCACACCGAAGCAAAAGGCCCCCCCAATAGATAGGGGGCCCTACAAACACCTCTCGCCCACTTCTTAGCGTCAGGATGGACGCTGCCAGGGCCGATTTGAATTCTGCCCGTTTCGACATGACAGGCGAATACTGCCGCAAATGTCCCACGACAGCCCTGTACAACTGCATCGATATTCCCATCCTCCTTATCAACTGTAGCAACAATGAAAAACTAAGGCCACTTAAAACAGCTACAAATTTCCCACAAGATACTAAGAAATTCCCTACGTCTTCACCCCCCGCATTACGTGATCGGCCCCCCCCCCCCCCCCCCGAGAGAGAGAGAGAGAGAGAGAAAAGGGAAAATCATAGCACGCGGATTCTAGGACACAGATTGAATCACGACTTGTCATGGATCCTGACACTATATGAAAGGAGTGAGCCTCGCCCTTTTCAAAGAAAAGCGCCCCTCTGTATGCATATCCCAGTTGGATTTTTTCCAAAGCTTTGTAGTACACACACACATATACGCACACACGCACACACGCACGCACACACGAACACACAAAAAACTCTCTTCCCACCCGCCTCCCTCGCTCTCTCTCTCTCACACACACGCTCACACACGCACGCGCGCACACACAAAACACACACACACACCACACACACAGACACACACACACACACCAACCACACACACACACACACCCCACACACACACACACAACACACTATTTTGTTTAATATCACTGAATGTGAAAAGACGTTAAATTAAAGAAGAACAAAAACACACACATACAAAGCGCGCACGCACGTACACACGCACGCACGCACAAACGCACACACGCACGTACACACACACACACACACACACACACTTGCGCGCACGCGCGAGTGTCCTTACTAGTTCGTGCCCGAGCGAGTCTGATCCTTCATAGAGAATTACGCCCGAGATTCTGGAAGAGTTAATCAAGCGTAGATGTAGAATGATTATCACCTTTCAGACT
The DNA here is from genome assembly GCA_028751875.1 of Rapana venosa. Classification (NCBI taxonomy): domain Eukaryota; kingdom Metazoa; phylum Mollusca; class Gastropoda; order Neogastropoda; family Muricidae; genus Rapana; species Rapana venosa. The sequence goes on from CM054134.1 coordinate 95,393,737, forward strand.
CACACACCTATGTGAACGATCAGACACCCTCACATACCAGCTCCTGTACTGTCCGTCGTATGGTGTGTGTGTGTGTGTGTGTGTGTGTGTGTGTGTGTGTTTGTGTGATGTGTTTGTGTGTGTTGTGTTGTGTTGTGTTGTGTTGTGTGTGTGTATGTGTGTGTGTGTGTGTGTGTGTGTGTGTGGGTGTGTGTGTGTGTGTGTGGTGTGTGTGTTTGTGTGTGTGTGTTGTGTGTGATGTTGTGTGTGAGTGTTTGTGTGGTGTGTTGTGTGTGTGTGTGTGTGTGTTGTGTGTGTGTGTTGTGTGTGAGTGTATGTGTGTGAGTGTGTTGTTTGTGTGTGTTGTGTGTGTGTTTGTGTGTTGTGTGTGGTGTGTGTGTGCATGTGCGTGTATGTGTTGTGTGTGTGTTGTGTGTGTGTGTGTGTGTTGTGTGTGTGTGTGTGTGTGTATGTGTTGTGTGTATGTGTTGTGTGTGTGTTTGTGTGTGTGTGTTGTGTGTTTGTGTGTTTGTGTGTGTTGTGTGTGTGTGTGTTGTGTGTATGTGTTTGTGTGTGTGTGTGTGTGTGTGCGTGTGTGTGTGTTGTGTGTGTGTGCGTGTATGTGTGTGTGTTGTGTATGTGTGTGTGCGTGCTTGAAATAAGCTCTTCCTAGTGTGCGAGCTTTACTGTTGAATGTCTGTCAGCTCACGTCTCTTTGGGAAGCTATCTGCCGAACGCAAGCAACAACAACAACAAAACTAGAGCAACAATAAGAATTTTAGAGGGGGCAGTATAGTATTACATCCTGGTAATGTAAAGTTGTGTGCAAACGTCAAATACGAAGCGCAGTTAGGCTACATCCACATTAACATTGCTAACGACGTGTAACGTAACCTGATATTTGGCCAGAAACCTCCGCGGTTACGCACGCAATTCAAGCTGAGCAGTAATGCAAGATCTCCTCCTATATTCAGTAGAGAGGTGTTGTTGTTGTTGTTGTTGTTGTGCGTTCCCCAGCTTAACACCGTGGGGGTCACTGTGCACTCTGACTCACTCATTCCACATGGGAATCACTGTGGGGATAGGAAATACACCAGAGAATGAGAAAGTTCGCGTGTATGACTCAAGTACCTCGCCATATAGGCAGCCATACTCCCGACTTCAGAGGATGTTTCTCCTTCGTGGAGAATGCAGGTTGCGTTATGTTATGTTAAGAGCTTGCCACGGCTGAAGGCAATCTCAACATACCATTTCTACAACATAACATCATTTTAATGCGGGCCTTGGCAAGAGAGATGATGACCCAAGTCAGGCCCACTCCCCAGACCATGGAATGATAGAAGAGTCCCGGGCATGGAAGCCATTCAGTATGACTGTAGGTATGTCCACATCTGCGCAAGAGTTTTGACTTTAAAAAACGATAAGTGGTGCTTGCAGCAAGTACCATAGCTTCTTCAATGGCACATAGATGGTTAAACCTGCTTTGAAGTTCTGTAAGGGGATCTACTGGTGTTTTACCTAGTAACTGGGTACTTTTATACAGGATCTCTCTCCTCCCCCCCCCCCCCCCTTCCCTCTCTCTCTTTCTCTCAATGATTGTTACAGAAGTAAGTTTGTGGATTTTTTCAATTATCTTTGTTATTAATTTACGTTCACTAGTTGTACTGTTATAGAAGGCTGGATATTAAAATAAAAAAAAGCAACTGTCGTGCTTATTCCTTTCACCTTCTGAAAATAATATTGAAAATGAAATTGAATCAATTGAATCAACCTCTCTCTCTCTCTCAATAGTTTTTCTTGCCTGGGAGCCAACAAGATTCAAAGCTTCTCAGCTCTTCGAAATGTTGTGCCTCATTCACCCCTCTTTAGTAGGCCCAATATTTTACGCGCGCGCGTGCGTGCGTGCGTGCGTGCGTGCGTGTGTGTATGTGTGTGTGTGTGTGTGTGTGTGTGTGTGCGCGCGCGGTGTTTAAAAAAAAAATATATATATTTCGCGGAAAATAAAACAACCATTCATGTGCTTTTTTACATGTAGTCCCCGTGTGTATGCAGTTTTGTCATGTCACACCGGGACACAAATGGCCTACTCTTCCGAAAAGCAGAACAGGTTTTAACTTGCACGCAAGATATTCTGCGTGCGTTCGTACTCGGAACCTCGGTTTATAGTCTCATCCAAAGGACTTTTGGGGAGAGTGGAGTCAGCACTCATGTTAACTCCAGAGGGAAAATCCTCTTGAACGAGATTTGAACCCGGGTCAGCAGACCACGAGCGCTATGGACATCACTGTAACCACTAGGCTATCCCGCATGTGTGTGTGTGTGTGTGTGTGTGTGTGTGTGGTGTGTGTGTGTGTGTGTGTGTGTGTGTGTGTGTGTGTGTTTTGTATGTGTGTGTGTGTGTGTGTATGTATGTATGTATGTATATAGATTATATATATGTATATCATATATATACATGTATGTATGTATATCGATTTGTTTGTTTTTTCAAGATTCATTGCTATATAAATTCCAAATATCATTATTATATGTGTGCGTGCCTGTGTGCACGCTCGCGTGCGTGCGTGCGTGTTTGTGTGTGCGCGCATGCGTGTGTGTGTGTGTGTGCGTGTGCATGCGTGTGTGTGTGTGTGCGTGTGTGTGTGTGTGTGTGTGTGTGTGTGTGTGTGTGTGTGTGCGTGCGTGCGTGTGTGCGCGCGTGTTCAATTTCATCTACCTATCGTATTTTATCGGATAACTTTACGGCTGCATAAATTACCTTTTTATTGTGCAGAGGGCTCAATTGCATGTATGCACCAGCTGTGTACTTTAATAGTGTCAAGAGTGTGTCACTGTGTGTGGATAGGACTGAGGTAAAGAGGGGGGGTGGGGGTGGGGGGGGATGGAGGAGCTACTGATCAAAGTCATTTTGTGACGGAAACCAATAACACTGCACTGTGATCAGTCGGTTATTTCGTTACATTCAGTCAAGAGTTCCTGCTTACTGAAATAAGACTATTAATATGTGAAAAAGCGTTTCATAGCAAAATACACTTGTTAAACCAGTCATTTAAAACGAGATATGAATGCTGGATATTGCTACAACAAATTTTGTCCGAAATGCATTTAATTCAACAATACACCAGACATTTGAGAAAATTAAAATTATAGTAGTTTGGATTTTTTGTGAGAGGCATTTGAATACATCTAAACCTATCCGAGCTGTTTTGCGTAATATTGTTAAAGACTATGTATATTTCAATGTAAGGAATGGGAAGAAAAGGGGGTGGTAGAGGGAGGGAGACAAAAGGGAGGGGGAGAGAGAGAGAGAGAGAGAGAGAGAGATTTCTATGTGATGTGTAGCCGCGATCTTGGGCATACTCTATACACTAAACACAGTCATGAACAGAACTCTCAAAGACTTTGGTCAAGTTTCTGCTTTATTTTTTATTTTACTTTTTTGCACATTTGTATAACATTTCATCAAGTTTTCACAGCCCTTTGTACAAGTCATTCTGCAGTTTCCTTTTCTAGTTTTTCTATCAGCTGCGAGCCGACTACCCAACCCTAACTCCAGCTTCTTTTTTAGTAGGCTTTTCCCAATGCTCTGACCAGCAGTGACAGTGACCGACCCACTGACTTTCGTTGGCTTACTAGATCTCATAGCTTCTGAAAAAAAAAATGACCAGAGTGTTCATTCCAGGATAGGTTTTTAATACATAAGTGAAAATTTTTAATTCTAGCCGTGTAATCTTTACAGCCAGAAAGTACAGACACGCCAAATGGATAAATGAAAAACAGCTTGTAAGTTTTAAGAAAAGGTGTTTTTTGTGCCAACCTTGTATTTTTCTCAGGAAAGAAAGTCAGTCAGTTAGGTAGCCAAGTGCCAATGGTGTGTGCTCACCAATTTAAAAAAATACAACCACCTACTAAACATCTTAAGATTATTCAGTTTTGTACAGGGCTGTCATGAAGTACAGGAAAAATGGATGCAATACTCGTTACAACATGTTTGTAAATCTAAAACATTTTCTCCAACCATTCCCATGGGCAAGATAGGCTTGCTATCACCACAATAATATTAGTGACAGGTAATCAATTGGGGTTACCGACAGCTTCATACATTTCCAGTAAGGATTGTAGAACAAGCTGCACTAGGGTCGGGACAAATACAGATCTGTTTTAAGTGTACTATCAGAACAAAAAAATCACCGATAACACATGCAACCCGAAAGTACAAAAAACAGCTTATCATGCTGACAAATAGGGTTCCCAATAATTCACCCTGTCACTAGAGTATCATCAGTTGTAAAGCTCTTCAAATGTAATGTGCTTTAAGATAATGCACTTAAAACTGGGCTTTAAAAAATTCCAATGTTTTTAAACAATGCACTTATAGCTCGGCTTCAAATGCAACATTTTAGAATAGTGCACATTAAACTAATGTTGACCCTGGAATGAAAATAGAGGGGGGGGGGGGGCAGGAAAGGGGAGGATATTAACTAAATAACTTAAGTAAATTTACAAGACGCCTTGCAAAATCATTGTGTAAGAATTTCACTTAAAGAGAAGTTAAAGACATGATTTAAGCTCTGATCTTTTAGGTCGCTATGGTTGAAATAAATACAGGCAACAAACTCAACAAATTACATTATTAATTTTCAAGGTGAAAAACTTGGGCATTGTTTGGAATACAACTAAATTACATAACTGTTCAGATAAAACTGAGAAACTTCAAGCCTCAAAGAAAATCTACACATCAAATGCACACACACAAAACCACCAACAAAAGTACAATACAGAGCATACAGATTTAAAAGCATCATGTAACTCGAAAAAAAAAGGCAACATTATGTTTGGAAGAAAAGTATGAGGCGGCTTTGTCGGGACATTTAGCAGTGCTGCGCTTGCTGTTTATACAGAACAGTGAAGTCAAACCACCCACAGTGGAAGAGAAACCACACACAATGGCGTGTTCCTTACAGCTGGCAAATAGAGGAGCTCAGGACAGGCACAGTTCTTCACGAGCAACACCATGAAGTCACTACACACTTTGACAGTTTATGTTGGGCTCAGCTGGAATAGTGATCTATAGGTACAATAGGCAACACACTGAATTGACAATACCCAAACTTTACCATTTTGCACTTTAAGGGAAAAGGGCGTCAGCTGTAAACTGCTTCACTCTGCGCTCACTACTTCAAATGGAGTACATAAATAAGAAATGCAAGAGAAAAGGAACAGCTTGTGGTAATCAAGTCCTATGGAAACAATACCGAATGTTTCAACACAATGTCAAAGTTGTGATCGACAAGAACAAAAGTGGAAAAAAGGTCAGCTCTGTAAATACAAGACCAGCTGTCCACCAGCATTGCATGCTGAAACCTAGTTTTCTTCAGCTTAAAGTGATTTGAAGCACACAACCCAAAAATACAGCCAAGTTTTTCATACAACTGCTTGTAAACAGTTTATACTACTTATCAAAAGTTACACAGGCTAAACCACTTTTCTAGTTTTACACAACCCAGGTTTCATTTGAGTACAAAAGTAAAAGGCTGAACAAAAACCATAAAAGGTTGTACCACTCCTATCGCAGTGATCTGCTTGAATACATTATTTCACATTTGCTACACTGGAATTTTTAATACATTTGAAATGGAAGTTCCATACTTAAAGAAAATTAGCACAAATGGACATAATTAGAGTACAAAGGGTGGACAAATGCCAGAAAGCAGAAATGGATGTAAAACCTTACTTCAGTCTTGCCAGTGTAAGCAGATTTTAATTTGGTGGGGCCTCCAATTTGCATTCCCACTTATTCTTTTCTCAGTTCATTTTTTTTGTCGTTATTCTTCGTATGGAAAAAGACTGCAAGGAGAGATGCAGATAGAGTAGCCTATCAATGGGCTGGGAGTGCTATGACCTGAGTAATGGGCATGTCCCTGACCTACGGTAACACAAAAGGCAGGTAGGGAATAAGGTGGCAGGGCACACAATACAAATATACCAGCAATCTTAGGCCCATTATAAAATGAAAGACAAAATATCTTCAGGTACCAGATTTTATAAACAGGAAAAAGACTGTGCTTTTACTAATATAAAAAAATAGGTAAAGATGTTCCCATAGCCTATGCGGTGGTTAGGGAGCGAGGTGTTTATAAGTGACCGCTTCTCTAGGGGCCAGCACTTTGAGGTCTGTGCCCATCTCCTCTCTCTCTCTCGCCGCTTTACCCTCCCGGTCCCTAAAGAGGGCAGGTACTCATTTACAGCTGGGAGACTTGAAGCCAAGGTGCACAAACGGTCACCCTTCCAAGAGGTGACCAGGCTCAACGCTTCACCTCAGCTGAGGAAAGCGAGTACGAGTGCTCCGACCACTGAGCTATCCCGCCTTTTCTAACCCAAGGTTAGAAATTCAGAGGTACACAGACCGTTATTTTGTAAAAAAACAAAAAACAAAACCCGCTGCTGTTTTTTTTAATGCGACAAATTACGGCGATTTAAAAAATATTCAATTATTTTAAAATCTGCGCATCAAACGTCTTAAAAGATTTCTTTGACACAAGGCGCACGACGATACACTGGCGATGACAAATACCTGTGGTTTACCATTCCCTAGATTTGCATGCAGCACACACACACACCTCACTCAACTCTCCCTCCCCCCCCCCTCTCTCTCATCCCCCCCCCCACTCATTCGTCTCCCTTTCTCTCAGTCCCCCTCCTCTCTCTCTCAGTCCCCCTCCTCTCCCTCTTCCTTTCTCTTTCAGACCCCTCCTCTCCCTCTCTCTTTCGGACCCTTCCTCTCCCTCTCTTCCTTTCTCTCTCTTTCGGACCCCTCCTCTCCCTCTATCTTCCTTTTTCTCTTTCTCTTTCGGCCCTCTCTCTCTCTCTCTCTCTCTCTCTCTCTCCCTCTCCCTCTCCCTCTCGCCCCCTCCTCTCTTCGTGGGGACGGGATACCCTGGTTGGTTAGAGCATTAAGTATTGAGCTCGTTATCTACTGACCCGGGTTCGAATCTTTTTCGAGGGGATATCAATTTTTCACTCTGGAGTTATCAGTGCCTACTCCCACAGTCTCCCAGAAAGTTCTTGGGATGCAACTAAAAACCTACTCTACGTACCAGAACATTCTAACATCCCTGCCCACCCCCCACCCCCCCCCACACACACACCCCTCCCAACCCTTCCTAGCATCCTTTTCCCTAAAATTCTACCATCCCACCCCCTCCCCTCCCGTCAACCGCAAAGAAAAATAATACAAGTTCGGCCACTGTGTCAGCATACACCATTTCATCTTCCTGCCTTTTGTGTCCACATGTGGGGTCAGAGTTAGAGTTGAGGTTATGTTAGTGCGAGTGCTAGTATCATTCAACGGCATGCAAGGGTTGGTCGTCAGCTGGTCCGTCTGAATGTTACGAGTTACATGTGGACACAATAGCTCTGAAGACAAATGGTTGTGTAGCTGTAGACACAAATGGTACATAGCTCGCAATAGTCTGGGAAGCTTTTAATCAGACAGAATCGCCAGTCCTATCGACAGCTACGGCTGTGCATTGGACTTCAGTGTCTGCAAAATTTCCAACTGTACTATCGTTTTTCTACTCGCCGAAGTCTTTCGAATAAGACAACCATAAACCAAGGCTAGGTGTGTGAAGACGCGCAGGACATCTTGCGCACCACTCGTTAAAACCTATTCCGCCTGTCGACATTGTAAGCCATTGTGTGTGCCCTGTGGAAACGGATGACAGCTCTTACAAAACCGCAACTTTAAAAATAAAAAAAAAGGCGCGTGGATCCATTATGCTCAGAATAAAAGTGATTTCGAGCCAGATACGTTTTTGAACGAGCTTCATCCTTTAAACCAAAAAAAGCTCCAAAGTAACTATGTAAGAACAAATAGGGAGCTCCTTTTTCTATCTCACTGCTCTAAGTGTGTATCCCTTACCCCTCCTAAACACCCCTTTCCCTTCCTTGCTCTCCTTTTCAACCGGGTACCTCCTCCCCACAACTATCCTCTAAACACACACACACACAGGTATATGCACACACAGACACACGCACGCACACAGACACACGCACGCACGCACACAGACACACGCACGCACACACACACCCCTATATAACGCTGCTGATTTGAACTCCTCGCTTACACACACACACACCTATATAACGATGCTGATTTGAACTCTTCGCTTACACACACACACAGACACACACACACAGACACACACACACAGAGATTAAAAAGGGTCTAATGGTATACCACTGGTAAAAGTCATCACTTAAGTTTTGTTAATACTGTGAAACTTAGTTACCAATTTTGCTATCAAAAAAAATAATTATCTTCAGACCTGAATGGCTTTCTCAGATTTTTGCAATAAACATTCCTGCCCGAGTTTCTCGTGACCAGGATTTTTGTAAAGTCGATTTTTAGGATGTAGTTTTTGACACGTTATTTCTAATCCCGGCAAAAATAATCAGACTATTCAATCGTCTTTTTGTGTGTTGCAATTTCGATTTTTGAGGTCTGACACTTACCTAACGGCTGCATAATTCATGGAACATATTTACTTATTTTTCAGTAAATTATTATTCTTTTTCTAGTCTTTAAAAAAATTCCCGTGGGATACAGGGGGAGGGAACTATTAGTATAAATAGCATCCCTACTTAGGAATTCCTTTTTTTCTATTCCTCTGTTTCTGCCTTGTTCCTTTTCTTCTTGCCACCTCCGTCTAGTCTATTTTCTGCCTTCTTGGTCCATTCTCCTGCCTTTTTTTCCCAGGAAAGACTTAGCAGATAATTGTCTCCCATGCCAAAGTCGGATGGGCTGGGCCTGACTTGTCAGGCCCTTAACAGCAGCGCAACGCATTTTCGTTCATAAGGCAGACAACGTTAGTGGCTGTCTTGAGTGTTCGATGAAGAAAAGTAAACTAAAAATGACCAATATTTCGAGGGGCAGATTATCATAAAAAACATTTTAAATTCATTTCGCCGAGAAATTAAACATGTTTGTCATTCCATCAAGGCAATATTAAGAGGTTTTTTTTACAATCGATCAATAACTTGGATTCTTAAAACCAAAAAAACCCCACCCAAACATCCAATCCAATCCAACCTTGTCCTCTTCTTGACCGTTTACCTGTAGTCTAGACTTGTTTCACTTGGACACTGGCGTTGCGCTGCAGGCTACTTTGGTTTGGCACCAGAACCACGTCGTAGATAATTCTCAGGTGACGTCGTTGATACTTCTCCGGTGACGTCGTTGATACTTCTCCGGTGACGTCGATACTTCTCCGGTGATGATATTTCTCCGGCGACGACATTCTTGATACTTCTACAGTGACGTTGATATTTCTCCGGTGACGTCGTTGATATTTCTCCGGTGACGTTGTTGATACTTCTCCGGTGACGTCGTTGATATTTCTCCGGCGACGATATTCTTGATATTTCTCCAGAGGCGATGATGTTCTTGATATTTCTCCAGAGGCGTCTTGATATTGTTCCGGCGACGTTGCTAGCTCTTCATACTGCTCCAGCGACGATGTTGCGCTTGATGCTGTAGCTACGATGTTGATCTTAATACTGCTCCGGCGACGATGTTGCTCATCCAGTGATGACGTTGCGATAATTTTGCGCTTGATATGCTCCGCGACGATGTTGCTCTCGATACTGCTTAGCTACGATGTTGCGCTTGATACTGCTCCAGCGATGATTTGCTTGATACTGATCCAGCGATGATGTTTTGCTTGATACTGCTCCAGCCACGATGTTGCGCTTGATACTGCTCCAGCAATGATGTTTTGCTTGATACTGCTCCAGCCACGATGTTTTGCTTGATACTGCTCCGGCGATGATGTTTTGCTTAATACTGCTCGGCGACGATGTTGTGCTTGATACTGCTCCGGCGACGATGTTGTCAAGATGTTGCGCTTGATACTGCTCCGGCGACGATGTTGCGACGATGTTGCTCTTGATACTGCTCCGGCGACGATGTTGCGACGATGTTGCTCTTGATACTGCTTCGGCGACGATGCTTTTGCTCTTGTTCTCCGACGACTCTTGCTCTTCATACCGCTCTGGAAACGATGTTGCCGATTCTTGATACTGCTGCGGCGATGATGCTAGCTCTTGTGGCGATGATACTGCTGTTGAGACAAGCCCAGAACTGAGATACGATCCCCATGACAACTGTCGACACCAATGCCAGACTTCTGAGGAATCGGAGCAAGAAGGAAGATACCCAGAAGGTAGAGAAAGTGCTTAAGACAATGTTTGGGGGCGTGAGGTGTCCCTTCCCCTCATGAGCACAGAGTGCGAGGGTAGGCAGCCTGTGCCGTTTCAGGACACCCAAATCCTTGTTCGACGCTACGATTGACGGGCTCCCTTCGTGACCACTGCCGATACGGACGGGAGTTTCAACCCGGTGGTCGGTGAGCCTTGCGGAGAACTTCAGGGACAAATTCTGATCCGTGCTACTTATCGTGGACATTGTGCACACACGCGTTGACAGTTTACTCTGTACTTACACGCCTGTAGAGTGTGCAAGGCAGGGGTTGCGTGTTCGGATACTTAGCAACCATGCCTCATACGATCGGTTACATGCCAAAGCCGGATGTGCTGGGCCTGACTTGTCAGGTGCTTAGCGGCAGTGCAGCGCACTTTCGCTCATATGACAGAAAACAGTAGTTGCTGTCTGAGCGTCCTCAGAAGAAGAAAAAAAGAAGGGTCGGTGAAATGTCGGAGAGCGGATGTCCACAAATTCCCTGAAGTTTTTCAGAGATGGGAGGTCATAATGACGCCACTCTGATACCTAAGCCCCCAAACTCCTACCTACTTTGCGGTTCAATCCAGTGGAAGGTGAAGACGGCCATGGATTGCTCTAGATCCCTGGGCATCGGAACCCGGCAGTGAGTGCACTAGGTCTGCCCTTCAGGGATTCGGTGAAGCACTTTCTCCTATCTCCCATTCTAAACCCTTCAAGCCTCATACATCCGACATCTGCCTACCGAGTCATGGGGATCTTGGACAATGTTCTGGGTCATGTGCTCCAACATCGTGGCCGTGGCGTCTACCAATGATCTCTGGTGAGAAAGGTGATGATCACTGGTGATCTGGTGACAAAGACTATGAATGGCGTCTCTATGATCTCCGATGAGAAGGGTCACGATCACTGGGTGAAGATCTGGTGACAAAGACCATGAATGGCGACTCTTTGATCTCTGGTGAGAAGGGTCACGATCACTGGGTGAAGATCTGGTGATCAAAGACCGTGAATGGGTCTCCATGATCTCTGGTGAGAAGGGTCACGATCACCGACAAAGACCTGGTGACAAAGACCATGAACAGCTATCATTACATGGTCTACGCTAACCCTTTTCACAAAAAATGACATCAGACAACTAACAAGGGGGGCGGGGTAATCTAGTAGTTAAAGTGCTGCTTTTGTGATCTGACGGCCCGGGTTCCAGCCCCCACCAAGACACCCGTTTGAGGGGATGACCCTTTCCCTTTGATTTCAACATCAGTACCTACTCCACTCCCTCTCAAAAGTCCTTGGCACTGTGTAACGAACGCTCGCTGAACATCTTTGTGCACACATTAAAACCTGTAATGCCTTTCGAAAGAGTAGGCCAATTCGTGCTGGTAGGAATAGATGTCAAAACTTTCAAAAACGCATGCACACTGGTGTGTTTACACAGCATCCATTATCATAGAGTGTGTGTGTGTGTGGGGGGGGGGGGGGGGGGGGGGGGTGGGAGGGGTGCAGAATAGCCTAGTGGTTAGAGCGATTCCTGGCGATTTAACGGCCCAGGATCGAGTCGCCACCCAGACGCCCGTTCAAACGGATTCTTCCCGTGGAGGTTACATCAGTACTCCCCCTCCCCCACCCCCTGACAGTCCTTCGGATGAGACTATAAGCCCAGACCCTGTACGCAGAGCATCTCGCTCACGCGTTAAACCCGTAATGCCTTTCAAAAGAGGTAGGCCATTTGTACCGGTAAGAGTTGATGGATTTTTTTTTTACAGTATGCATACTTTGTTTAGGCATTCTTCAGGTCAGGGAGTGGCTACCTGAATGGTAGGACAAAACGTTCGCATACGCCAAATATCAGGGAACCTCGGAGCTGTAGCCCAGGGACAAAATGAAAAAAACCAAAAAAAACCCCACACACGGTGAAATATAATTATAATAACGAAAATAGTGAGCAGGACAAAATAATTTCACATTCCGCTACATCTTACATTACAGCAATGACAAAATAATTTCACATTCCGCTACATCTTACATTATAGCAAGCAAACGGTGGTTATCTTGTTGCGCTTGCGATTTGAGGCCCGAGCCACAGCCGAAACATAACACCCATCCAAGAGGTTACTTCCCCTTGTGTTATCTGTACAGATAACACTCCCTCCACTGTGTGAGTTAAAAAAAGGGGTCGCGTACTTCAATATCTCACCATTAGTGAACTTTGGAACTTTAGACTCTGCTTAACCTTGGCTGAGGGAAAAGCGAGTGCTCCGACCACCGAGCTACACCGTCCCTTAACTCGAGCCAAGAAACATTAACAAAATAATAAAGGAATATTCGGCTTTGGAAAATGGAATGCAAGTGAATTTGTAGAAAACTTACCAGAACTATGATGCAGGCGTGGGTTCTGAAGGAGATCTCAATTTTCTGCCATGTAGATCAGGATGGTAGCTTTGTGTCACAAGATGGTAGCTTGTGTCACATCAAGATGGTGGATTTGTGCCACTCCTGTGAGGTACATCAGGATGACAGCTTTGTGTTCTCTCGACTTGGTTAGCCTGAAATAAAACAATACACCTGTCAGTTTTCAGGAGCAAATTCTATCATAAAAAAGCAGCTTCTAGTCAATTTTATTGTCGCGAACATGTTTGGTGGTAGTTTGTATCCAAGTTTGCTGCTATCACAAATAGCTATGGCGAGTTTTAGCTTTCTATTTTGTTTTCTTTCATGGCTATGGTCCCACTGACCACGAAAGCCGTATCAGGGCTGCCACCTTAATTTTACTGTCGGTGGTTCTAGCACCTTTCGCTTCATGTTCAAAACACACACCACCTAATCCCTTCAAACACCCAACACTGCCAATCTGAAAACCAACCGAAGGAGTATCGTGATTTTTCTTTTACTTAGAAGGAGGGGGAGAAACGGGATATCCTAGTGGTTAGAACGTTGCGCTAGTGATTTGACAGTCTGGGCATCGATCCCGGATAGGAGCCACCATTGAGCCACCCGTTTGAGGGGATGTTTCCCTGGGAGTTATCAGTACTAACCCAACTGCAACGAAAGTCCTTCGGATGAGACTGTAAACCCAGGCCTCGCGTGCGAATGCACTCAGAACATCTTGCGTACATGCAAACACCTGCTATGCTTTTCGGAAGAGTAGGCCATTTGTGCGGATGAAAACATAACGGGATAAAGAAAAAATATACGCCACAGAATCACCAACGTGGAACTTGATGAACATGTGTTATCTCAGTCTGCAGTGTCCAGTCCTCGGTATCACAATGGTTACTTGGTCTTCTCTCTCGCAGGAGAGTAGTAGTCATCCTTACTGTAGAAATTAGGGTGCAGCTGAAGCCATCTCTTTTGGTTTTCCTTCACTATTGTCTTAGCAGACATTGAAAAGCTTACCACAGTAGTGGTAGTTTAACTCGTCTCAAAGAAACACTGCACTCTCATGTACTAGGGGTCCAGGCCAAAACCCTTGTCAGTTATCGCTATGTAAGCAAAGTACTAAGACCTACATTAACATGTTATACTTTAGAATTTGCCTGTGGGGATTGCCTTCATCCACTGAACAAAATTCTCGTAAGTCGGAGTATTGATGCCTATACAGTGAAGTATTCCGCATGAAACTTTACTGTGTACTCAAGTGATTCCGAAGCGAGACAAATGATCTTGATCTTTAAGAGATCAAACTGGGGAAAAATCAACAACAAAGATGAACAACAACAACACAACCCAGTCAACAACACATCTACTGCAGACAACCAACACTCTTCACTCACCAATGCAGCATTCCGTGACTTGACAAGGAGAGCTCTCTGGTGAAGGTGGAGCGGTCAGGAATCTCTAGGAATCAAGTCATCCCTTCAGTGTTTCAGGGCAGTAGGGCGATTGGTATTTGCTTGTATGTAGCCCGGGTATGTTGCTGCCAAAGGCTGAAGATAGTCAGTACCATCTTGGAAGAAAACTTGTCGACCCTCCCGCGCACGTTCCGCTTCATCTGTGCGTCTTCCCCAGAGCAAAGTGTTGAATCTTCAGAGGCCTATTTTCCCGCCCTGTACTGTCTGTCTGTCTGTCTCAGCAGGGTAGACTGGTCAGGTCTGCACTGCAGCTGTGGTTGGTTTGAAATGACTTGATTCAAACGCGCCTTCGCTTTCGCGCGCAGTTGACACAGGTGAATACTTGTGTTTTTTTTAAATGCAGGGTGAAATATGCTCACAGTTCGGATTGCAGATTTGAAACGAAAAACACGATTTTTTTGTTTGTTTACAAAATTTAAAAAAGGGAGAGAAAAAGAGCAAGAGAAAAAAAAAGGAAGAAAGCTTACTTTGGCGGTGAATCTGTGTGTGCTGTTTTTGATGGCGTTTCTGTTCTGTTCTCTGAGAGAGAGAGAGAGAGAGAGAGAGAGAGAGAGAGAGTTTTCAAAAAGACAGAGATTACATTGTTTTTGTGGAAATTGCTGTAATGCAAAATCATATAACAAATCCTTCCACAGGTCAAACGAATGAATAGACAAACTCCACTGTCACATATTAACCGTCATCAGATCAACCATCACTTTTATGCAGATGACTCTCAGATTCTAAGCAGCGACACTCCTGAAAATCTGCCTTCTCTCTTGACAAATATAGCCTACTGTTTTCAAGATATCCAAAATTGGATGATAGAGAACAAGCTACAACTAAACGCTGATAAAACTGAAGCCATGCTTGTAGGGACCAAACACAAACTCTCTTCCATTACAACGGCTTCAATAGAATTCGGCAATGCATCAGTCCCTCTATCCACTGCTGTGAAGTATCTAGGGGTCATTACCGACAACACACTCTCCATGCAAAAATTCATCACCCAGACCTGCCAGTCGTGCTACTATCAATTACGGCATATTAAATTTTGTGCAATTCGAAAGTACCTGTCCACAGACGCAACATCCAAACTCGTGGCATCTCTCATTCTTTCACGTCTAGATTATTGCAATTCTCTTTTGGCTGGTCTGCCAGCATCATCTATCCACTCCCTTCAACGTATTCAAAACTCTGCAGCTTGACTAGTCCTCAGAAAGAAAAAATCTGAGCGCATTACTCCTCTCTTGCGATCTCTCCACTGGCTGCCTGTGCCACAAAGAATAAACTATAAGATCTGTACCCTCTGTTACAAATGTCTCCACAAAACAGCACCCTCCTACCTCTGTGAATGTCTTCACCTGTACACTCCTTCTCGTTCCCTCCGCTCTGCTGCAGATTCCTTGTGCTTACGAATACCTAGATTCAGCCAGTCCACCGAGGGCCGTCACTCTTTCTCTGTTTCTGGTCCATCGATTTGGAATGGCCTCCCTATCTCTCTTCGCCAAAGGCCTTCTTGTGACAGTTTTAAATCCGGCCTCAAGACATTTGTTTCAAACCTAAGATTTTCCTCTCCTGTTTCATTTCATAGCTCTCCCTGCTTTTCAACAGCCAAAAAGACTCCATCACCCTGCCAGGGTGTGTGGCCTGTGTGTGTGTGTGTGTGTGTGTGTGCATTTGGACTTGTTGGAACTGTTACTTGCTGTTGGTTGTATGACTGTGTAAGAATGAGTTGAGTGCAAGCGCTTTGATTTGCCTGTGCAAGAAACAGCGCTATATAAATTCCATTTATTATTATTATTATTATTATTACAAACTGGAAGTATGACAGGAAAATTTACATATAGTGTTGGAGCTAACCAACTCTATTACGCAGTTTTAGTTAAAAATAAGTCCTCTTGCACAGTGATACTATGGACCATAACGATTATTTTTAGAGAGGGAAACACGATCACAGGACCCTGTATCAGGCGCAGTGATCGATAATCGATTTCAATCATTGCCATTTTGACTCCACCGGTACACCATAGCCGTAGCCTGACGCTCTTGCGCTGGCTGTCAGCGGAAGGAGAGAGAGAGAGAGAGAGAGAGAGAGAGAGGAGACAGACACGCCCCCTACCCCCCCCCCCCCCCCCCCCCCCCCCCCTATTCTGCAGGCAGGTCCAGATGGCCCTTGTATAAACATCTACTGGTGTAGCACTAACACCGACTGCTATGTTAAAAGTAGTGCCTTTCAGGCTTCTTTCTCTTAATGAATTAAGTGTTAATTATGATTTTGGAAATATTTTAATTTATAATAAAGAAATACTTTGCAAAATCGATGTGCTTTTTGTGATTAGTTATTTACATAATTATATATATATATATACATATTTATGTTGTAACTGGAGTATACACAATTTCTTTGTTGTTGTTGTGCTTCTTTATTTCTTTCTTTTAGTAATCCAATCAAGCAATAATTTAGTTTTAAAAATGCTAAAGATTTCCATTGCCTCTGAAAAGATTAAAAGAGACTGCTTTCAGGAATACAGTACTAGTGCATATTCCAGCTTTACCATGGTGATATCACATTTTTTTAACAAAGAAAATTTACAAATTCACTTTTGTTGAGTTAAAAAAAAGGTAAAGGTGTCCCATAACCTATAAGGTCGTAGGGGAGCGAGGCGTCAGAGACCTCACTTCTCTAGGGCCAGCATATTGAGGGCGGCGCCCATCTCCTCTCCCTCGCTGCTTTACCTTCCCTGACCCTAAAGAGGACAGGTACCCATTTACAGCTGGGTGAACTGGGGGAACTGTACTGAAGCCAAGGCGGCAAACGGTCACCCATCCAAGTGGTAACCACGCTCGACGCTGCTTAACTTGGCTGGGGGAAAGCGAGTGCTCCGACCACTGAGCTATCCCGTCCCCTATTGTTGAGTTAATGATGCTAAATTAGGAAGTCAGTTTCAAAAGTCTTATGTTGTCTGACTGGGAGAACAGCACTGCCTCCCCCCCCCCTCCCCTGTTAAAAAAACGCAACGAAATTGTAATGATATGATCATTAGTATGATTTACAGCATGCTTCATGGGAAAGAGTGCACACTGCATCCACAATCACACAATTTAAAACATTACACATAAGCTCACAGAGACCACACACCTAGCACCAGCATATTCACACACACACACATACACACACACGAATGCACGCACGCCACACCACGCACGCACACCATGCAAGCACGCACAACACACGCACACTTACACACATACACACCCACGCGCACGCACACACACGCACGTACACGCGTACGCGCGCACATCACTCACGCACGCACGCACACCACACACACAGACACACACAAACACACACACACACACACACAAGTTGCAATTCTGGTAATTGACTGCAAATAAAAGATATCAATTAACTGTTTCCAAATGAAGAAGACGAACTGGAGTTTACGAACTGTTATATAAAAATAAGCAACTGCCTTTAAGTTAAATATTGAAAGCTAGCAACTGTGCTATTTTTGTGAAACTTAATGATCATTCTTGCAGTGTGACAGATCAGAAATATACAGAACCCATTTGGTTTTTCTCTTGTTATAAATCTCATGACATGGTAGAACATTATTGAGCATGTATCTTGCCCCCAATGGCATTCCTTTACAATTTAACAGTAGGCACTTAGGTACACAACTGAAGTATGAAGTACCAACGATATGACGAATGTGTATTGCAGCTGACACAACTGTTTTTACCAGCCACTATGTAATCAGTTCTTCTATGGAAGAAGGACTTTCCTTCACTCAGTATGCAATCATTGAGGATGATAGTGAACTATTTATCTCTGGATGAGTAAATGGCTGAACTCACACTATCCCTTTGTTTCCAGCTGACTACACCAAACCTTTACCTGTACCTGACACTCAAAAGAGTATGCTGTTTCCATCACTCGGAGATTATCAGCTGGGCATCAATCCTGAGGTTCAAATTGCTTGGTTGAAATCAATTTTATCTTGCATCATGCAGTATACTATTTTGAAATGAGTCATAGTCTTTGAACGGCAGCAGTAAATCACTATATGAGGATATTCACAACACACACACACACACACACACACACACACACACACACACACACACACACACACACACACACACACACACACACAGACACGCACGCACGCACGCACGCACGCACACACGCACACCACCAAGCACGCACAACACACACCCACTTACACACACACGCACCCACACGCACGCACACACACGCACGTACACGCGTATAACCTGTACACTCCTTCACGTTCCCTCCGCTCTGCTGCAGATACCTTGTGCCTACGAATACCTAGATTCAACCAATCTACGTTGGCCGCCGCTCTTTCTCATCGACCTGGAATGAGCTCCCTCTCTCTCTCTCTTCATCAGAAACCTAGTTATGGCACTTTTAAATCCAGCGTCAAGACATATTTATTTCAAACCTAAGATCCCCCCCCCCTCCTGTTTTTATCAGAACTATCCCACCTTCACTAACCCATGTCCTATCACCCTGCTAAAGTATACGACCTGTGTGAGTGTGTGTGTGCTTTTGAAAAACATTTGACTATTGCAATTTTATTTCATAGATTTTGACTGCAGAACACCATGTTTGTAATATCTGTTTGTTTAAACTATTGATTATTTATCATTGATTGCTTCACTGTGTAAGATTAGGTTGAATGCATGCGCTTTGATTTGTCTTTGCAAGATATAGCGCTATATAAGTTCCAATTCTTCTTCTTCTTCTTTCTTCTTCTTCTTCTTATCATTATTATCAGCTACATACCCAGCATCACTTCAGTCATTATTGGGTAGCTTCTTCTTGTGACCAAGGAACATTCCACAGTCAAATATAATCAGCTGCCCTCTTTCTCAAACCTAGGAAACACTCATGCTTGGCAGCATTGACCAGTCATCGTTTGCTTTGAGGAAAGAGACCCAGTGGTGCTGGCCAGACATACTTGAAAAACACGTCCACACACATTTTGTCATTATCATATGTGATGAGGTCTTCACATAGAAATTATTGGGAACTTTTTTCTTTTCATTTCCAGAGGACTGTTTTGATTTCTACATCTGGAGCATAGATATGGCAAGAGAACAGCCATAGTTTGAATACTGGGCTACAGGTCTGACTTTCCAGATATGTATTTTTCAGCCTGGTTACATACTGAAAACTGTAGACATCATATTGCTTACCTGGTGCTTGACCAAGTACATGCTTGCTTGCTATGGGTCATACAGTTGTGCTCTTCACAACCGAGAATTAGCAATGATGTATCCTAACTATTCCCCTCTCAGATATATGTTAAGAGGAAAAAGTACACATCAGGTAAGCGACACTACCGTGCTCTTATGAAAGCTAAGATTAGTGCAATAGGTTTTATAAATACATTTTGTACTCTCAGGTGCAGGATTTTTGCGGACCAAAATATCCTGACATCCCCAAATTAGAGGATTGCTCGATGGAGAGACTTAATAGAACTCTGACCATTACGAACAATGCTCCTGCTTTCTTACTGCATATTTTGGTTCCTTATGTGGCAAAAAAACAACTTATAAGCAGCTCTTTTTTGAACAACAGTAATGGCATGTGGGTTTAGAGGAAAAGCATTTACAAATATCCCAATGTGCTACTTGTTGTCAGCTACGCCATGAGTGGTTGGTTGATTTTGAGGCTTTTTGCACACACTCACACACACTCACACACACTCACACACACACACACACACAAACACACACACATATATATATATCCCCAATACTGTACAATGGTGATGCACTCTCCCTCAGGGCAGTTGCCTGGAGTTTATGTGGAACGCTATGCAATGCAATGTATCTATATTGCAATGCAATGTGATATTATGCCATACAATTGTTTGGTAACTACACCAAAATAAGCATGAATAATGAAGTTATATTTATGCTGAAAAGAAACAAACCCGAAAAAGAACTTTGATACATGTTATGAAGAGAGCACCTGATTTATGTTTTATAGGTCAAAAGAGTCCTAAATAGGTCAAACCTTCCCTAATGTAGGGAGAATACAATTGTTGTCTATTAACTTAAGCAATAATAACAGACACAATTACCTTTTTTGACATCCCAGCTGTTTTCTAAGATACAGTGAAGAAATTTAAATTGAAATAAGAAAGTATGAGGAGGTAAGAGGAAAATGTGAGCCCTATTCATTCAAAAGACTTGACCTACTTAAGTTTTTAAAAAAATAAAATGGCTGTTTGTATTCACAAAAACTAGTTCAGACCATCTTGTGATCCAGAGACAATTGCTCTTATTTCATGACTGAGCAAAAGTGCTTGGAGATCAAAGACACCCATAAACTGATGAAAAAATGAATTTTCACTGAATTTGACCTAATTTTAGCTGACCTACTTAACTGATATCCAACAACAAACTATAGTAGCAGTTTGTTATGTCATATGCAAGGTCAGAATTGACATGATGCAGTCTTTATATACTTTAGCACTCATTGTTTGCATGCAAACCTATTAAAATGGAGTACGACATACTGACCTAATTAAATGTAACACCATGTCTCCCAGAGGTCACACCCATCGTATTTCCCATTCTTATATGATTTAGAAGGGATTTAGGTTTCCACATTCCAAATTTCACACTTCTAACCAGAAATGCACACTAGGTAGCATATTCTCCCCTTACCTGCCTGGCTAATCCTACAACAGGAAAACATAATTGAACGAAGCATACCACTTAATAGCTTGCCACTAAGTAGACATTGTTCAGCAATACATTTGGAGAGGAAGTGATGCTAGGTTTGTACTTTTCATTAAAAAGTCGTGATGCAGTGCTTTGAATTGTTCATGGTTTGTTTCTGTTTTGAGAGAGAGAGTGAGAGAGAGAGACTTTGATAAGTGATACTCTAATAAGAGAGACAGACAGACAGACAGAGAGACAGACTCATGGACATACAGACAAACAGGCTCACGGACAGAGACAGAAAGAGACAGAGACAGACAGACATAGTGACATAGAGACACATAGAAAGGAAGAGAACAATGAACAATGAACAAAGTTTATTCTTCAGGCCACCAGCTCTTAGAATGGTGTCTAACTAAGCATATCAAAAGCCACAATAAAGCATGACTTATATGGCAACTGTCAAAACATAACTAATGTAACATGTGACTTTCCAATAATGAGACCAAATTATCTACTTTAAGCAGTTGTGTACATTAAACAGTTATTCAATATCCATTCTCCCAATTTTCAACATATTCCTGCCGTACTATCAAAGCATTGAAAAAATACAAGCTGAGGTTGCTGAATGGAAGAAACTGAACCATGTTTTAGAAAACTCACGTTTGGTTGGTTACTAGAGTCCAAATACTTATGTCAAAGCTTTTTAGATCCAGCATGTAAATATACAAATGTATATCAATGGAGCTGGTAGATATTCAATAGCCTTTCTGTTGTTCCTAGTTACAGTGTCAGTAGCAGATGAATTATGTAGAACAATCGCGACATCAAAGACGAAAATTTCATTATGAATTATAAGCTCAGCTGTCATCAAATGTTTCTACACACAAACCATTTAGTGGTATACATTCAAACATATCTCAGATCTCTCGCAGCGAATTGCTAAATTTATTTCTGGAGGTATCTTAAGAGTTTATAGAGAAGTTTCTAATCATTAAAGATCATTATTAAATTAAGATGAATCTGTCTTAACAAAATATCTTTAATTTGCAGCTGTTGCACTAATGTTATGAATTAACAAAATATTGATAAAACCATCATTGGAACTTTGCTACTCTACAAAGTGATGTTCCAATACCCCTGCACCACGATTATTTTGCTAGTACATCCAGAATATTGATTCATGCAGAGATGTAGCTAATGTTTTAGTACTAATACCATATGCTTGTCTCATCAATTTAATGTCAGTATAATATCAAAATTCAACATATTTTTCCAACAGAAAAGGCAAATTTCTTTCAAATCTTTACCCTCATTCGTTTACAATATCGACCCTTGTGAAATCATTTCCAAGCTTGAGGCAAAGATTTAGCTCTACTCGTGAAAGAAGAGTGAATCAATGTTGCCCACACCAATATTGCAGTCAAGCCGATGAAATCAATTATACTTTTGGTACAAATTCTAGTTGAAGTACTCTGAGATAACATGGCAGCAATAAATTACATAAACAAGAGAAGTTTCAACGGTGGTACATAAAAAAACCCATTACTGTCAACAGTATGCGAGGAACAATTGATGGTACAAATCCGATAAAATGTCAGTTTTGCAGTGCTGCATCAAATTACTGTTTAGCAGCAGATCTCTAATGGTGTGAGCTAATTACAGTGCCCGTACTGCCCACCATAATGTTCATGTCTGAACAACAGCAACATCCAGACTGGCTCTTACTGAAACCACGAGTAGAACTCTATGGTAAATACAAAGGCACATACGTGCAAAGATGCTCTCTGAATCGGATTTGTTCATCAGTTGCTATGCCAGCAATGCTTAGGTCATAATACTGTACCACAGCAATGATGTATGCAATTTCTAACATATGAAAGACGTCCAACATCAAAAGAAAGACACGGTTTGCAACCTCCAAAACATCTCATAAATCACACTTCAGACTCTAAGGAAGAAAGGCGGCAAGAAGGTGTAGACCGTCACCTGCCTAACCAGTAAACCCTGAGGTTCTGGGTTCGATTCCCAGCCCTGCCTGCACAGTGGGAAGTGCGGGTTCGATCCCCACTTGTGCCCAGACTTTTCCCACCGTTGGGTGATGACTCAGGTGCTAGTCTTTCGGATGTGACAGTAAACTGATGTCCTACGTGCAATATGCATTTAGCACATGTAAAAAAGCCCACAACAACGAAAGACTTATCCCCGGTGAGACTCTATAAAAAAAAGTCTCTCTGATAGGGAAAGAGATATATACGCAAACAGGAAGATTTCTTTTTCAAAAGGTGGCACAGCACGTGAGGCGCTACGCTCATTCCAAGGGAGAGTAACCCGAATTCATCCGGAGGAGGGAATAGGGAATCTGCTGTGACTGAAATTTTAAAAACCCAAACTAGAAACGGATTGCAACTGTCTCTGTATTCTCTCCCTTCAAAAGAAGCAAGGGGGCGTTAGAACACGTCTGCCATGTTCTCCTGACGAAAACATTAATGTGTGGACATACTGACGGTGTGACCTGAACTTAGTTACCTGAAGGTATACTACTGGGAGGACAATGACACTAGCGACAAACTGAACCAAACAACCAAAACACTATTTCTGTAACGGTCAGTCATACCAGTAATACTTTCCCTTAAGAAGTTTCCTTCTGCTCTTTCTTTCCTTCTGAACACCGTCCGGATTCTTTTCCACCTTAAGTACAAATTCTAGCGCACTGACAATTTTGACGATTGTCACTAACTATAATATCTGTCTCTGAATGTGACCAGCCAGCTGCAATCAGGATAGAAAACGACATGCAATGACTCGTTAATCAGTGACAGTGCTTCCTCTGCCAAAATGGGGTGTTGTATTGTCCCAGAACTGACGGTTATCCTCTACAATGCGTATATTTGGTGTCGAGTATGTTTCGTCATCCATAGTGCTGGCCAGAATAGGTCTTAACTCTCATCGGAAAAATATGCGTGTGTTTAATGTTTTTGTCACCCGCTGTTCTATGTCCATTTGCAGTTGGAAAACTCTCGTGAAAAATAGGTTTTCGTCATCAGCTGTTTCTTCATGCGTTCGTAATTGGAATGCTGATTTTTCAAAAGTCTTATTTGAAAGATTTACAGAATAATGGATTACACTGGAACGAAACAAATGCAACTGGATAATCCCAAAGGAGCTAG
>CM054134.1:95425160-95427660 GCA_028751875.1 Rapana venosa
GTTTGTAGCGAGGGTCACAATTTTCCTCCTCAGAGTCATGTTTCTGCTCTGAAACAGAAATATCAGCATGTGATACACCACACACACACACACCACACACCACACACACACACACACACACACACACACACACACACACCGACCACACCCACATTTACACACACACGCGCGCACGCACACACACACGACCACACCCACACTTACACACATGCGCGCGCGCGCGCGCACACACACACACACACACACACACACACACACACACACACACACACACACACACACACAGCATAGCAGCAATCCCTGACACACGCTTTAGACAGTCATGAACAGAGGAGGGTTGACACAACCATAGTCTACTTCCTTGTTTAAACTCAAGCGTTTTGCTTGGGGTTCAGCTGACTAGACCCTGGCTACTTTCTCTCTGTCTCTCTGTCTGTGTGTCTGTCTGTCTGTCTGTCTGTTTGTCTGTCTGTCTGTGTTTCTGTCTGTTTGTCTGTCTGTGTGTCTGTCTGTGTGTCTGTCTGTGTGTCTGTCTGTGTGTCTGTGTCTGTCTGTCTGTCTTCCTTCTTGTATGTTGTCTTTAGCTGCGATCTAGTTGCATTACATGGACGGGGGGGAGGGGGGGGGGGGTAGAAAAAGACTACCCGTTGTAGACCAAACACATCACAAACCTCAGGTACGCCGATGACACATTACTCATGGCCAGTGACATCACACGCATGAAAACATTGTCTACAGAGGCGATGCAGAGGGCGACACTGCTGGCCTTAAGGTCAATGCAAAACGGACCACAGTGGCGCACATTAATGGTAGACCCCCCCTCAGAATATCAAAACCAATGAAACAGATCTGGGGAGTACATGAAATATTTCACGTATTTAGGCTCTGTAAAAGAGAACAAGGGGCTCCCGTCTACAAGACGTCAAGTCTAGAATCGGTAAGGCCAGGCAAAAGAGGATTCGCTTAAACACCATGTGGACAGACAGAGGCAGACCTAAATGCCTCCAACTCAGAATTATTGTCAACACACTAACCTGGCCTGTGTTGCTGCAGGGGTCAGAAGCATGGACACTACGAACATGGGGAAAACGGGCAAATAAAGGCGGCTGATGTAGGGTTCTGCAGACGATCGAGCTTTAAGAGTGAAATGGTCAGACAGAAAAACCCATGAACGAATTCTTGATGACCTCTCAGCGCCAAGACAGAATTCAGCTGAAAGGTTGAGGGCAGAAGGAAAAGAGGCAGACCACCAACATCCTGCATTGCCAACATCACGGAGGTCAGTGGTCTGGGAGGGCTTCACAGGCCTCAGCTTCTCCAGGGCCCAGCATAGTGAAGGCGGCGCCCAACTCCTCTCCCTTCGCCGCTTTACCTTCCCTGACCCTAAAGAGGGCAGGTACCCGTTTACAGCTGGGTGAACTGGGGGAATGTAGTGAAGCCAAGGCGCACAAACGGTCCCCCATCCACGTGGTAACCACGCTCAATGCTGCTTAACTTTAGCTTGGGGAAAGCGAGTGCTCTGACTACTGAGCTATCCCGTCCCCTGCTCCTACATTCTAAACAAGTTTTACAATGCAACCCCCCCCCCCCCCCCCCCCCCTTAGAAGCGGAGTGTAATCGTCCGTTGATGTGCACACGGCACCCACCGCGCGCGCTGAGAAGATCTATTGATCGAAATTTTACATACCCCTACATGGTGTGTGTGTGTGTGTGTGTGTGCTCGATTTTGTTTTACGTCTCTTCACTAAATGTGATATTAGACACAAAAAGGCTAGGGGATGGGGGGGGAAAAGGGGGGGGGGGGATCTGGGAGGTGGTTAGGGGGGTAACTTACTAAATCTACAATAAACAAGTAAGAAAATACAAATCTAAAGTAACTCTTAAGTACAGAACATTAAAATCACAATAATTTCTAATATAATCTAACCAATAAACAATAAAACGATGTTTTTAAAAACTATAACAAACAAGAGAAAATAATTAGAGTCCACAGAAAGGTGGTGTCTTTAGAGTCCAAAAATATTATAATAATAAACCAATTGGACTGTGCAATAATGATTTGGAAAAAAAAAGAAGTAGAAGATCACTGAAAAATCGCCGATGACGTTGACGAGGTAAGAACAGATATGCAGCTTTTTAGCATGCTGCATATCAAGATATGATCAACAGTTACACTATGGCTACATATACAAAAGACATGCTCAACGTAGTTTGTCTTAAAATAGTTCAGTTTCCATCGACTAGCTAGAGAAACAATTTGTTTTATACGATAAGAATCAGTTTCGTGTCTTTTAACAAAAGACTCAAATTTTATCATTTCTTCATATACATCTAGTCAGCCAAGTATCTTTTCCTCACACTGGAATAAATCTTGCTGCGTTTTTTGAACGAGGTGACAACATTCCTGTAGTGACAGATGGAGCTTTAAACTTGCCCCAGCTATTCATCTTTTGGCCCCTTTTTGTGCTAAAATGTCAACTTTTTCATTGTAATATACCAG
>CM054134.1:95432660-95437660 GCA_028751875.1 Rapana venosa
TAAGTTATCAATATATGACATTATATGTTTTGTGCCCAGTCCCCTTCCCGCTGTCCCCTTGTAAATGGGCATCTTGCTTATTAAAATAAACGTTTGTCATTGTCATTGTCTCTGTATCTCTTTTTCTGTGTCTGTCTCTGTCTGTTCTCTCTCTATCTCTCTGTCTGACATTAACTCTCTTGCAAAGACATTGCAAAATAGCACTGATGATCTTGTCAAATGGACTGAACTAAATCACATGTCTATACACCCCCAAAAACAAAATGCATGCTTATCACTACCAGACAAAAGCGACAAAATCTATCTCATAAATTTTCTCCAATCCATATTGAAAAGGAAACAATAGAACAAGCCTCTCACTACAAAGTTCTAGGAGTAACAATTGATGAAAGTCTCAGCTAGTACCATCACATATCCCATCTGTGCAAATACATGTCTCAAAGAGTATACCAATTGACTAAAATCAAACATTTTCTTGACTTTCATTCAAGAAAACTATTCTTTCAAGCTTAAATACAATCCTCAATAGATTATGCTTCAACCCTGTGGGATTCTGCTAGTGCAAACACTATGAAACCATTATTAAGTCTGTATAAACGTGCTCTTAATCTGGTTCTTCTGAAGAAGACTACCTTACTAGAAGTGGATTATACTCAGTTAAATATTCTTCCCCTACACCAAAGACTAAGATTTAACAAAGGCATCATGATGTTTAAGATAATGACAGGAACTTTTCCCTCATCCTTAAAAGACAAGTTCCCAATGAATCATTCCAGAAATACTGAAAAGCCATGTGTCCCAATCCCAAGAATAGATTTGTTCAAATCTAGCTTACTTTACTCAGGCCCTGTGCTGTGGAACTCCCTTCCTGACTCATTTAGACAACACCAATTATTAACAATCTTCAAAAGTCATTTTTTCATCCACTTGATGCATCAAAAATAAAAATCCACAATTGATCTGTTGGAAACAAAGTAAATATATCCTCCCTTACATTATTCCAAATTATCCTCTCTCCCCTCCCCCCCCCCCCCCCCCCTCTCTCTCTCTTTCTCTTTTCTAATTTGTTTGTTTGTTGTTGTTTTTTCTTGTTCTTGTTTTTTTGTTTGTTTGTTTGGGAGTGTGGTTTTTTGGTTGTTTTTTTTTTTTTGGGGGGGGGGGGGGTGGGGGTGGTGTTCTGGGGTTTATTTTGTCTTTTGCTTGGGGTTGTTTGTTTGTTTGCTTGTTTTTTTTCCTTTTCTCTCTTTTTCTTTAAAAAAAAAGTTTTTTCCCTTTACTGTTTAAAAGTATGAATACTGAGTGCATTTTAAATGTGACCCTACGGGCGGGGACTGGATGTAAAAAAGCACATGAGTACTTATTCATTATCCTGGAAAAAAAAGAATTTGTTTCTATTACTTACAATGTGTAGATGTTCTTTTTATGACTTTATTGGCTTTCACCCCCACTCTTTATTGTGTGAGTGTTTATTGGGTATTGCACTTATTTTATTATCATGATAGTCAATTTGTATGAGTATAATTAAAAAGTGTTTGTGCTGACCGTGTGCTCTGTGAGTATCATATATTAAGTATTATCCCTGAAACAACCCCCCCCCCCCCCCACACACACACACACAACACTCACACACACACTCACTCACTCACTCACATTCTCTCCCTCAATGACTGTATAGGTTTAGATTTCTTCTTTGTTTTGTTTCTTGTTTTTATTGTGTGAATGTATGGGTATTGAATTTATTTCATTATCATGACATATAATTTGAAACGAGTATAATAAAAAATGAGTGTTGATGGGATCGCATACTGTTTTGGGAATTATATATTGGATATTATCTCTGAAATACACACACACACACACACACACACACACACACACACACACACACACACACACACACACACACACACACACACACTCTCTGTCTCTCTGTCTCTGTCTCTGTCTCTCTCTCACCTTTATCGTCTTGCTTATAGTTATAGTGTATCCTGATGAAGGATTCATATTTTGTATATTCAATACTTTATTGAACTTGCCTCTGTACTTAAGTTTTAATGAGTGCCCTATTTCAATATCTTATAGTTATGTGTAACAAGTATATGTACCATTTGACAATGTGTAGATGTTTATCTTTATGACTTATCAAGTTTGGTTGTGTTATTTTTCTTGGCTCTGTTGTTGTTCTTGTTGTTGTTGTTTGTGTTTTTCTCTTTTTTCCTTCTTTTGTTGGTTTGGTTTTTCTTTCTCTTTTGTTTGTTTGTTTGTTTTGGTTAGGGTTTTTTGGGGGGGTCGGGGTGGGGGTGTGTGTTTTTAGGGTTTTCTTTTATTTGTTTGCTTTGGGGGGGGGGGGGGGGAGTGGGGGGGGGGGCTGTTTTGAAAAGGGATATTTCCCCTTGTTTCTATTGTGAGACTGTATAAGTGTTGGGTTATTATTATTAAGATGTATCCCTACGGGCGGGGACTGGATGTAAAAAAGCACATGTGTGCTTATTCATTATCCTCGAAATAATAGAATTTGTCATTTGTCTTTGGTTCTCTTTCTCTGTCTGTCATTCCCCCACCTCTCTCTCTCTCTCTCTCACCCTCTCTCTCTCTCTCACTCTCTCTCTCACTCTCTCTCTCTCACTCTCTCTCTCACTCTCTCTCTCTCTCACTCACTCTCTCTCTCTCTCTCTCTCTCTCTCTCTCTCTCTCTCTCTCTCTCTCTCTCTTCTCTCCTCTCTCTCTCTCTCTCTTTCGCACCTGTGGCCCGTGATCCAATACTGATGCATCTTGAATGTCAGGCCATCTGTCCAAACCTTGTCAAATGTTTTGTTTGGTTGTTGTAGTGTTTTTGGTTGTGTTTTGTTGTTTTCTAGGTCTATCCGGACTGCGATGGAATGCTTCTAGCCTTGGAGGGCGTCTTCTCTTCCATTTCTTGGCCAACATAACTACGCAACCTGGTCTCTCCGTGGACCTGTGCTGTCAGAATGCAGCCTGGCTGTCAGAGAGCATCTCTTCCTTCTCCAGGTACCAGGTCAGTCTGCTGTTGATGAGCCTCTCCCTCAGCTTCCCAACACAGCTGGTCAGGACTTACTGGCCTGTAGCTGTCCGCTTAGGTTTTGACTTTTTCCCCTTCTTTGTAAATCGGAATCGTTGTAGCAACTCTCCATGACTGGGGTACTGATGCTGTAAAAGCAGACTGGCGTTGAGAGAAATTGACTAGCGTCTGTTTTGCTGATGGTCCCAGGTTTGGCAGCATTTCGTTGGTAAGGCAGTCGTTTCCCGGTGATTTCTCTTTCTGTATGTGTTTGCGGGGACGGGATAGCTCAGTGGTCGAAGCCCTCGCTTTCTCCCCCAGCTAAGGTTAAGCAGCGTGGAGCGTGGTAACCAGGTGTATGGGTGACCGTTTGCGCGCCTTGACGTCAGTACAGTTCCCCCCAGTTCACCCAGCTGTAAATGGGTACCTGCCCTCTTTAGGGTCAGGGAAGGTAAAGCAGCGAGGGAGGGGAAATGGGCGCCGCCCTCAATATGCTGGCCTCTTTTTTATATTGTATTTATTTTATTCTTTTATATCGATGATAATGGAATAAGCATTTATGTGCTTTTTTACATCCAGTCCCCATGTGTATGCGGTTTTGTAAATTCTGTCATCTGTTCCCACCGGCACACAATAGCCTACTCTTACGAAAAGCGGAGCAGGATTTAATGTGTGCGCAAAATGTGATTCCTCTTGAGAAGTTAAAGTTTCTGATGCCTCACTCCCCTACGACCACATTGGTTATGGGACACCTTTGCCTTTGGTTTGTTTTTCTCTGTGAAAGGCTCTTTTATGATTTCTTCCACTGAGTCCGCATTCCTCCTGTACTGCTCCTGATCTGTCAGTGCTTCTTCTTCTTCTCTGTCCTTTGGGATGTTTATGCTGCTGCTGCTGCTGCTTTCCTCGAAGGATGTTGATGGTGGTGGTAGTTATGATGTTTGTTGTAGTGGTATTGGTGGTAGTGGTGGTGGTGGTGGTTGTGGTGGCGGTAGTGGTGTGTGTGTGTGTGTGTGTGTGTGTGTGTGTGTGTGTGTGTGTGTGTGTGTGTGTATGTGTTTGAGTGGTTTTGTTTTGTTTTTGCTGGGTTTTGTGGTGGGGAGGGAATGGGCGGTCTGTTTTTTAGTCCCTCCCCATACTTGAGTAACCTGTTGCGAGTAAAAAAACAACCAACCCACTTTTAACAGGGGCTGCAATACTGATATTTTTGCCTGGGCTATTTTGCTTGGCATTCCTAAGCTTAATACAACGGGGACGGGGGTGGGGATGAGGGGCGGGAGGTCGGGTACCGTTTTCTTAATCATGGCACTTTGGAACCATCATAAGACCGTACATAACAATAATAATAATAATGATAATAATGATAATGATAATGATAATAATAATAATGATTATAATAATAATGATAACAACGACGGTGACTATAATAATAATAACAATAACAATAATAATAATAATAATAATAATAATAATAATAATAATTAACGATAATAATAATGATAATAATAATAACCATCATCATCATCATGATAATAACACTACTACTACTACTACTACTACTACTACTACTACTACTACTACTACTAATAATAATAATAATGACGATGATGACGACGACGACGACAACAACAATGACAATCATGACGATCATGATGAAGCATCGATGATGATGGTGATGATGATGATGTTAACCAAAGTGTGGAACTTATAGCACTGAATCCTGTACAGCAAACGGATCAAAGCCCTTAAGTATTACTACTACACACTGGTTGGGCTGAGACGTTTGCAGGTATAATTATCCTATAAGCAGTCATACTACGACCACAGAAATGGAAAGCAGAGGATGAACATCAATTACTATACATCGCCCACTCAGACCATGTTGTTGAACAGGCCGGTAACCGCTTAAACGAATCCATTCTCTATAGGTATGGCGCCAGCGTCAAGAAGAATGTTTAGTCTGCACTCTATTCATGATGATGTG
>CM054134.1:95445160-95450160 GCA_028751875.1 Rapana venosa
ATAACTAGTAAGTTGTTGTTGTATTTGTTTTTATCTAGTCTATCTTTATTTATCGACTTTATTCATTTATCCAGTCATTTATAAAAGGAAGTGGGTTTTTTAAAATTATCTAGTCTATCTTTATGTATCGACTTTATTCATTTATCCAGTCATGTATAAAATAAAGTTGGTTTTTTTTAACCTTGTCTCTCAGTTTGAGTTACTGGCAGTTTGCTGTTCATTTCTTGTTTATTTATCTATTTCATTCCTTTATCTAGTCTTTTTTTTCACGTTGTGAGAGTAAATTCTTTTTCTGACTGACAAAATTATCAGCAGGCAAGTAGGTCTGGTCCTATTAGACTGATAGTTACAAAAATAAAGAAAAGGAGTGGGGGGGGGGGGGGGGAGAAGTGATTAGATAACGACTTATCTTGTAATGCCATATTGGTAAGATTCTATCGAATCGGGTTTTGCTGTATGTGTGTGTGTGTAGATTACGACTTATCTTGAAATGCCATATTGGTAAGATCCTATCGAATCGGGTTTTGCTGTGTGTGTGTATGTGTGCATGTGCGCGTGTTGTATTATAGTGCGACGTATCGAATGGCACAGTTTGAACAGTGTTACGTTTGATTGCAATGCGCAATATCACTCCCTGATAGATTTTGTAAGAGGAGTGGTAGGTTCGGGGATGCGGGATGTTAGGATTCTGGCCCTCAAAGGAATGATGTGAGGCCACGAAGGGGTGTTATGGTAACACAACTTATTGTTTTCATCTACCAAAGAACACACACCTGTAACAAAGATATCATAAAATTAAGGTAACTACTCTATCCATATTGAACCAGGTACATCATTCATGAAAGGCACACACAGCACATAACTATATCGTCGTCTAACTGAATGTAAGAAAACCAAATTCCTTTCATCACTCATACCAAAATACCAAGTTATTCCTAGGGAACCAATACAGAGTATATAATTGTAAATCCAACAATCACAGACTACAATTAATTAGGAAAATCATTTCCTCAGTACTCTCAACTGACACTATCTTAGTAATGTCCAACAGAACTTGGTCTATACTAAGATCTCTTTTATAACATTGGTCCTTATCATACCTCATGGATATTGTAGCACCAGAGAAAGAGAGAGAGAGAGAGAGAGAGAGAGAAGAGAGAGAAGAGACAGAGACAGAGACAGACAGACAGAGACAGAGACAGATAGAAACAGGGACAGAGACACAGAGAGAGGAGGCAGAGACAGAGCAGGCATAATCTAGAGTGTCACAGATATGACATGTATACAAAATGTCAACTTTCGATGCAAATGACTGACCACACACATAACCACACCATAGGTCCTAGCCTAACATCTTTAACTTCGTCATTACCACAGGGTGCCCAGCCAGGCCTAGTCCTGTTACCAACTTAAATCCTACTGTTCAAGTCTTAAACTCTCAGTCACTTCATTCCACAGTCGTTTACCCCAACAACTTTGCTATCAATCTACATTATTTTTCCCGTGTCAACACGATTTATAACTTTATCTCAATAAAACATAAAACATCCCAATATTGATTAGTCACTCATGAGAAAAAATAAATCCACGATCACATTATTATTAAACATCAAAATAATTCTTATGTCCTTAGCCAACTCTTTTTGTGTGCAAAGCAGCTACACACACTTTCACTGAACCAGATCAACGAATGAATCAATAATTATTACATTCAGTCAATACACACAGCCTGAAATGCAATCCTTGACTTACTCTCAGCTTAGTCACAGACACTATATGACATCAGCATTAACATCAATAAACCTCTATAACCAACAACCAACTGCTACATTAAAAAGAAAGAGAATTCTCACAGCTCAAGCAGAAGAAACATGGATGTTTTCTGTTTTAAGTTATCTTGTAGAGCTTCATCAGTCAGCCCCTCTTGTATTAAGAATAAAACGTCACCACTGACTTTGTCACCAGACAGCACACAAGAGAATGACTTTAAAAACGCCACACATCCTGTTATTATTATTACAGTTTAGTGGCAGGGCTGTGATTCCCACTGACCAATGGACGTACTTGGAGACAGATTCTAACCAATCCTAAATACGCCTTGGAGTCAGCTGACAAACAAATAATTTTTAGAAACTAAGAACATCCAATAGTCTAGCTACACCACAAGAGAGGAGTGGGGAGGTGGGGGGCTGTATTATCTTTGAAATACACACACGCACTCTCTGTCTCTGTCTCTGTCTGTCTCTCTCTCTCTCACACATTTTATCGTTTTGCTTATAGTTATGGTGTATCCTGATGAAGGATTCAAATTTTATGAAGAAGAGGGGGAATGAAGTCTTTCCCATGTTCACTTCAGGTATGGTATAGTTTACAGCATATTGAATCACCTTGAAGTGTTTGCCTGGGGGCCGAAATTGTCAAGGTTTACCCTATTCCTTGGGACCTGATGAGCCACAGCTACTTAGCATAGCTGACACTCTCTCAGGGCCCGCTTCAAAGGAGACCCTCTTGGTGATGGGATACCAACAACTCAGTGTGTCATGCTTTAACCTACACTTCTCCACCCCACACAGCTGGCCACTTGACACAAGGGGATGGGAAAGGAGTAGACACTTGGACTCTGTTCTTTACAAAGACCCATGCCCCAACATGAACTAGCTAGAGGTATAGGCGTTAACAAAAGTTGCCAGACAGTGCACTGACACCTGCCTCACTTACAAGGAAACGTTAATCTGTTAATCCGTCTTTAAGTCAACAAAACCATGAAGTTTAACCAAGCTAAACATGTCCCATCTACAAGAGGAAGGGGGAAAGAGGGGGAGGGGGGGGGGTTCAATTCAAAAGTTATAGTGTGCAAAGTGCATACTATAACAATTTTATTCCACATCTCTTCTCAATTTGTCACACTTGCCCCTCCCCTTTCCCCTATGCCCCTCCCCCACCACCACCCTCCCCCCCCCCCCAAAAAAAAAAGAGATAAAAGGGGAGGGGATGAGAAGGGAGGGAGGGTGGTTATCAAGTTACGCAAAAAAAAACTAACAATGGAGGTTATGTACAAGTGACCTTACTGACTTTTACTTTTGGGCAAGTATCGTTCATGGCTACAGATTTTCCTTTTCAGCAGAAGCCGTGCCAGACAACTCTGACTGGCTTAGGTATTGCTGATGTTTGGGTGCTTTGTCTATCAGGTGATGTTGTGCCTGCTGCTAATGTTCAGATACTGTATTGTGGTATTTTTCTATGATAAATGTGTTGTTGTTTTTCTTCCAGTTTTCGGGGGGGGGGGGGGGGGGGGGGGTTATGTATAGCTTGTAAACCCAGGTGAATTTCTCTTATTTTGTGAGATAGTTAAGTCTTGGAGTTGAATTGAATTGAACTGAATAGCGTTGTTGTTGTTGTTGTTGTTGTTGTCGTTGTTGTTTAAGTTGTTGTTTAATGTCTGTTGTTGTGGTGGTGGTAGTAGTTATTGGTGGTGTGATCATAATTATTTGCCCTTGTTTTGAGTTCAGCCATATGTTTTGTACATAGCTCACCTTAAGTTGCCTTGGGGGTGAGAGGGGTTAGAGGGCTTGGTTTATAATGTACTGGCGCACTAACACACATTAAATAGACAGACCAGCAGACAGACCGACCGACAGACAGACACAAACATACACACACAGGCTGCACTACACACACACACACACACACACGCACGCACAACACACACACACACACGCACGCACACACACACTCGCACACGCACGCACACACACACACACACACACACACACACACACACCACAACCACACCAATCCGTCTATCCAATCCAACTCAGTCCAGTCCAGTCCACCCCAATCATGTTATTATTTATAATCCTGCCGTCATAGAGGCCTTATCAGGGATATTAAATCTCAGTTAGCAATTAAAGCTCATTTTAAAACGATGCAACTACATAAGTACACAGATTAAAACACCAAGGTTAAAAATATAAAGAATGAGCGAGTCTGAAAAATTCCTCGTTCCAACACTCTAGCCAACCATGAAGGTCAGACAAGGACGATCACAGTGTTGTGTAACAGACACACAGATGATGCAAGATGCGCTGGGCCTGACTCGTCAGGCGCTTAACGGCAGCACATCGCATCTTTGCTCATATGACAGACGACAATGGCGACGACGGTGACCACAGACACAGACACTTCAAAATGGAAATAAAACCAATACCCCGAGACCTAACAAGTAACATCCGTGTTCGTAGCGGGCGCGCGCGCGTGCATACACACACTAGCTTACTCATATCACCAGCGCGCGTCACATAGACAAACACACAACACACATACACATAAACTCACACTATCGTGCGTGCACGCTAACACACACACACATACTACACACACACTACAAACACACTACAAACACACACACTACACACTACACACACTACAAAAACAACAACCACACACACACTACACACACTACAAACACACAACACACACTACAAACACACACACATACACTAAACACACTACAAACATACACATACACACACTACACACACACTACAAAACACACACATACACACACACTACAAACACACACACACTACAAACACACACACACACACACTACACACACACACTCACACCCATACACACACACACTACACTACACTACACTACACTATACTACACTACACTACACTATACTACTACACTACACTATGCTACACTACACTACACTATACTACACTACACACTGTGCGCACATGCATGCACGCGTACAACTGCAGACAGGGACGGAAAGAGAGCACGACCGAAACACACAGAAAGAGAAACACTATAATACTGCACTGACCTTGTTTTGTTCCAAAAAAATTACTGTGAAACAGGAAATCAACCGTTGACCAAGCAATCAGCAGGGTAGTACTAGTCTTCACACCTTAGACTGCTCTACTCAACTGGACAGAGAGCGAACACTAACTACACTCTACCTAAGCGAAAATCCCCTAAACAGGAAT
>CM054134.1:95460160-95465160 GCA_028751875.1 Rapana venosa
CCAGGTAAACCTGTCTTTAAATTTGTCAGTACAGTATGTAGTTTTAGCCTGGTGATTGATTTTTGTCACAGTTTTACTTTTTTTTAGCTTGTTTACACCACTGCTTGTGAACTGTAAAGTGTGATTTTTTTGTCATGTTCGTTCCAATTAGCATCTGTACTTTTTAGCAGAGGGAGTTTGCATAGCACCAACAATCTTGAAGCTTATATTGTGCTCAAAAGACATCATTAGTACGACGACTGGTAGACAGAATTCATGTCGTCTTCATGATTATGCTCAGTGCTGTTATTATTCTTAATCAATTTTACATTTAAAAAAAGACAGAATAAAAGATAAGTACCAAAAAAATCATCAAAAAAGGAAACAGGCAAGTAGCAAAGATTGAGAAGTAGCTAAATAAAACATGCAGTGAAACATATCTTCCCACAAGCAACAACACAAACTACTGCACATCAAGGAAGAAAAGTATAGTCAAACATCCAGACAAGTGACCACCCAAACAACAAGTAAACAGGTAAGAAACAGCAGACGACTGTTCAGACGAGCCCTGGAGGAGAGAGACAAGCACGGACAGTGTGGTAGGTAAGATCATGAGGCCATCACAGCCCCAAAGTCAGAGGCGTTGAACTAGCAGGACATAAGAACAACACAATCGAAGGAACAGTATCAGTCTGGTCACCCCTGTACTTGAAACAACACTGCACATGAAATAAGAGCTAACAGCATAAAGGGCAGAGATTTTTGTTGTTGTTGTTGTTTCTCTCTCTCTCTCTCTCTCTCTCATCTCTTCCCTCTCTCTCTCTTCTCTCTCTCTCTCTCTCTCTCTCTCTCCTCCTCTCTCATCTCACACACACACACACACATACAACATATACGCGCTCGCGTGCAGTGTGTTGCAGTTTGTCCGTGAATGGAGTGAATAAACAGAACAGAAAAGATTGCGACCAAATGCATTCTCTGATTAGTTGCACGCGACTGTCTAATGTCATAATTATGTA
Organism: Rapana venosa; assembly: GCA_028751875.1. Lineage (NCBI taxonomy): Eukaryota > Metazoa > Mollusca > Gastropoda > Neogastropoda > Muricidae > Rapana > Rapana venosa. Next base: position 95,461,159 of record CM054134.1, read on the forward strand.
TATAATATAATGCACACATAAACATTTAAAGAAGTGATTCATATACAAAAGAGTGTATCAAATTTAAGGATTAGATACAAATGATCAAAAACAAACTTCAAAAGAAAAAACAACACCATAGTGTACAAAAATTTTAAAAATTATATTTTTTTAGCTTTTTTTCAAAACATTCTATTGTTTTCACTTTCTTACGTGGATCGGATGATACCAAAACTAACTGAGCTTCAGTTCATCATTTGGCAGTTTCTACTTTATCAGGTTTGGGTGGGGTGTTGGTTAGGTTTGGATTTTACCAATGGTGAGATTGTTGAGTATGCGCCCGTTTTTTTGTTTTTTTTTAATTTTCTCTCCACCATTTAGGTAGCCGTATTCCGACTTCAAGGAGTGTAGGATGTTTGAATCTGGTGGATGCTAGGATTCATTCAGGCTGACAGACAGGCAGTCTAGAGTACTTCCTTGTCAGACACTCTCAGGTCATACCACACTTCCACAGCACGTCAGTAATGCTTCATTAGCCGTGATCAATAATCATGCGTTGTGAGATCACGGTTCAGGGACCAAAAGATCCAAATATAGTTCCTGGTCTTTACCAAACGGCGAGGCACGATTAGGTAAGAATAATGATAATACATGGGATTTATATAACGCTATATCTTGTAAAAAACACAAAAACAAATCAAAGAATGATAATAAGGGTACTATGGGGGACCAGGTTACGTTGGAGACTGTGAGACAAACTTCCTTTCACATCTTTGCGACAGCCAGGTCCGAGAGTTGCAGACAACTGCTGCAGTGTTGGGCGAAGAAGATGGAATGTCTACAAAGACGGACATCAAGGTGGAATGTCTGGACCTATGCGAAAAATATCTCTTCCTTTAAGAAAGAAAAAAACAACCCAGAAGGAAATGCAACTGAAGAACAGGAAATAAAAGTGAACGTGTATGAGAAGTGGGAAAGGGGAGAAAATCAATTAATTGTCACGAAAGATTTCAAATCGAATTTCAGACAAACTAGCAAGTTTGTCTTGAAAAAGCGTGCAAAATAATTATTGTATGAGAGAAAGATAATTCTTTAGAAAAAAAGGACAAACCAAACATATAGTTTCTCATATAGATGTAACACGTCTAACATGTTATTAACTCTTCCCCCCAAAAATTTAAAGACTAAAAGCAGATTTATAAATACAGACTGGGAATCAGTGTCGAAATACGCCTTTGTCTTGTCATGTGACTACTGCCTGTGATGTACTATACACCAGCATCAACCAGAGAGGTAAGGGCAGGCAAGGCACTTTTCAACAACATGGCAATTCAAAATGATTATAGTATCTTCCAGTAGCAAGCTTATGCAGCAATAAGGACCAACTGAATGCATTAGAGTATACTTTCTGTATTAACAGAAAAAAACACCTTAAAGCAGATTTTCCCAAAAATAAAAAGAAGGGGACATTAATATAAAAGGCAAGGCTTTAAAATGACATACTAAGTCTGCCAAGGAGTTGTCTTGATAATAATGCCAAAAATAATGCCAAATTAATAGCAGAAACATGAAAAAGGTATAAAATTACTCGATGGACTATGCTTTTTTTTTTAAACGTTGGACTTTGTGTAGCGTCGCTTTATACTGAAGGATGAAAAGCACACCCATCTTTATCAATAGTCAATAGTTTCTTCTTGACACAGCTAAAATGATAATTGTCAAAGTACAGGATTCGTAACGTTATAGATATGTTGTAGTTTTCATCCTTTCATGGTTATACATGGCGTGAAAAATCGCCAACCCATAAATCATCCAAAATGACAACAATCGACCTGAACTGATACCATGGCTTTTTCTGCCTGTGTCTTTTTTTATTTCGTTGGTTTTTTTTTTTGGTTTTGTGTTGTTTTTGTTGTTGTTGTTGTTGTTTTTGGGTGTGTGTGGGTGTGTGTGTGTGGATGGTATATGTACAAATATTTAACACGTTTGTAGGAATGCAGCAACAGACTATCTTCTTTGCTATGACCATTCACTTACCTCCCTTTTCATGAAGAAAAAAAAGAAAGCTATATGATTGCTAGAACCAGAACTTAGTGCCCAATGATAAGAGAACTGTAAACGACATTAACAAGTAACAACAACAAACATCTGCACAAAACATACTAATGTGTTCTATTGACTATGGCTCTCGTAGAGTACTTGCTCATCAGCTGTTTGGCACATCGCACAAATAAAGTAAAAGAAAGATATCAGAGACTAAATATTACATAAAGATGCATTTCAATTTTTTTTTTGTTTGGGGGGGGGGGGGGGGGGGTTATCAAATATGGAAACTAAAGAATGAGCCTGAGTTCGAATTTAGCCATGGTTTAGTACTTTTTATTTTATTTTATTTTATAGAATTGTGTGGTAAAAAAACGCCCTTCTTTTTTTAACTTTCGTATATAATTTATTCATTCAGAAACACCACAGCATTCATAACAACACCAAAAAATGAGGTTACATGTCAATTCAGCAGAAGCTTTTCCACAGTTTGTGAAAAATACGGAGAACATGCATATTATATACTATACATATATATATATATATATATATATATATATATATATATATATATATATAGAGAGAGAGAGAGAGAGAGAGAGAGAGAGAGAGAGAGAGAGAGAGAAAAGCATCATGAGAAGTCTTAACTACGAAGAAAGTCGACTGAAGGAAAAGTCTAGCACCGAGTCAGCTTTTTTTTTTTTCCGGATCGTCTTCGCAGCCTTTGCCAGCAGGCGGATGCTGGGTTTTCAGCAGTTGCCACAGAACTCGCCGCTGTCGATGGTGTTGACTTCAGAGGGGCATTTGAAATCTCCCACCAGTAGCAGACTGTCTTGTGCAAGTGCAGAATCTGATAGAAAACAGAGATATACACAAACACAATAAGCAACAAATAGAGATAATGCACAAACACAATAAGCAACGAATAGAGATAATACACACACACTAAGCAACAGATAGAGATAATACACAAACACACTAAGCAACAGATAGAGATAATACACAAACACACTAAGCAACAAATAGAGATAAATGCACAAACACACTAAGCAACAAATAGAGATAATACACAAATTCAATATGCAACAGATAGAGATAATACACAAACACACCGAGCAACAAATAGAGATAATACACAATAAGCAACGAATAGAGATAATACACAAACACAATAAGCAAACGAATGGAGACAATACACAAACACAATAAGCAACGAATAGAGACAATACACAAACACAATAAGCAACGAATAGAGATAATACACAAACACACTAAGCAACAGATAGAGATAATACACAAAACCACTAAGCAGCAAATAGAGATAATACACAAAACACAATAAGCAACGATAGAGAGAGTACACACACACACACTAAGCAACAGATAGAGATAATACACAAACACACTAAGCAACGAATAGAGACAATACACAAACACAATAAGCAACGAATAGAGATAATACACACACACACATCAACAAATAGAGATAATACTCAAACACAATATGCAAAGAATAGAGATAATACACAAACACACCAAGCAACAAATAGAGATAATACACAAACGCAACTAAGCAACAATAGACAATAATACACAAACGCACTAAGCAACAAATAGAGATAATACTCAAACACAATATGCAAAAAATAGAGATAATACACAAACTCAACAAGCAACAAATAAAGATAATACACAAAACTCAACAAGCAACAATTTGACGAGATGCTTGCCTGAACTGCTCAACAGTCAGAGAGTTGCGAGTAAACCAACCAATACCTGTTCCACTGGGACTGTTGATGTATGACCGATTAGTTAAGGCAGTAGGCGCAGCCTTATAATTTTTTGTTGTTGGTTTTCTTATGAAATCCATCGCAAAACAAACAGATGAATGAATTGATAAACAAATGATTTAATAATAATAATCATCAAATGAATTAATACAAAATCTTTTTTTTTTAATCTTGTGTGGACAATAACGTT
>CM054134.1:95470160-95515160 GCA_028751875.1 Rapana venosa
TTTTGAGTTTTGTGTGTGTGTCTGTGTGTGTGAGTGTGGTGTGTGGGGGGGGGGTGGGGGTGTCTGTGTGTGTGTGTAGTGTGTGTGTGGCTGTGAGGTGGTGCCGTGTGTGTGTGTGCTGTGGTGCGCGCTCCGCCGCGCTCTGTGGTGTGTGTTGATGTGGTGGTGTTCAGTCTGTCCTCTGCGAGACGAATACTCGGCTCATGTCTGTATAAGTACAGATGCGTATCAAAGACGCAAAATTATTATGCGTTGCATCGTGCGAGCGTGCACCGGGTAGGGGGGTACAAGTCTACCTGTCTGCATTATATGCGTGCCACAGAGTACATGCGCGCGTGGGGGGGGCGAGCGAGCGGTGGATAATAATAAAATAATAATAATACTAATATAGGAATTTATATAAAGCGCCGAATCTTGTACAACAAACAAATTCGAAGCGCTTGCACTCAATCATTTACGCCATGCAACTTTTCCTCCTTCCTCCTCAAAAATAATAAAGAACATATTCCAAATTATATATGCACCTGTATGTACAAAACACACACAACACACACACACACACACACCACACACACACACAGACACCACCACAGACAACACAGACTCACACACACACACACACAACCAACAACACACACCCCGGCGAACCACACTTAGGAGATGAAGGATGGCTGTTGAAAAAGTACGAGACGGATAAGAGGAAAAGTGTCAGTAGGACAATAAGTGTTTTTTGGAGCTTGGATTTGAAAGTATCAAAATGAAGTTTTTGGCCGAAGGAAAGAGGGGAGTCATTTCCACGTGACGACCAGAAACAGAAAAAGATCGACAGCCAACAGTGGTTTTGTTTGAATCTGGGTGTTCCGTAAGCACAAAGTATCCTCTGCAGCTGAACGAAGGGAACGGGAAGGAGTGTAACAGGTGAAGACAGTTACAAAGATAAGATGGTGCAGATTTGGTGAGACATTTGAAACAGAGGGTATTGAACTTATACTTCCAGCGTCTTTTTCTTGTGAACTGGCAGCCCAGTAAGAGATCCGCCGAAGAGGAAGTGATGTGTTTCGGATATTTTTCTTTTCTTTTCTACGACCAGTCCGACTGCAGAGATTTGTATGCGTGAAGAGAAGGGGGGGGAAAGAAAGTGGGGATGGGGAAGGAGGATGGATGATGCTGGTAGGGTAGGGCCAGCCAAAATCTAATATTACAGTAGTCCTAAAACGTGAAAAATAGAAATGTGACGGCTTGGAAGTTTTGCTCAGTGAACAGATAACTTTACTGCAAAACGCGCTTAATGCGCCGTCGTTTGATGAGTAGCAAGACTGTGGCAGGAGGTTGGTGATGATTTTTTTTTTTTTCAGAGAGTGGTTGTCAAGAACTACACCTAGATACTTCAAACAGGAGGAGTTGGAACAAAAGGAACTGACCGGGGCACATACGGGGAGCACTTCATCACAGCCACTGAAAGCACTAACTCACTGACTGCACACTGGCCGCATTCTAATAGATGTTTTGTGAGGGAGAAAAGTTTATGTTTTGGAGTTGGTTCCTATAATGAGCATACGGCTTTTTTTTCTTTCTTTTTTTAAAATGATCACCCATGAGCAACATTGGCTTATTCGGTGGTTTATATAAATCGGCATTTAAGTTGTAAACTTTTGTTCCCTGTATTCTGCTGAATCATATCTATCCAGTTTTTGAAATGTCTTGAAGGCAGTAGACATATATGACAAGGAGGGAAGGCAAGTTTTCAACAGTATCACTGGCACTGAACTGAGTGTCATCGGCAAGAAATGATGATCAATATGGTGGTGTTTATTATAGTGAGAGTGGAGCACAGTGTAGAGATAAAGAGAACGGGGCCCAGGACTGATCCCTGTGGGACTCCACAAGCATTTTAACAAATTAGATTGAATTTGTTTACAATAAACTTTCTGGAATCTGTCTGTGAAGGTTTGAAGTAACCAGGTGAGGGCTGGGCCATAATACCAAACGTATTTTTGGAAGGCAGAAAAGACGAATTGAGTGATCCTATAGTGGTCGAAGGCTGCAAGATAAGTCAAAAAGTGAGGAGGGAGATTTTTTCCTCCATCAGAAGCAATAGAAGTGTATCTAAAAGTATGGAATAGATTAGGGTGGTTCGGAGCTTGTGGTTGGAAGGATAGGCCAGATTGAAAAGGGGGAAGGAAGATCAATTGGAATGAAGTACTGTTGAAGCTGTTTGAAACACCTTTTTTCCTAGTACTTTAGAGAACAAAGGGTAAGTTGAGACAGGTCAATAATTTCTTCAGAATGTTGGGATCAAGTCGTGCCTTTTCAGGTAGAGTGTGACTTATTTGCGGTTTTTTAAGGCTTGTGGAAATTCCTGACAGAAGATGAGTTTACTATTACGTGGATAATAGGTACCAGTTGTGAAGCTTGTGGAGAAAACCAGGAGCAGGTATGGATCGAGGTCGCATATTTTATAGGACATTCCTTCAGAATTGCATGATTCTTTTCACTTTTTGTGGAACAGAAGGAAAAGAGAGGAGTTGCCAGTGAACTGGGGAACAGGAGGTTGCAGGCTGAAATGAGTCCTGATTCCAGTCCTGGAGCGTATGTTTGTGGACTTTTTTGTCTAAAAGAAGGCAGAAAAGATAGATGGCGTCAACAGAGGCTGTGGGTTTTTGGGTGGTTGGGTAGGCAAGGAGCTAGTTTTTTTTTATTTTTTTTTTTTTTTTTTATTTTTGCATGACCCCAAAGGAGAATTTGAGGTGAGGGGAATAAAGAATTTTAAAATTTAAAAAATGGAGTAGCCGCAGGAGGGAGATTTTGGGAAGAGTAGTATTTCTGGTCTTGTGCCTGAATGGATTTAAGATTTGACTTTGTTTATTTGTTTTCGAAAAGCTGTTTGTTGATTTCGGTTTTTTGATTCCGCCACTGCACGTTCTAGTTGCCGGCGTTGCCTTCGCGATCAGGATGCTTGGGTATAACCAATGGCGCACAGGTCTGTCAGGTAGGAGATGGGTCAGCTAGAGGTGCATGCTCTATCATCACAAGCATTGGCGGAGAAACAGTGTTATAGTATTCAGAGAGGTCAGTGTGGTCAGAGATTTTGTGAAAAACGTTCGAAAGCTTGGTGAAGAAAAGTAATGAATTCCGAAGGCCTTAAAGATTGCAGAAGACAGTAACATATTTCCCTCTTTCTGACAAGGTTTTGTGATGCTGAGGTGGAAAGAATGTGCGAAGATCAGAATGCAGTTTCGTCATGACAAGAAACAGAGAAACAAAGATTTAATGAAGCATAGTAATCAGCCTGTCTAAAAATATTAGGCCAATCCTGTGCGTTCCTTCGTTTACCAGTTTGGGAGAGAGAATGGTTGACACAGAAAGAGAAAGACGTTTGACATCTGGAGAAGACTGGTTGTCGAAATGGAAGTTAAAAAGTCACACGAGAATTATAAGTTTAGTAGGATAGAGGCTGTATGGTCGAGGAGTGAATTGACGGGAATTCTTGATGAAAACAGAAGATGTCAGGTTTTCTTACGCTAGGAGGTGGACGGTAAAGCAGCAGATATTAATAGGGGCCAGTAAGTTGAGGTTGATTTCCGCAAACTTCAAAAGATTCCGTGTGGGAATGGCAAGGTTGTGGCTGAAAGAAAGAGCTGGTTCCAATGTGTTTTTTAAAAATTTATGGCAACCCACCTCCTCGAGCGATCTGGGAAAGAAATAGTTTTTGATATCCTTGAGGAGTCAGCTGTTTATTTTAGGGCTCATGGCCATGTGGTTTAAGCCAAGTTTCATGAGGAAGGTTAGGTCAAGTTTTTTTCAGCGAGATGAATCGGAAATGTAAGTTCGGCTTGTTCCATTTGACAGACAGACTGCACATTGAACAGACAAACTTGAAGGGATCTGAAGAGATGGAGAGGATGAAGAGAAAGTGGTGAGTTTTGGACAAGAATCCAGAGAAGAGATGAACGCGATGGTGGAAGATGTGGCTAGCGGAAGAACAGACAAGAGTTTGGATGGTGAATCGGAGTAGAAGATGGCAAAAAGGAACTAGTATTGATCAGGGATTCGGTTGTTTGACATACAATCGGAGTGGGGGGGGGGGGGGAGAAGTACACATCATCAATCAGAACAAAAAACAATTGTCAATTCACAAACAACAGAAAAACGAAAGCTGAAGGGGCGGGTGGACGCGTGTGGAAAAAGCGTTGACATCGGTTACAGAAGTGACGTCCAGAGGTGAGGGCGGAGAACACGGGAAGGGAAGCCTTGCCACTGCGATGACGCATCACCTGCCCGTGTTCCCGTCTTGGTTTTTGCCGGGCATGAATGCCTAAGCTTCGTATGTGCCGCATTATTTCAGGAGCCAGTGTGCAATGTTTTTTTGACAAAACTCAGGGTTTATAGTGGAACTCACGTGACAGTAATTAATCTTAATGTCCGATCTTCACAGCCATTTTTTCAAATTTACAAACACTGGAGTGGATGGTGGGGCAACGTGAACCACGTGCAAAACTTCAGCGGGCAGCAGGGTCAGAGTGAAAGTGGGTCACAGAGAACCAGCACAAAAAGATAAATACAACTCCATGAAGACAAATTAAATGTTGAAAAATCGACTTGAAGATGAAGAACTTATATTGAAATATTTCGAAAAGTCAATACTATGGAACACAAAGATTCGACCTAGATTCAGGGAAAAAATTACAAACATGAAGATATAAAACTTTCCACACAGGACAGGTAAAACAACACACACTACGGCACTCAAACACAAGAGACATTCGCCATGCTGCCCCAGCGCGCAAAGGTTGAACATACACGAGACACCACTATGGAGCAAAAAAAAAAAAGAAAAGAAAAAAGAAGAAAAAAAAAGAAAAAGAAAGAAAGAAAGAGAAAAAGAAAAAAGAAAAAAAAAGAAAAAGAAGAAAAAAAAGAGAAAGAAAAAAAAGAGAAAAAAACTAGGAGAAAAAAGAAGAAGAAAACAAAAGAAAAAAAAAAAAAGGAAAAAGAGAGAAAAAAAAAAAAGAGAGAAAACAAAAAAAGAAAAAAGAAAGGAGAGAAAAAGAAAAAAGAGGAGAGAAAAAGGAGAAAAAAAGAAAAAAAAAATAAAGTAAAAAAAAAAAAGACAGGAGAAAAAAGAAGGAAAGGAAGAGAAAAAAAAAGAGAAAAAAAAAAAAGAAAAAAAAAAAAAAGAAGAAAAAAAAAAAAAAAAAAAAAAAAAAAGAAAAAGAAAGAAAAAGACCCAAAGAGTTAACTGAAGCACTTTTTTAATCTTGTGCCCAGACTCCTAACAGTCCAGCGCTGACTTCTGTTGTCCATGTACATATTTTGCAAGACTCAAATGTCCTTTCTTCTTATTTGCTACTAAAATCACTCCTCCCACCCGTCCCCCTTCCACACACACACCCACACCACACAACAAAGAAGATCCCTGGACTCTTGTCCGACGTTTTACGGCTGGCACTCTACCATCCTAAACTCTGCATTTTTAACAATTATATTCCCTATATCACCTAAGCCACACAACATAAGGACATGCGACGCCTATTTCCTTCTCCTTCCTCTTCTATAAATACATGGAGTTGTCTTTTGTTTCACCATCCTCCCTGCCCACCCTCTCTATCACCCGTTTATTTGCTGTCTATCAAGTGTTCCTCCTTCTCGACTTTGGAGAGGACTGAAAAGGGGAAGGGGCACATCACCACTTTCCATTGTTTTTTTTTAAAAGGGTTCTCCTCTCCTTTTGTTCTCTCAATGCTTTGTTTGTTTGTTGTTGGGTTGATAATTATTATTTTATTTGGGGGAGGGTTTGGGGGATGGGGGAGGGTTTGTTTTAAAGGGAGAATGGATGGAGAAGCGGGTTTGTAATCATACTATCCAGTAGTCACCAAAAAAATGCTTTTGTAATCATAGTTACTAACGTCTTAGCGACTTCAGCTATCCAAACCATACACATATTTTGTGAAAATACTACGATTGTTTACACATGTCAGGGTTTTTCACTGCTCTAGTGTGTAAGTGAGCTTCGGAGCTCTTGCTGGGGAACAAATCGGTGGTCTAGAGGTAACGCACCTGTCTTAGCGAAAAGTCCAGGTCGGAAGAGTGCGGTGGTTCGAATCCCGTTTGGGCCCGAAACGTTTCTTTCTTGCATCCAATAGACCATGAGTGGTGGTCTAGGTGCTAGTATTTCGGGTGAAACTATAAACCGAGGTCCCGTGTGTTACACATTATTATTTAGCGCACGTTAAAGAACCTGCGGAAACAAAGAGAGTTGTCCCTGACCAAAAAATTCTGTAGCAAAAAGCCACTCTGATAGGGAAACAAATAGAGTTGCAGACCAAAAAACAAACAAACAGTTGCATAGACAGGAGAAAGAGAAAATAAAATGGGGGTGGCGCTGCTCTGGTGCGACCGCGCCTCGCCCCGGGAGAGCAGCCCATTTCACGCAGAGAAATCATTTTCGTGACTGAAAGTGGTAAAACTAAATTAAACTTTGAAAAACAAGACTCAACCATCCCCTCCCACCCCCAACACAACCCCTACAACTCCCCCCTCTCCCCCCCCCAAACAACAAACAACACCACCACCAACAACCCCACCAACAACAAACGATGTTACCTCCCCGCTTCTCTTGCTGACAGCAGATCCTGTGTCTCTGTCTCAAGTTCCGCCCTCTGGCTGTCTGCTTCTTCTTGCACAGTGGCTCCAAGGCCAGCTCTGCACCACCACAACACACACACACACACACACCACACACACACACACACACACACGTACGCACCGCGCGCGCACACACAACAACACGCACACGCCGCGCGCGCACACGAAACACGGCCCGCGTGCACACACAAACCCCGCACACACAAATTACTATCTGAATTAAAAAAACAAGATAATTTGACGTGACTTGACTTGACTTCACACACAACACCCACACAATGTACCATCTGGAAATATATAAAAAATGTTTCGACTGACTTCACACACACACATGCACGCACGCACGCAAGCACGCACACCACGCACACTCACGCACACACACGCAATGCACCATCTGGAAATAAAAATGGAATTTGACTTGACTTGATTTGACTTGACTTCACACACTTACACACACATGCATGATCAATACACACCACATACACACATGTATGATCAATACACATCCCATACACACATGCACGATCAATACACATCACATACACACATGCATGATCAATACACATCACACACACACATGCATGATCAATACACATCACATACACACATGCATGATCAATACACATCACATACACATGTACATGGCGCACAAACTGGCATAGAGTGGTCATGTATGTCTGCATGCACGTAGCAAAATACATACATATAAGCACGCATGCACGCACACCATGTGCCACCCGTTCCATGTATGCCTGCATGCATGCATCCATATACACATACTCACACAAATATACACACATACATACATACACACATGATCACACACACACACACACACATTATGCGCGCACGCGCGTGCGTGTGTGCGAGTGTGCATGTGTGCGTCAAGTCAAGTCAAGTGAAATTTTCATTTCCAGATAGTACATTGAATAAGCAATGCATTTGCTTTTTTGCTTTTTCTATCAAGCCATCCATCTAGGAACTAAAAAAACAACGTTTGTGTGTGTGTGAGTGTGTGTGTGTGTGTGTGTGTGTGTGTGGAGTGAGTGTATGGTGTGTATGTGTGTGTGTGTGTGTGAGTGTGTGTGTGAGAGAGTGTGTGTGTGTGTGGGTGTGTGGAGTGGTTTGTGGTGAGTGTGAGTGTGTGTGTGAAGTGGTGTTATGTGTTGAGAGTGTTTGGTGTTTGTGTGCGCCGAGTGTGTGTGGTGTGTGTGTGAGTGTTGTGTGTGTGTGGGAGAGGTGGATGTCTGTGTGTGTGGTAATGTGTGTGTGTGAGTGTGTTTGTGTGTGAGTGTGTGTGTGTGTGGTGTGTGTGTGTGTGTGGGTGTGAGTGTGTCCTGAAGACCGTTAACCTGTCTCGTGCAGCCTGTTTGAAGGATCTGGTTTCTGAACTGTGATTTTCTCGGGAGCTTGGCCCAGCAAAGTCTCTGTAAGCTGCAAGAATACTTAGTTCTGTAATCATTCGTTCTGAAGAGCAGCTTCCATCATCAGCCTGTTACAAGCTATTTTATAGCTCTGTTCTAATCACTGGGGGGTTTTTTGGGTCCATCATCATCATCATCATCATCAACATCACATCATCATCATCATCGTCATCATCATCGCCATCAATCAATCAATCATCATCATCATCTTCTTCTCCTTATCACTCATCATCATCATCTTCTTCGTGCATCTTCCTCCTTCCTTGCTTATCATCATCATCTTCTTCTTCTTCTTCTTCTTCCCCCCTCTTTGCCTTGTCAGCAACATCATCACATCACACAGCAAACTTCATCATCATTTTTCTTCTTCTTCTGCTCTATTCTTCTACCTTGTCATCATCATCATCATCATCATTTTCTTCTTCGTCTTCTCCTCCTCATCCTTCTATTGTCTTCGTCTTCATCTTTTCATCAACATCATCATCATCATCATCATCACAGCAATCATCATCATCGGTCGTCACGTCAATAATCATCATCATCATCGTTCCTCTTCTTTTGCTTGTCATCAAGAACAACGAAATTAATACTTTTCTTCTCTGTCAGTCCCAGCGGTGAAGAACACAAAGGAGGTGTGTGTGGTGTGTGTGTGTGTGTGTGTCGCGCGCGCGCGCGTGCGCGTGCTTGCCGTGTGTGTGCGTGTGTGGCGTGTTTTGTGTGCGCGTTGCGGTGTGTGTGTTGACCTAGTGCGCGTAGAGTGTGCGGTCGGTGTGTGCTTGTATGTATATGTGTTATGTTTTGTGCGTTTTGTGTGTGTATGTGGACAGAGTGGTGTGTGAGTGTGTTGTGTGTTTGGCATGGTGTGTGGTGTGTATGTGCTTGTATATGCTGAGTACGTGTGCGTGTGTATGTGTATGAGTACCGGGCGTGGGTAGGGTTGGGGGAGGGGGAGGGGAGAGTTACTGAATCTCAAAAGTATAGACATTCTTTCTTGTTAAGAGCCGAGTTTGTTAATGTTGTCAACTTCTGTTGAAACCGTCAGCAGTTGGGTTCCTTTTTTATTCTAGATTTTGTGCAATGCATTTGAATTAAGAGAACAGTTGTTATTGTTTTTTCAATTTTGTTGGTTTTTTTAATTTTCATTTCTCGTTGTTCCATAATTATACTGTTTATTTGTTTTTTCCTCGTTTTTGTGTATGTTATTGCTGCCCAATGTGCGCCACAAGCTTATTTATTATAAGTTGGGCCAAGAGTTTAAAATGAGCAAATCATCAGAACCTCTGGTCTGTCTGTCCTGTCTCTTCCCAAACACAACACACACAACACACAAACACAACACACACACACACATACACACACACACACACCCTAACCGACACACTCACACACACACACACACACACACACACACACACACACACACTGGGGACGCACGGTAACAGAAAGACTGGCAGTCAGGGAAGCGGGTGAGGACGAGGTCGGTGTGGTTGCACCACAGTGCGATGTCCCCACAGGGGCGACAGACGTGGCGAGAAGGGCTGCAGCACTGGTCTCTGCCGCATGCAGCGCCTGCTTCACACGGGGCCTGCCGCACAGCCATGAGACATTTGTATACATACAGATATACATACAGACATACATACATACGTACATACATACGTACATACAGAGATACAGACATATATAAGATATATAATAGATATACTATATATAGAGATCCTTACATACATACATACATACATACATACATACGTACAAAAATACGTACATACAACATACGTAACGTACGTACAACATATGATATCTCTCTCACTCTCTCTCTCTCTCTCCTCTCTCTGTATCTTCCTCTCTCTCTCTCCGTCCTTCTCTCCCTCTCGGTCTGTCTGTAGATACATATAGATATCACTCGCTCTCTCTCTCCTCTCTCTCTCTCTCTCTCCTGTTATCTCTCTCTCTCTCTCTCTCATCTGTATCCCTCTCTCCCCTCTCTGTCCTGTCTGTATGTATATATATATATTTTTAAAAAAAAATTCTTTTATATCGAAATAATGGAATAAGTACCTCCATGTGCTTTTTTACATCCAGTCCCCGAGTCGATATATATATGTATATATATATATAATATATATATATATATATATATATATATATATATGCTTGTGTGTGTGTTGGTGTGTGTGTGTGTGTGTGTGGTACATAGGATAAACCCTAGTGGTTAGAAACATTGCCTCGCAATCTGACGATCCGGTTCAATTCCCCGTTCAAAGAGGGATATTTTTTCCCCGGGAGTTAAACATCAGTGTAGATCCAAAAAAACCTTCCCTTTAGACTCCACTCTCCCCAAAAGTCCTTCGGATGAGACTATGAACCGAGGCCCCGTGTGCGAATGCACGCAGAACATCTTGCGCACACGTTAAATTCTGTTCCGCAGATAGATACGCATCAAACATCTCAAAGACACAAAAAGCTATATTTCATATTGGTTAGAACATTCCAAAATGACTTCAAATAAAAATGTCACGAACACACACAATATTCTGGCATGAGAGTCAGGTGTTTCCAAGTGGCTATACAACTTGTTCTAAATGAATAGTTCGGCATCTTCCACACCCCTTCGGGACCTGGATATATGGATATATTCATATACACATATACACCCACATATATATGTATGTATGTATTTTTCACAGAGGTGAGAAGAGGAGTGAGAGAGAGAAAAGAGAGACGAGAGAGAGGAAGAGAGAGAGAGAGAGAGAGAGAAGAGAGAGAGAGAGAGGAGACAATTTTATTATTCATTACGAAAGTAATGCGATGACAATACAGAATGGACAGTATACAATCTATTTTATAATAGCCTCTCTCTCTCTCTCTCTCCTCTCTCCTCCCTCTCTCTCTCTCTCTCTCTCTCTCTCTCTCTCTCTGTCTTGTGTGTGGTGTGTGTGTGTGTGGTGTGTGTGGTGTGTGTGTGTGTAGACAACGGCGTGTTGGTTGAAAATCTGAATAAACCTACCTTTTTAGGTCCCCAAAACGTTGCCAAGGTAACCGGGAAAAATCTTCTGATTCCTTGTTCTCGGCGTTAAAAACCGGGATGTTGGTAATGTTCACTGGCAGCATCTGAAGCGGATTTTTTACCGATCCCAGCCAGGAATCAAAGCTAATACTAAAAGAAGCCCGGAGAGATGCAAGTGAGGTCCATTCTGCTGTAGTGAAAACCAACAACAACAAAAAAAGTACAATAAACAAACAGGAACCGTGTTTATATCACTTGTGTTTCAGTTGATGGTTGATTATTGCTTGCATGATTGGTCAGTTTGACTGATCGTCGATGGTTGAGTAGTGGCTTTGTGAGCTATCGTCTCTCAAACCTGCCGCTTTCGTTAACTGTGTTTTTTTCTTTTTTCATTTGAAAAGAAAAACATGTCGTTTATTTCCTTGCATACATACCTCACTGTGCTTGTCTCGTGTGCTTGGAGCGAGAGAGAGAAGAGAGAGAGAGAGAGAGAGAGAGAGAGAGAGAGAGAGAGAGAGAGAGAGAGAGAGGGGGGAGAGGGGAAGAGAGAGTTGAGAGAAGAGAGGGTGGGAGAGGGGAGAGAAGAGGAGGGGGGGAAGAGGAGGGGGGGGCGAGGGGGAGAAGAGATGGGAAGGAGGGGAGAAGAGAGATGGGGAGGGGAGAGAGAGATGGGTGGGGAGGGAGAGAGAGATGGGGGGAGGGGAGAGAGAGAGAGGAGAGAGAGGGGGAGAGGAGAGGAGAAGAGAGAGGGGGGAGAAGGAGAGAGAGAGAAAGAGGGGGGAGAGAGGGGGGCGATGGAAGAAGAGAGGGGGACAGGGGAGAGAGAGAGAAGGGGGGAAGAGAGAGATGAGGAGGAGTAGGGGAAGAGAGAGGGGGGAGAGGGTAGAGAGAGGGGGAGGGAGGAGAGCGGGAGAGAGAGAGGGGGAGAAGCTGTCGAGAGGAAGGGTGGGGGGGGAGGGGGGGGGGGAGGAGGGGGGGGAAAGGGGGGGGGGAGGGGAAGGGAGAGAGAGAGAGCGAGAACAAAGGGGAGAGAGCGAGAAGAGAGAGAGAGAGAGGCGAAGAGAGAGAGAGAGAAGAGAGAGAGAGAGACGGACTGACTGACCTGGCTGACTAAACAGTTAACTTATGAATGCATGAATGAACGAACGAACGAACGAACCGAACGAACCGAACGAATAAATGAAGGAAGGAAGGACGAAACTCGGCAAGCATTCAAACAGCTAAACTATCCATAAGACATATATGTTGTTGTTTTTTGTGTTGTTGTTTTTTTTTAAAAGTCACTCACGGTAAACTGATTGTGAAAACAGTTTCATCTGGTGAAGCGTTCAGTTACAACAGGTTTTTTGATGCACGAATCCAGACAACGATGTGTATAAAGAAGAAAACCAGAAACTATAGACCTCTACACTTTCGTGTGTGTGTGTGTGTGTGTGTGTGTGTGCGTGCGTGTGTGTGCGTGTGCGTGTGTGTACGTGTGTGCGTGTGTGTGCGTGTGCGCGTGTGTGTGTGTGTGTGTTTCTTTTCCTTTCTTTTTTTCTCTCTACCTTATTATCTTATCCTTATGTTTGACTGAAAGGATACCAGAGGACCTGTTGACAAACTGCCGAAAACCAAGAATGAAGTTGCTGCCAACTTTAAGGAGTCAAAAATAATAGTTTCGAGCATGCTTGCCGTACGCCACATGCTTCTTGTTATTATTAAAAAAAAAAAAAATTGCTCTCAATGTTGTCTGTATGTATGTATAATATTCATATTTTCTGAAGAAAGATCTATTTAAACCAAGTTCACAAGTCTGTCAGCAAAAAACCCCCCAAAACAAAACAAAACAAAACAACAAAACCTTCACTAAACTCTTAGCAATTCGGTGGAACACATCAACAACAATCATATCCGCAGCAAGACATGCGCCTCAAAGTAGCAAAAGACCGCACCACAACAACTCTATACGCTACTGCCACGAAAACGCCAACCACACAAGGTTCACAATTCTGTTATCACAGCATAATTATGCTCAGACACTGAAGTCGGAAAGCGGCTACCTTAACTTAATACACTAGTGGGCGAAAACGGTCACTTAACGCAAAATATCTGACAGCGGTGAACGTCTGAGCTCTAGCTGAGGACCAACAACAACAAGAACAACAAAATGAAATAAAGAAATTTATGTATACTTCTATACAAACACCTGCTCCAAGGAGACAACTAATAACTGTCTTCGGCCAGCCATACAAGTGTCGACTTTTGGTTCCAGACTACCTGGAATAGGTACAAACGTGGGACTAGATCTCTGACCTCTGCCCTTCCTCCTATCTCCTGGTTGTTAAGTACCCTCATCAAACCCCCAACCCCCACCCACCCACCCCCCGCCTCCAGCTCGCTCTCTCCCTCTGCCCTCCCCCTCCCTCTCCTCTCTCTCGCTCTCTTCTCTCGCTCTGTCACCCCTAACCATAATATGATACCCACACTGTTGACTGGCTCACCCCGTCCCTCTCGATCAGTCTGATCTCTCTCTCCTCTCTCTCCTCTCTCTCCTCTCCCTCTCTCTCTCCTCTCTCTCTCTCTCTCTCTCTCGCTCTCTCTCTCTCTCCTCTCTCTCTGAACTAAATGTATTATCGCTGTGTGGTGGTGAGAAAAAAACAAACCAAAAAGCAAAGATGTTACACATTACTTGGATAAGTGTACTGGGTTAAAATAATCTGACCCCCACCACCACCACCCCACCCTGCAATGTTCACAGTCTCCAGCCCTCCAGTGTTTTGTATAGTAGCCCAAGGCCAGGAGAGTAAAAGACAACTTGTCAATGTTTTTTCTGTCTGTCTGTCTGTCCGTCTGTCTGTCCTGTCCTGTCTCTCTCTCTCTCTCTCTCCTCTCTCCTCTCCTCTCTCCTCAACTCATTCTCTCTCTCTCTCTGTCCCCTCTCTCTGTGTGTCTCCCTCTCTCAGGGTGTGTAAAATGATCATTGGGAATAAGGCATTTTTATGATTTAGAGTCACGGAATTGTAAGTAACTTCCGATGTCAGTTTACATACAGCGATGTTTACTAGTGTGTTAGATTGTTATTGTTGTTGTTGTTTTAAAGGGCTAGCGAGAACAAATCTGACCGGCTTATGGGTTATGTACAAGTGATCCATCTGTGTACATTTAAAAAAAAAAGGTGTGTATGGTGTGAGTGTGTATGTATGCATGCATGCCTTAGCGTGGTATGCTTGTGTGTGCATGTATGTATGTATGCAAGCATGCATATGTGATGTGGTTCTGTATATATAGATATATAAATATAAAATATATAATGTATATGTGTGTGGTGTGTGTGTTGTGTGTGGGGGGTGTGTGTTATTTTTTATTCATTTTTTTATTTTTTTAAATATTTTATTTCTTTTTACATCGAGGATATGGAATAAGCACTTAGGGTGTTTTTTTTTACAAATATCCCCGTGTGTTTATGCGGTTTTGTCAATTCTGTCATATTCGGATCTCACAGCACAACTGGCCTATACTGTTACGAAAAAGCGGAACAGCTTTAACAGTGTGCGCTAGAATGTGGTGTGTGTGTATGTGTGGTGTCTGAGGTATATATGTATGTAGTATTTTATTCATTTATTTACTTATTTATTTACACCACTTTAAGTCACGGCAGATTTCTCTGCGTGAAATTCGGGCTGCTCTACCCGGTGAGAGCACGTCGCCACAAGAGCAGCGCCACCCAATATATATGTATGGATGTATGTATGTATGTATGTATGTATGTATGTATGTATGTATGGATGGATGCATGTATGCTTCTGTTCAGTTCCGTATCTTGGTTGTGAGTTTCTGCTGCAGCAGGAAGCCACAGTTGGGAGGTGACCTGACAAGCAAAGTCACTTGTTATCTAGTACTAAGGAGGGCCTTAAGGTACAGTCCACGTCGTATTCGTCACAGAGACATGAGCACTATAGTAGCCTACTACCGCTGTTGAAACAAATCTGGTTCGTGTTTTTGTCGCGTACATCTTGTAGTCTTCGTTTTTAACGTCTATCCACTAAAAAGTTTGTGTGTGGGGGGGGGGGGGGGGGGGGGGGGGGGGGGGGGGGGGGGGGGGGGGGGGGGTGGGGGGGGTGGGGGGGGGGGGGGGGGGGGGGGGGGGGGGGGGGGGAGGAGGGTGCAGGCGCGCGCGTGTATGTGTTGTGTGCGTGTGTTTTTTGTTGTTGGTGGAGGTGTGGTGGTGGTGTGTGTTGTTGCTGTTTTGTTTGTGTGGTGCGTGGGTGGTTGGATGTGGTGGGTGTTGCGGTTCGCGCGCACGCGGCGTATGTGTGTAAATTGGTTGTTTTGTGTTTGTGTGTGGGTGGTGCGTGTGGGGGCTGTGTGTGTGTGTGTGTGTGTGTGTGTGATGTGTGTGTGTGTGTGTGTGTGTGTAAGGCGTGTGTGTGGTGGTAGCGGTGTGTGTGTATTTGTTATGTTGGCGTGTTTTTTTGTTTGGTGTGTTACATGTCTAATGTGTGTAGTGTGTGTGTGTGTGTGTTGCACGAATGTTGGGTGTGTGTGGTGGGTGTTGTGGGTGGTGTGCGCTGAGGTGTTGTGTGTGTGTGTGTGTGTGTTGCGCTGAGTGTGGGGTGTGTGTGGTTGTATGTGTGTGTATGGTGTGTTCGCTGTTGTGTGTGTGGGTGTTTGGTGGTGTGCGCGCGGTATGTGTGTGGTATGTGAGTGTTGTGCGCGCCCGACGTCTGTAGTGGAGTGTTATGTGGTGTGTAAAGTCAACCGAATCGCAACCATCTGCGATTAAAACGGGAATATTTCCACTTGATAGCTCTTAGTATCTATCACTAAGGGGGCATTGTCAAGCGTGTTTGGCAGCGCAAGAACTGCAGATGTGGTGCATTGTTGTTTTAAGTGGCACGATTGCACTCGTCTTCCCAGGAAACTGTCAAGTTCCTGTCAAGTTCCTGCACTCAGGGTGCTAGTAGATATGTATAGGATTCTTTTCCTCCTTTGAGTCGAAAAAGAAATAGAGCAGATTGTCAGATAACAAGTGTCGGAATATTCAGATCACACCTTCCAAGATAACAGCTCCGACTGACAAGAAAAAGAAAAAAAAAGATCATTGTGTGTGACAGGATATAGTGTGTAGTGTGTAACGTGTGTGTGTCTGTGAGTGTGAGAAAAGGTGTGTGATGTGGGTGTGTGTGTGAGTGTGTGTATATTGTGTACGTGTGTGGTGTGTCTGTGGGTGGTGTGTCTGAGTGTTGTAAGGTGTTGAGTGTGTGTGTGTGTGAGGTTGTTTGTGTACGTGTGTGTGTGTCTGTTGTGTGTGTCTGTGTGTGTGAGTGTGGTGTGTGGGGGGGGGGTGGGGGTGTCTGTGTGTGTGTGTAGTGTGTGTGTGGCTGTGAGGTGGTGCCGTGTGTGTGTGTGCTGTGGTGCGCGCTCCGCCGCGCTCTGTGGTGTGTGTTGATGTGGTGGTGTTCAGTCTGTCCTCTGCGAGACGAATACTCGGCTCATGTCTGTATAAGTACAGATGCGTATCAAAGACGCAAAATTATTATGCGTTGCATCGTGCGAGCGTGCACCGGGTAGGGGGGTACAAGTCTACCTGTCTGCATTATATGCGTGCCACAGAGTACATGCGCGCGTGGGGGGGGCGAGCGAGCGGTGGATAATAATAAAATAATAATAATACTAATATAGGAATTTATATAAAGCGCCGAATCTTGTACAACAAACAAATTCGAAGCGCTTGCACTCAATCATTTACGCCATGCAACTTTTCCTCCTTCCTCCTCAAAAATAATAAAGAACATATTCCAAATTATATATGCACCTGTATGTACAAAACACACACAACACACACACACACACACACCACACACACACACAGACACCACCACAGACAACACAGACTCACACACACACACACACAACCAACAACACACACCCCGGCGAACCACACTTAGGAGATGAAGGATGGCTGTTGAAAAAGTACGAGACGGATAAGAGGAAAAGTGTCAGTAGGACAATAAGTGTTTTTTGGAGCTTGGATTTGAAAGTATCAAAATGAAGTTTTTGGCCGAAGGAAAGAGGGGAGTCATTTCCACGTGACGACCAGAAACAGAAAAAGATCGACAGCCAACAGTGGTTTTGTTTGAATCTGGGTGTTCCGTAAGCACAAAGTATCCTCTGCAGCTGAACGAAGGGAACGGGAAGGAGTGTAACAGGTGAAGACAGTTACAAAGATAAGATGGTGCAGATTTGGTGAGACATTTGAAACAGAGGGTATTGAACTTATACTTCCAGCGTCTTTTTCTTGTGAACTGGCAGCCCAGTAAGAGATCCGCCGAAGAGGAAGTGATGTGTTTCGGATATTTTTCTTTTCTTTTCTACGACCAGTCCGACTGCAGAGATTTGTATGCGTGAAGAGAAGGGGGGGGAAAGAAAGTGGGGATGGGGAAGGAGGATGGATGATGCTGGTAGGGTAGGGCCAGCCAAAATCTAATATTACAGTAGTCCTAAAACGTGAAAAATAGAAATGTGACGGCTTGGAAGTTTTGCTCAGTGAACAGATAACTTTACTGCAAAACGCGCTTAATGCGCCGTCGTTTGATGAGTAGCAAGACTGTGGCAGGAGGTTGGTGATGATTTTTTTTTTTTTCAGAGAGTGGTTGTCAAGAACTACACCTAGATACTTCAAACAGGAGGAGTTGGAACAAAAGGAACTGACCGGGGCACATACGGGGAGCACTTCATCACAGCCACTGAAAGCACTAACTCACTGACTGCACACTGGCCGCATTCTAATAGATGTTTTGTGAGGGAGAAAAGTTTATGTTTTGGAGTTGGTTCCTATAATGAGCATACGGCTTTTTTTTCTTTCTTTTTTTAAAATGATCACCCATGAGCAACATTGGCTTATTCGGTGGTTTATATAAATCGGCATTTAAGTTGTAAACTTTTGTTCCCTGTATTCTGCTGAATCATATCTATCCAGTTTTTGAAATGTCTTGAAGGCAGTAGACATATATGACAAGGAGGGAAGGCAAGTTTTCAACAGTATCACTGGCACTGAACTGAGTGTCATCGGCAAGAAATGATGATCAATATGGTGGTGTTTATTATAGTGAGAGTGGAGCACAGTGTAGAGATAAAGAGAACGGGGCCCAGGACTGATCCCTGTGGGACTCCACAAGCATTTTAACAAATTAGATTGAATTTGTTTACAATAAACTTTCTGGAATCTGTCTGTGAAGGTTTGAAGTAACCAGGTGAGGGCTGGGCCATAATACCAAACGTATTTTTGGAAGGCAGAAAAGACGAATTGAGTGATCCTATAGTGGTCGAAGGCTGCAAGATAAGTCAAAAAGTGAGGAGGGAGATTTTTTCCTCCATCAGAAGCAATAGAAGTGTATCTAAAAGTATGGAATAGATTAGGGTGGTTCGGAGCTTGTGGTTGGAAGGATAGGCCAGATTGAAAAGGGGGAAGGAAGATCAATTGGAATGAAGTACTGTTGAAGCTGTTTGAAACACCTTTTTTCCTAGTACTTTAGAGAACAAAGGGTAAGTTGAGACAGGTCAATAATTTCTTCAGAATGTTGGGATCAAGTCGTGCCTTTTCAGGTAGAGTGTGACTTATTTGCGGTTTTTTAAGGCTTGTGGAAATTCCTGACAGAAGATGAGTTTACTATTACGTGGATAATAGGTACCAGTTGTGAAGCTTGTGGAGAAAACCAGGAGCAGGTATGGATCGAGGTCGCATATTTTATAGGACATTCCTTCAGAATTGCATGATTCTTTTCACTTTTTGTGGAACAGAAGGAAAAGAGAGGAGTTGCCAGTGAACTGGGGAACAGGAGGTTGCAGGCTGAAATGAGTCCTGATTCCAGTCCTGGAGCGTATGTTTGTGGACTTTTTTGTCTAAAAGAAGGCAGAAAAGATAGATGGCGTCAACAGAGGCTGTGGGTTTTTGGGTGGTTGGGTAGGCAAGGAGCTAGTTTTTTTTTATTTTTTTTTTTTTTTTTTATTTTTGCATGACCCCAAAGGAGAATTTGAGGTGAGGGGAATAAAGAATTTTAAAATTTAAAAAATGGAGTAGCCGCAGGAGGGAGATTTTGGGAAGAGTAGTATTTCTGGTCTTGTGCCTGAATGGATTTAAGATTTGACTTTGTTTATTTGTTTTCGAAAAGCTGTTTGTTGATTTCGGTTTTTTGATTCCGCCACTGCACGTTCTAGTTGCCGGCGTTGCCTTCGCGATCAGGATGCTTGGGTATAACCAATGGCGCACAGGTCTGTCAGGTAGGAGATGGGTCAGCTAGAGGTGCATGCTCTATCATCACAAGCATTGGCGGAGAAACAGTGTTATAGTATTCAGAGAGGTCAGTGTGGTCAGAGATTTTGTGAAAAACGTTCGAAAGCTTGGTGAAGAAAAGTAATGAATTCCGAAGGCCTTAAAGATTGCAGAAGACAGTAACATATTTCCCTCTTTCTGACAAGGTTTTGTGATGCTGAGGTGGAAAGAATGTGCGAAGATCAGAATGCAGTTTCGTCATGACAAGAAACAGAGAAACAAAGATTTAATGAAGCATAGTAATCAGCCTGTCTAAAAATATTAGGCCAATCCTGTGCGTTCCTTCGTTTACCAGTTTGGGAGAGAGAATGGTTGACACAGAAAGAGAAAGACGTTTGACATCTGGAGAAGACTGGTTGTCGAAATGGAAGTTAAAAAGTCACACGAGAATTATAAGTTTAGTAGGATAGAGGCTGTATGGTCGAGGAGTGAATTGACGGGAATTCTTGATGAAAACAGAAGATGTCAGGTTTTCTTACGCTAGGAGGTGGACGGTAAAGCAGCAGATATTAATAGGGGCCAGTAAGTTGAGGTTGATTTCCGCAAACTTCAAAAGATTCCGTGTGGGAATGGCAAGGTTGTGGCTGAAAGAAAGAGCTGGTTCCAATGTGTTTTTTAAAAATTTATGGCAACCCACCTCCTCGAGCGATCTGGGAAAGAAATAGTTTTTGATATCCTTGAGGAGTCAGCTGTTTATTTTAGGGCTCATGGCCATGTGGTTTAAGCCAAGTTTCATGAGGAAGGTTAGGTCAAGTTTTTTTCAGCGAGATGAATCGGAAATGTAAGTTCGGCTTGTTCCATTTGACAGACAGACTGCACATTGAACAGACAAACTTGAAGGGATCTGAAGAGATGGAGAGGATGAAGAGAAAGTGGTGAGTTTTGGACAAGAATCCAGAGAAGAGATGAACGCGATGGTGGAAGATGTGGCTAGCGGAAGAACAGACAAGAGTTTGGATGGTGAATCGGAGTAGAAGATGGCAAAAAGGAACTAGTATTGATCAGGGATTCGGTTGTTTGACATACAATCGGAGTGGGGGGGGGGGGGGAGAAGTACACATCATCAATCAGAACAAAAAACAATTGTCAATTCACAAACAACAGAAAAACGAAAGCTGAAGGGGCGGGTGGACGCGTGTGGAAAAAGCGTTGACATCGGTTACAGAAGTGACGTCCAGAGGTGAGGGCGGAGAACACGGGAAGGGAAGCCTTGCCACTGCGATGACGCATCACCTGCCCGTGTTCCCGTCTTGGTTTTTGCCGGGCATGAATGCCTAAGCTTCGTATGTGCCGCATTATTTCAGGAGCCAGTGTGCAATGTTTTTTTGACAAAACTCAGGGTTTATAGTGGAACTCACGTGACAGTAATTAATCTTAATGTCCGATCTTCACAGCCATTTTTTCAAATTTACAAACACTGGAGTGGATGGTGGGGCAACGTGAACCACGTGCAAAACTTCAGCGGGCAGCAGGGTCAGAGTGAAAGTGGGTCACAGAGAACCAGCACAAAAAGATAAATACAACTCCATGAAGACAAATTAAATGTTGAAAAATCGACTTGAAGATGAAGAACTTATATTGAAATATTTCGAAAAGTCAATACTATGGAACACAAAGATTCGACCTAGATTCAGGGAAAAAATTACAAACATGAAGATATAAAACTTTCCACACAGGACAGGTAAAACAACACACACTACGGCACTCAAACACAAGAGACATTCGCCATGCTGCCCCAGCGCGCAAAGGTTGAACATACACGAGACACCACTATGGAGCAAAAAAAAAAAAGAAAAGAAAAAAGAAGAAAAAAAAAGAAAAAGAAAGAAAGAAAGAGAAAAAGAAAAAAGAAAAAAAAAGAAAAAGAAGAAAAAAAAGAGAAAGAAAAAAAAGAGAAAAAAACTAGGAGAAAAAAGAAGAAGAAAACAAAAGAAAAAAAAAAAAAGGAAAAAGAGAGAAAAAAAAAAAAGAGAGAAAACAAAAAAAGAAAAAAGAAAGGAGAGAAAAAGAAAAAAGAGGAGAGAAAAAGGAGAAAAAAAGAAAAAAAAAATAAAGTAAAAAAAAAAAAGACAGGAGAAAAAAGAAGGAAAGGAAGAGAAAAAAAAAGAGAAAAAAAAAAAAGAAAAAAAAAAAAAAGAAGAAAAAAAAAAAAAAAAAAAAAAAAAAAGAAAAAGAAAGAAAAAGACCCAAAGAGTTAACTGAAGCACTTTTTTAATCTTGTGCCCAGACTCCTAACAGTCCAGCGCTGACTTCTGTTGTCCATGTACATATTTTGCAAGACTCAAATGTCCTTTCTTCTTATTTGCTACTAAAATCACTCCTCCCACCCGTCCCCCTTCCACACACACACCCACACCACACAACAAAGAAGATCCCTGGACTCTTGTCCGACGTTTTACGGCTGGCACTCTACCATCCTAAACTCTGCATTTTTAACAATTATATTCCCTATATCACCTAAGCCACACAACATAAGGACATGCGACGCCTATTTCCTTCTCCTTCCTCTTCTATAAATACATGGAGTTGTCTTTTGTTTCACCATCCTCCCTGCCCACCCTCTCTATCACCCGTGCTTTGGGTGTTGGGGATGTGGTGGGTGGGGGTTCGCGCGCACGCGGTATGTGTGTATGTTGTTTGTGTTTGTGTGTGGGTGTGCTGTGGGTGTGTTGTGTGTGTGTGTGTGTGTGGGGTTGTGTGTGTGTGTGTTTGTTGTAAGGTGTGTGTGGTGGTAGCGGTGTGTTTTATTTGTTATGTTGGCGTGTTTTTTTTTTTTTTGGTGTGTTACATGTCTATGTGTGTGTGTGTGTGTGGTGTTTTGCAGATGTGGGGGTTGGGGTGGTGTTGTGGGGGTTTGCGCTGAGGTTGTTTGGGTGTGTGTTTTGGCTGAGTGGGGGGTTTTTTGGTGTATGTGTGTGTATGGTTTTCGCTGTGTGTGTGTGGTGTTTGGTTGTGCGCGGGTATGTGTGTTTTTGTGGTGTTGTGCGCGCGCGTCTGTGTGGTGTATGTGTGTGTAAGTCACCGATCGAACAAATTCCCGATTAAAACGGGAATATTTCCACTTGATAGCTTTGATCTATCACTGGGGGGCATTGTAAAGGGTTTGGCGCGCAAAATGCAGATGGGTGCATTGTTGTTTTAAGTGGCACGATTGCATCTTTCCCCCGGGGAAATTCAAGTTTGTCAAGTTCCGCACTCAGGGTGAGTAGAATGTATAGATTTTTTTCCCCTTTGAGTCGAAAAAAAAAATAGGCGTTTGTCAGATAAAAGTGTCGGAATATTTTAATCACACCTTCCAAAATAACAGCTCCCACGCAAAAAAAAGAAAAAAAAAAAAATCTTGTGTGTACCGGATTATGGTTCGTGTGTGTGTGTGAGTGTGGAAGTGTGTGAGTGGTGTGTGTGTGAGTGGTGTTTTTTTTACGTGTGTGTGTGTCTGTGGTTGTTGGTTTGAAGTGTTGAGTGTGTGTGTGGTGAGTTGTTTGTGTACGTGTGTGTGGTTGTGTGTGTGTCTGTGTGTGGAGTGTGTGTGTTGTCGTGTGGTGTGTAGTGGGGTGTCTGTGGGTGTGCGTGTTGTGTGGTGGCGCGCGCGCGTCTGTGTGTGTTTGATGTGGGGTGTTCGTTGTCTCTGCGAGACAAAACTCGCTCTTCTGTAAAGTAAGATGCGTATCAAAACGCAAATTTTATGCGTGCATGTGCGGCGTCACCGGGGAGGGGGGGAAATCTACCTGTTGCTTTATGCGTGCCACAGGGGTACATGCGCGCGGCGAGCGAGCGGTGGATAATAAAAAAATAATAATAAAAATAATATAGGAATTTATTAAAAGCGCCGAATTTGTAAAACAAAAAAATCGAAGCGCTTGCCCCAAAATCATTTACGCCATGCAACTTTCCTCAAAATAAAAAAAGAACATATTCAAATTTTGCACTGTATTACACCCCAAAAACACACACCACAACACCCCACAACAACACAGACACCCCACAGACAACACAACCACACACACACACACACACCCACACACCCCCCGCGAACACCTTAGGAATGAAGGTGCTTTAAAAAGTAGAGACGGATAGGGGGAAAAGTTCGGGAGGAAATAATTTTTTTTGAGCTGGATTTGAAGGTATCAATAAAGGGTTTTTGGCGAAGGAAAAGGGGGTCATTCCACGGGGAGGGACCAGAAACAGAAAAAGATCGCGCCCATGTTTTGTTTGAATCTGGGTGTTCGAAAAGCACAAGTATTGCAGCTAAACAAGGGAACGGGAGGAGGTACGGTGAAACATTTACAAAATAAGATGGTGCAGTTTTTTGGGAGACATTTAAAACAGAGGGTTTAAATTTTACTTCAGTTTTTTTTGGGGAAAAATGGCACCAGTAAGAGATCGCGAAGAGGAGTGATTTTTTCGGATTTTTTTTTTTCTAAGACCATCGACTGAGAGTTTTGTATGCTTGAAGAGAGTGGATGGATGATGTGGTAGGCCACCAAAAAAATTACAGTAGCCCTAAACGTAAAAATGAAATGTGACGGCTTGGAAGTTGCTCATGAACAGATACTCGAACGCGTTATCGCCGTGTTGATAGTAGCAAGATTTGGCAGGGGGTGGATGTTTTTTTTTTAAAGGTGGTTGTCAAGAACTACCCCAGTATTTAAAACAGAGTTGGACAAAGGAACTGACGAAATGCCCGCATTTATAGATGTTGTTTTGTGAGGAAAAAAATTTTTATGTTTGGTTCCTAAATAAACCCATGCCCTTTTCGGTTTTAAATCGGCATTAAGTTGTAACTTTTTCTGATCTTTCCCATTTTTGAATGTCTTGAAGGCATGGACTATTTTGCAGGGGGAAAAGGCAAGTTTTCAACATTTCCGCACTGAACTGAGTTCATCGGCAAGAAATGATGATCAATATGGGGGTTTTGTTTTTATAGTGAAGTGGAGAAAGTGTAGAGATAAGGAACGGGGCCCAGGATGTCCCTGTGGGACCCCACACCATTTTAAAAAATTTTTGATTGAATTTTTTTACAAAAAACTTTTGGAATCTGTCTGTGGTTGAAGTAACCAGGTGAGGGTGGGCCTTTAATCCCAAAACGTATTTTGGAGGCAAAAAAGAAAAATTGAGTGATTATAGTGTCGACTGAAAGAAAGTCAAAAAGTGAGGGGGAATTTTCCTCCATCAGAAGCAATAGAATGTATCTAAAAGTATGGATAGGGGGGGTTTTCGGGCTGTGGTTTGGGGAGATGGGCGATTGAAAAGGGGGGAAGGAGTCATTGGAAATGAAGTACTGTTGGCTTTTGAAACATTTTTTCTAGTACTTTAAGAAAAAGGGTAATTTTGAGACAGGTCAAAATTCTTCAGAATTTTGGGATAAAGGGTCGTGCTTTTTCAGTAGGGGTGTACATTGCGGTTTTAAAGGCTTGGGGAAAATTCCTGAAGAAGATGATTTACTTTTTTAGTGAAATAGGTACAAATTTTGGGGAAGCTTGTGAAAAAAACAGGGAGGTAGGGGATCGAGGTCGCTATTTTATAGCTTTCCTTCAGAATTGATGTTTTTCTTTTCACTTGTGGCAGAAGGAAAAGAGAGGAGTGCCAGTGAATGGGGGGCAGGAGGTGCGGGTGGAAATGATCTGATCCAGTCTGGAGCGTTGTTTTTTGGACTTTGTTAAAAGAAGGCAGAAAAATAGTGGGTTTAAAAGGCTGTGGTTGGTAGGCAAGGAGTGTTTTTGCAGACCCCAAAAAGAATTTTAGGGGAGGATAAAGAATTTTATGGGGTAGCGAGAGAATTTGGGAAGAGTTATTCTGTCTTGCTGAAGGATTTTTGATTTGACTTTTGTTTATTGTTTTCGGAAAAACTGTTTGTTGATTTCGGTTTTTGATTCCGCCCCTGCCCTTTAGTTGCCGGCGTTTTCCTTCGCATCGGATGCTTGGGTATACCATGGCGCACAGGTTGTCAGGTAGGAGAGGCATAGGGGGGCATGCTCATAAGCATTGGGGAAAACGTGTTATAGTATTCAGAGAGGTCATGTGGTTTAGAGATTTGTGAAAACGTTCGGAAGCTTGTGAAGAAAAGTATGAATTCAAGGGCCTTAAGATTGCGGGTAAAATATTTCTTTTTTCTGACGGTTTTGTGATGTTTAGGTGGAAAAAAAATGGCGGAAGATCAGAATGCAGTTCGTCATGACAGAAACAGAGCAAAAATTAAAAGAAGATTTGAAAACCCGTCTAAAATATGGCCAATCTGTGCGTTCTTGTTTACCCTTGGGAGAGAGAATGGGTTGGGCAAGGGAAAAAGAAAAACGTTTGACATCTGGGAAGACTGGTTTCGAAATGGAAGTTAAAAAATCACCCAGAATTTAGTTTAGTAGGAAGAGGCTGTATGGTCGAGGAGTGACGGGGTTCTTGATGAAAAAAAAAGAAATGTCAGGTTTTTTCGCTAGGAGGGGACGGTAAAGGGACAATATAATGGGGCCGGGAAGTTGAGGTTATTTCGCAACTTCAAAAAATCGTGTGGGAATGGCGGTTGTGGCTGAAAGAAAGAGCTGGTTCCCAAAGTGTTTTTTTAAAAATTATGCAACCCACCTCCTCGAGGATCTGGAAAAAAAAATAGTTTTTTTAAACCTGGGGGAGTCGCTGTTTTTTTTTGGGGTCATGGATTGGTTTAACCCAAATTTCATGAGGAAGGGTTTGGGGAAGTTTTTTTTAAAATGAAAACGGGAAAAGTAGTCGGCTTTTCCATTGAAGACGACTGCACATTGAACAGACAAAAATTGAAAGGGATCTGAAGGGGATGGAGAGGATGAAGGAAAGTGGTGATTTTTTTGGACAAGAATCAGAGAAGAGGGTGAAGCGAGGTGGAGATGTGGCTGCGGAAGAACAGACAAGGTTTGGATGGTGAATGGGGGTAAAGATGGCAAAAAACTGTATTGATCAGGGATTCGGTGTTTTACTACATCATATCACATCATAACAAAAAAAAAAACTTGCAATTCACAAACAAAAGAAAAACGAAAACTGAAGGGCGGGGGGAGGGGTGGGGAAAAAGCGTTGACCGGTTACAGAAGTACTCAAGGTGAGGGGGAGACACGGGAAGGGAAGCCGCCCCTGCGATGACGCACACCTGCCCGTGTTCCCCCCTTTTGGTTTTTTCGGCATGAATGCCTAAGTTTTGTATGTGCCGCTTTTTTTCAGGAGCCAGGTGCATTTTTTTGACAAAACTCGGGTTTTTTAGGGGGAACTCACGTGACAGTTTAACTTATGTCCGATCTTCAAAAATTTTTTCAAAAATTTTCAAACACTGGGGGTTTGGGGGGTGGGGCAACGTGAACCACGTGCAAAACTTCAGCGGGCAGCAGGGTCAGAGTTAAGTGGGTCACAGAGACCAGCACAAAAAAATAAATACAATATGAAGACAAATTAAATGTTTAAAAAACGTTGAAGATGAAGAATTAAAATTTAAATATTTTGAAAAGTCAATAAATGAAAAAAAATTTTGACCTAGGGTTCAGGGGAAAAAATACAAACATGAAGATATAAAACTTTCCAACAGGGGAAAGGTAAAAAACACACACACGCCTCAAAAACAAAAGACATTCCCATGCGCCCCCAGGCGCAAAGGGAACATACACGAGACACCATAAGAAAAAAAAGAAAGAAAAAAGGAAAAAAAGAGGGGGAAAAGAAAAAAGAAAAAAAAAGAAAAAAAAAAAAAAAAGAGAGGGAAGGGAAAAAAACTAGAAAAAAAAAAAGAAAACAAAAGGGAAAAAAAAAAAAAGGGAGGAAAAAAAAAAAGAGAAGAAAACCCCCAAAAAAGATTGTGTATAAATTTTGCCCCTCCAATTTTAAAAATGGGGTTTGGTATCTGGATCACTCCCAATTGTTAAAAAAGCATAATGTGCTTTTTTTTCTGTTGAAAATGTCGCCCATTTTCAAAAATTTATTTATAAAAATTTATCTATCTCTTTTTGAAAGATTTTTCTGGTAAAAATGAATCATCCTCTTTGTTGTACTGCGGTTCATAGTGCATTCATCCACTTTACATTTACATAAAGCATATTGTATAGGATGATTTTTTTAGACATTTTTGTGGGTAGTTTGTTAAAACCCGTATATTAAACGAAAAGGGGCTTTTAAGAACCCTGGGGGAAAAACCATATGGAGTGCCCTGATTTGTGAATATGTTTCCCCTACTCTCACTTGTTTACTTTGTTCAAAAAAGTTTTTTGAAAAATAAAAAACATCCCCAGATAATCCAGTGGGTCTTAAAATTTATGCAGTAATTTAGCATGAAGTGTGTTTTGTGGGTGTGTGGTGGGGGTTGTGTGTGTGTGGGGTGTGTGGTGTGTGTTTTGGTGTAAGGTAGTCGAAAAGTGGTAAAAAAAGACAGCGTTGTTCCCTTTTGTAGTGAAAAACACAAAGGCAAAAACAAGATAGGTTTTTGTGTTTTTGTTTTTTGTGGGGTTTGGTTTGTGGTGTGTGTGTGTGTGTGGGGGAGAGAGAGAGAGAGTTTAGGGGAGGGAGAGAGAGGGGAGGGGAAGGAGAAAAGAGAGAGAGAGAAAAAGAGAGAGAGGGGAGGGGAGACGGAGGGGGGAAAAAACAAAAATAAAATTAGGACCCAAACATTTGTTCTTTTTAGAAGGAAAAGGGAAAGCAAACACCCTTTTTTTTTTGTTGTTTTTGGTTGGGGTTTTTGTTTCACTGCGACTTTTTCCCCATTAAGTCCGTCAACCCCAATCGGACATGGGATAATGAAAAAAAAAACCAACTACCAAAAAAAAACAACAACAAAAAAAACCCCCCTTTAAAACAAACCCAAAACAAAAAAACCCCAAAGATTTTTGGTGGGGGGGTTTGTGGGGGGGGGGGGGGGGGGGGGGGGGGGGGGGGGGGGAAAAAATTGGAGGGGGTGGTTTTATTTGGGGGGTTTTTAGGGGTTGGTTTGGGGGGGGGGGTTGTTTTTTTGAATGAAAATTTTTTTTAAATTGGTTTTCGAACAATTTTTTTTGGGGGAAAAGGTTGTATTGTTTGAATATTCGGTTGTTGTGGGGTTTTTTTTTGGAAAAAAGGGGGAAAACCCCCCAAAATTTTTCCAAAAAATGCCCTCATTTCCCACGAGTAAATTTTTTCGGGCCCTTGGTAGATAAAATAAAACAGGGGAACAATGGCAACAGGACAAGGAGGGGAACAGACTCCCCTTAACGAAACAAATGACTGAAACAAAAAAGGAAGAAAAAAGCGGAGAAAGAAAAAAAAGAAAGAAAAAAAAGTAAAGATGGGAGAGAAAACGAGTAAAAGTGAGCAAGTGTGTGTGTGTGGGGTTTTTTCGATTTGGTTTTTCGTTTTTTCATTTTAAAAAAAAAGTTTGATTTTAAAACCAAAAAGGCTGGGGGAGAGGGGTTTGGGGAAAATCTGGGATTGGTTAGGGGGGAAATTTTTCTAAATCTTTTAAAAAAAAGTAAAAAAATTGAAATTTTAAAAGTAACTATTAAGGCAAGCCCTCTCCCAAAGGTAACACCCCTTCCCGAATTTCCCTGCTTATTTATTTCTTTTCTTTTAAACAAAAGTCCGCAACTTTCGCCCCCGGGACTGGTTTCAGACTTTTTTCCAACCCTCCCCCCCCTTTTGATGGGACCCCCAAGGGTAAAATGGTTTTTCTCCCCTTTTTTCTTTAAACCCCAAAAGGGGAGAATGAAACCCAAGACAATTTTTAAAAGAAAATGAAAATTTAAAATCATGGGGATTCGACCCTTTAAAACCTGTTTCTTTTAAACCTTCTTTCCCTTTCCCAAACAGCTCTTCCCTTTATCAAAAAATATTTAAAACTCTTTTCTCTTTTTCGGAATTTTTCCATAGCTTTTTAAAAAATTTGCTTTAGTTCCACCTCTATTTTTCAAAAGCACCCGACCTCGCCCCTAACATTTTAAAGAAATTCGGCCTTTTTTTTCTAACCCCCCCTTTTATTTCTAAAAGCTTTGAAAAAGGGGGGTTTCTAAAACAAACTCAAATTAGCCCAATTTCAAAAAAATTCCCCTTTCCCCCTTTTCCGTCTGCCTATGTCCCAACCCACAGCACCGAGACCCCTACCGTCCACCCCTTAAAACCGTTTTGCACGTTTCGGGTTTCAAGGGAAAATTTCCTTCTGACTCTCCTGGGATTATCTGCGCATTCAAACACTATGGGCCCACTAATTCTTCTCTACCTTCTCCAAAAAATTTTTTGGTATTTTAAAGACAAGCCCTCATGGTTCAGTTTCATCCCTTTGGGGGGACCGATTCCAACATTTTACAGTAAAAAAATTTTCAATCGAAAACCTCCCAAAAACGGGGAATGGGGGGAAAAGTCCCAAAGGGTAAAGATCCCCGGCCCCCTGTTTTTTTCACTCTCTACATTTCCCCCCCACTTTTCACCTTAAAATTTAAAACCCTTTCATCAAATTTTCACCCATTTTTTTTTAAAAAGGCAGCCCGACTTTCAGATTTTTAGAAAAAGTTAAAAAAACTCCCCGAAAATTGTTTCCCTTTTCTTAAAACAAATAATGGCCAAACTTTCCTTGAAAAAGATTTTTCCAAAATTGGATGATTGATAGAGAAAAAAGTTTCCCGCTAAATGCATTAAAAAACCCGAACCCATGCTTATAGGGACCAAACAAAAAACTCTCTTTCCTTTCCATTGGGTTCAATAGATTCGGAATACGTTTTTCCTTATAAAATGTGTGAAATTTTGGGGGGTTAGTTATCCATAACACCTCTCCATCCCCAAAAAATTCAAAACCCAGACCTGTCAGTCCCGTTAATATTTAAAATTTTACGGGTTTCATTTAAGGGCAGTTCGAAATATCTGTCCACTAAATGAAACCCACCCAAACCCAAAAGTCCCCTCTCTATTTCTTATGTTTTGGGATTTTTGCAATTTCTCTTCTGGCGGGTTTTAGCCAGAAAATCACTATCCCCCCTTTTTCTTAAAACGTTTTCCCAAAAAACTCTGCGGTTTTTGGGAAAGTCCCTGAAAGAAAAAAATATAGCCATTACTCCTTTGCAAATTTTCTCACTGGTGCCTTTTCCCCACGGGAGGGGTATCCCTTTAAAGTCTGAAACCCCCCCTGTTAAAATTTTCTCAAAAAAAAACCGACCTTCCTACCTTGTAAAATTTCTTCATTTGGTCCCCAATTTCCTTCTCTTTCCCCCCGCTTGTGCAGAACCTTGTGTTAAAAAATACCCAGATTAAAAACCAGTCCACTTTTGGGGTCGTGCTTTTTCCCTTTTTTCTGGTCGTCATCTGGAATAAACCTCCCCCCTCTCCCTTCTCAAAAGCCAAAATTATGTGTTTTTTAAAACCCAGCCTAAAGACACATTTATTTCAAAACCTAAGATTTTCCCCTTTGTTTCATCTCTTTTCTGTCCCGGGCCCCTCAAAAACCCCCCAAACCTCCTCCCCCCCCCCTCACCCCTCCCCCCAATTAATTTTACAACTTGGTGTTGTGTGTGTTTTGGGGTGTGTGGTTGGGGTGTGGAAGTGTGTGTGCGTGTGGGGTTTGGTGGGCGGCCCCCGCGTTTTGTGTGTTTTCCCTTTTGTATTTTTTGTAAAAACTTTTTAAATGTGGCGTGTGTGTGTTTCATTTGAATGTTGTAAAAATCTTTTTAATTTGGGTTAACTGGCTGCAAGTGAAAAAAGATAGGTAAATTTGAAAGCTTTTTTTTTTTTTTTGGGGTTTGGGGAAGATTTTTAGGTTTGTTTTAAATTTTTTTTCCATGTATTTTTTTTATTATTTTTTTTATTATTTTTTATTATTATTTTTATTATTATTAATTTTTAAAGTACAAAACAGTTTTAAAATCACAAATTTTAAAACAGAATTAAAAAAAAAAAACCCAGTAAACGATATTTTTTAAAACTGAAAACCCACAAGAAAAAAAATTTTAAAATTTTTTTTAACGGTTCCAAAAGGAAGATAAGTAAATTTAAAGGTCCATAAAAATTTTTTTAAAAATGAACCAATTGGCCCCTGTGCAATAACGTTTGGGGGAAAAAATAAAAAATTCTAAGAAAAAGATAAAAACCCTGAATTTCGCCAAAACGGGGGAGGGGCGTTGGTTTAAAAAAAAAGGTATAAAGTTTTTTTGAAATGCTGAATATAAAATATGATCAAAAGTTCCCACTTTGGCCCAAAATTTTAAAAAAGACAAGCCCCAAAAAATAGTTTGTCTTAAAACAGTTAATTTTAAATTCGAGGAAGTAAAAAACAATTTGTTTTATACTAAAAGGGAAATAAATTTTGGTTTGTCTTTTAACAAAAAAACTAAAATTTCTTTTTTTTTTTTATTTTTTATACATCTAGCACCCAAAGTCCTTTTCCTCCACTGGGAATAATTCTTGCTTTTTTTTAAAAACAAATTGGTGCCCAAACTTCCCTGTGGGTAAGATGGAGTTTTTTAAATTTTGGGCCACAGCTATTAATTTTTTTTGGCCCCTTTTTGTGTTTAAAATTGAAAAACTTTTTCATTGTTTTTATCCAGAATGTGAGGGAAAATTCCCAAAAAGTTATTTGAGCCTTTTAAGGTGATAATATGATTTAAACGACAAATTTCAACGACTAGTTCAGATCTTGCTTTTGTTTGCATAGAGCTGATGACCTGAATTACTGGTTTTGAATCCATACAAAAAAAGTATTTGAAAAACAACTTTCGATGTAAAAATTAAGAGCCAGATAAGATGAATTAAATGACACATTTCAACGACTAATTCAGATCTTGCTTTTGTTTGCATAGAGCTGACGGCTTGAATTACTGTCTCCAAACTTGAAAATCAAAGCCACACTGCAATGAGCGAGTGTGAGTGAGTGAGTGAGTGAGTAAGCGAGTGTATGTGTGTGTTGTGTGTGTGTTGTTGTGTGTTGTGGTGTGTGTGTTGTGTGTGGTGTGTTTGGTGTGAGGGGGAGAGCAACAGGGAGACAAAGAGAGACAAGAGACAGAGAAATAAAAGACATGTTTTATTTTACAATATTTTCTATGGCAATTTTTTTTGGGGGGGTGAGGGGTGGGGGTGTGGGGAGTATATTTTCCATACAGAATCCGAAACGTTTGTTCACTTCAAACAAACTTCTAACCCTTTCAGGGCCCCCTTGTACGATTATAACGCTGTAGCGTGTATTCTATAATTATGAGTAGTCAAATGTGTACATGCAGTATTATCCTTATCATGATTACTATCCTTATCATTGTTATTGCAATGTCATTATCGCTGTTGCTTTAGTTGTTACTATGGTATTTAAAACAACAACGAAGGCATCCAGATTTTTGTTGTTGTTGTTGTTATCATTAAATCTAGCGATATGTGCCTTTCAACAACCCCCCCCCCCAAAAAAAAAAAAACAACAACAACAAAAAAACCAAAAAAACCCTACCAAAGTATATTCATTCCTAAGCTATCGGGGAAAAAACCCAACGTTTTTGTGGAATAATTATATGACCAATCAGTCAACTAAACAAAAATGTTTGCAAAAACAGAAAAAGAAAGATAAAAGAGAATAAGAACAAAGACAAACGTACCTGCACTGTGTAGGTCAACTAGGAGCGATGTACTTTTCAGGATGTGGTTATTAACTATGAACTGATAACACTGCACAGTACAGAATGATATATTTCTCTGACAGATTTGCAGAGAAAACCTATGGCCTTTGGCTGCCTCTTTTCAACCGTTTCTTTCCCCAAAAGGGGAAAAAAAAGGAAAAAAAAAGGAAAAAAAAAAGAAGTTTACAAAGGGGAAAAAAGAAAACCCCAAAAATTAGGGAAAAGCCCAAAAAAAAATTTTTTTAAAAAAAAAAAAATTTTTAAAAAAATTAAAAAAAACAAAGGGTTAAAACAAAATTTTTTTAAAGGGGAAAAAAAAAAAAAAGGCCCTTTGAGGAAATTTCTTTAAAAAAAAAAAAAAAAACCCAAAAAAAAAGGTTTTTTAAATAAAAAAAAATTTTAAAAGGGCAAAAAAGATAAAAAAAAAAAAAAAAAATTTTTTTTTACCCACCAAAAAAAAAAAAAAAAAAAAAAACAAAAAAAAAGGAACCTTAAAAAAAAGGGAGAAAAATTTTAAAAAAGGAAAATTTTAAACAAAAAAAAAATTTAAAAAAATAGGAATAAAAAAAAAAAATAAAAGAAAAAAAATTTGAAATAATTACTTTAAAATATGTTTCCAAAGGTATAGGGTTTTTTCCCTTTTTTAAGGCTTTTTGACTTTTAACGTTTATTATTTTCTAAAACCCTTTTTTTTTTTAAATTTTTGTTACTTTTTTAAAGTGTTGGTTCTGAATTTTTTTTTTTTGTTTTTTTTAAGTATTTTAAAAAGTTTATTTTTTTTGGAAGGGGGGGGAAGTTTTTCCTTTTTTTATATAAAGAAGCAAATTAAAAAAAGGGTTCTAAAAAAGAAAAAACTTAAACCTTTTATGGTTTTTTGGAAAATTTGTTTTTGTTTCGACTTTTTTTAGGTTTTTGTTTTTGGGGGTAAAATTTTAAAAAAGGGGGGATTGGTGGGAACCCCAATTTTTTAAAAGCCATGGTGGGGGGAATGGCCCAAGGCAGTTTTTTTGTTTCTTAACGGGTTTTTGAAATAATTGGGAAGAAAAAAAAAGCCCTTTTCCCCCGGGAGTTGGGAATTTTCGGAAAATTTAGAGTGTTTATTTTTTCCCCAATGTTGCGGAACCTTTTAAAAACAATTTTTCATTTTTGAAAAATAAAAAAAAAGGGAAGATAATTTCTAAAAATTTGAGGGGGTGAAAGTCCCCCAATCTTAAAGGGGGTTTAGGAAGATTTTTTAAAAAGAAATGGGGTTTTTTTTGGGTGGAAAAATGAGACTTTTTTAAAAAAATTTTTTTAAAAAAAAATTTTTATAGTTTTCAAATGCTTCGTGTCCCCATTTTATTCTTCCCTTTTTTTCTCAGCATTTTGAGGTAATTTTTAGAATTTTTGGGGTGATGTTTTTTATTTAAAAAAAAAACTTAAACAAAACCCCGGGTAAATATGGGGCCAAAAAACCCATTTACAAAAAAAACTAAAAAAAAAAAAAAAAAATCCCAAAACCCGTGCTTTATTTTGGGTTTTAGGGGGGGGGGGGGGGGGGGGGGGGGGGGGGGGGGGGGGGGGGGGGGGGGGGGGGGGGAAAAGGGGCGGGAAAGGGGGACGTGTGTAAAAAGGGAAGGTGGGGGTTTTTGGGGGCTGATTGGGTTGTTTTTTTTTGGGGAAGGGGGGAAAAGGGGGAAGAGGGAAAAGAAAAAGGGGGGGGGGGGGGAAAACGGAGGGGAAAAACAAATGAAAAGGGAAAATTTTTTCTTTTTGGGTTTTGGGAAAAAATTTTTGGGGGTTTGGTTTTTTAGCGACTTTTCCTTAAAGCAATAACGAAAAATGACAAGAAAAAAAAAAAAAAAAAAACCCAAAAAAAAAAAAAAAAAAAAAACCCAAAAAAAAAAAATTTGGGGGGGAATGGGGGGGGGGGGGGGGGGGGGGGGGGGGAAAATTCGCTTTAGTTTTTTTTCTTAACCATTTAAACCTAAAAAGGGTTAGTAGAAAATTGGGTTGGGGGTTTTTTTAAAAGGGGGAGCCCCTTTTGGGGTTATAATAATATTCCTTTATAAATGGGGAAAAGGGAAAACAAGGGGGGAAAACTTTACGAAAAAATAAAAAAAAAAAAACCCCCAAAAAGGGAAAAAGGGGGAAAAAAAAGGAGTTTTAAAGGGGTTTGGTGTTTTTCGATTTCGTTTTCTTTTCCCCAAAAAAAGATTTGAACAAAATTTAGGGGGGGAATCAGTTGGTTGGGGGGTTTTACTTTAATTTAAAAAAAGTAAAAAAATCAAAACTAAAAACTTCCCAACCCCCCCATTTCCCCCCTTCCCGAATTTTTTTTTTTATTATTTTTCTTAAATCCCAAAAACCCCAACGACATTCTTTCCCCCCCCTGTTCCCCAAATCATTTCCTTTTTTTTCTAAAAAATGTAAATTAAACAATTTTTAAAAAAAAAAAATTTGGACCGAAAAATTTTTTTCCCACCTTTCCCCCCCCAAAAAACCCTTACTTTAAAAAAAACCCCCCTTTTGGAATTTTTTTCCTTTTTTTAAAAACTTTAGCCCCTCTCAAAAACCCGCCTCGACCCTAAATTTTTAATTTTCGGGTTTTCAACCATTTTTTTTAAAGCCGAAAAATTGTTCAAAAACTCAAACCCCAACCTCAAAAATTCCTTCCCCTTTTCATTCCATGTGCCAAAAAAAAGGGGCCCCTTCCCCTTCCCCTTTTGCCCTTTTTACTCAGGGAAAATCTTTCTACCCCTCATTTTGCCCCTTTCGCACTTAAAACCTAATTTTTCACCTCCCAAAACGTTTTTAAAAAGAAAGTAGGGTTCGTCTACCTTCAAATTTTCCACAAGAAAAAAAAATTTCAATCAATGAAAAAAAGGAAAGCCCAAAGGGAAACCCCCGGGTTCTTCCCCTCCAAAAAATTCCCCACTTTCCTAAAATAAATTTAAAAATCAGTTTTTTTTGGAAAAATTCCAATTTTAAATTCCAAACCTTTCCTTAAAAATTTCTTTTAAAAATTAAAAAAGGATATGAAAAAAAAGTTAAAATGGTAAACCAACCATTAAAAAACAAAATTTTTCCCATACAATCCAAAAATTAAAAAAAATTTTCCCCCCCCCGTTTAAATTTTGGGGTTTCGTCCCTTCTAAAAAATTCTAACTGCCTCTGCAACATTCCCCTTATTTTTCAAAGTATTGTCCATGATGAACATCCAAACATAACCCCCTCTTTTTTTTTTTGGGGGGAAAAGGGTTTTTTTGGTTTTCCCCTTTATAAAATTTTCCAAAAAAAAACCTGCTTTACCTCGAAAAAAATTGACATTTCCCCCTTTCTCCTTCCTGGCCCTTTCCCCAAGGAAAATTTAAACACCTCTTTTACGTCTAAAAAAAGCCCTTCATCTGTGAATTTCCTTTTAATTCCCCCCCCCTTCCCAAAATACCTTTTTAAAAACCCCATTCCCGTCTTTTCTGTTTTTCTTTTCTGCCCCATACAAAACCCCCCCCCCCCTTCCCCCTACTTATGTTTTTTTTTTCCCGAAAAAGTTTTTTAAAAAGGTTTCCCCTTTTTTTTCTTTTTTTTCCCCTGTTTTAAAAACCCCCCCCCCCTTTAAATTAAATTTTGGGGTTGTGTTTTTTTGGGGGGGGTTTTCCCCCGGGTTTTTTTTCATTGTTTGTAAAAAAAAATTTAAATTGGGGGTTTTTTTTTGTTTAAAAAAAATTTTAAAAAAATTTTTTAATTTAATTTTTAAAATAAAATAAATTTTGATTTTTTTTTTTGAAATATACCTTTTTAAAAAAAAATTTTTTAAATTTTTATTAATTATTTTAATTAATTATTATTATTTTTAAAACAGAACAAAAAAAAATTTTTAAAATTAAACCCAAAAAAAAAAATTTTCCCAAAAACCAAAAGAAAAATTTCTTTTATAACAAAAATGGCCCCCAAAACAAAAATAACCATTGGAGTCAAAAAATTTTGGGTTTCTTCCAAAACCCCAAAAAACTTCCCCGGTAAAAAGGGGCTTTTTTAGCATGCGATATCAAGATATGATCAACAGTAACATTTGGGCCCACATAACAAGAGAAAGCCCAAACATAGTTTGTCTTAAAAAGTTCGTTTCCATCGAGTGCTAGGAAAAATTTGTTTTTACTATAAGAATCAATTTGTGTCTTTTAACCAAAGACCCCAAAATTTTATATTTCTTCATATACTCTTTTGAAAGCCAAATTCTTTTCCTCACACTGGAAAATTCTTGCTGCGTTTTTTGAACGAGGTGACAACATTCCTTAGGAAGATGGAGCTTTAAAATTGCCCCCAGCTATTCATCTTTGGCCCCTTTTTGTCTAAAATGTCAAAATTTTTATTTATTTTTCCAGAATTGATGGAATCCCCCCAAGAAGTTATATCTGAGCCTTTTAAGGTGATAATTGATTTAAACGCAAATTTCAAACGACTAGTTAGTTTGCTTTTTTTGCATAGGCTGATGCTGAATTGGTTTTTTAAACCATACAAAAAAAATATTTGAAAAAAAAACTTTCGAAAAAATTTAAAAGCCAGAAAGTGAATTAAATGACACATTTCAAATTAAATTTGACTGCTTTTTTTTGATAGAGTGCGGTTGAATTACTTCTCCCAAAATTTAAAATCAAAGCCACATGCAAGGCGAGTGGAGGGTGGGAGTGAGTTTGGATGTATGGGTGGTGTGTGTGTGTGTGGTGTGTGTGTTTTGTGTGTGTGTGTGTGTGTGTGTGTGTGTGTGTTTTTGTGTGTAGGGGGAGGCAAAGGGGGACAAGAGAGACAAGGACAGAGAAATAAAAAGACTTTTTTTTTTTACAATATTTTTTATGGAATTTTTTTGGGGGGGGTGGGGGTTTTTGGGGGGTGGGGAGTTATTTTCCATACGAATCCCAAACGTTTGTTCACTTAAACAA
Organism: Rapana venosa; assembly: GCA_028751875.1. Lineage (NCBI taxonomy): Eukaryota > Metazoa > Mollusca > Gastropoda > Neogastropoda > Muricidae > Rapana > Rapana venosa. The sequence goes on from CM054134.1 coordinate 95,508,032, forward strand.
AATTTAACCCTTTAGGGCCCCCCCCCCCCTTGTCATTTTAAAAGCTGTAGGTGTATTCTTAATTAGAGTAGTCAAATGTTAATGCTATTTTCTTTATGATTCTATCCTTATCATTTTTTTGAATGTCATTATCGCTGTTGCTTTAGTTGTTAAATTTTGATTTAAAACAACAAGAACCCAGATTTTTTGTTGTTTTTGTTTTTATCATTAAAACAATTGCCTTTCAAAAACCCCCCCCCCCCAAAAAAAAAAAAAAAAACAAAAAAAAACAAAAAAAACCCCACCCAAAATATATTCATTCCCCAAACTATGGGGAAAAAACCAACGTTTTTGTGAATAATTTAGACCAATCAGTCAACTAACAAAATGTTTGCAAAAACAGAAAAAAAAAAGATAAAAAAGAAAAAAAAAACAAAGACAAAAGTACCTGCACTGTGTAGGTCAACTAGGGCGATGTACTTTTTCAGGATGTGGTTATTAATATGAACTGATAACATGCACAGTACAGGGTGATTAAAATTTTTCTGACAGTTTGCAGAGAAAAAACTATGGCCCCTTTGGGTGCCTTTTTCAACCGTTTCTTTCCCCCCCTGTTTTGTGATAAATTAGAACAGGGTTCACTTGGAAAAACGTCTTTGTAAATATTGTAAACATTATGTTCAAAATGCTTGAACATTTTGTGCCAACCCCCCCCTTTTTCTTGCCAAGGGGAAATAAATTTTGGGGCTTGGGTTGCCCCCGGGGGGAAAAAAAATTGTCTAGCGCGGGGCGTCATGTGGGGTCGCTGGCGTCTTATGCAAAAGAGACACGGTTCTTTTATGACCAAGTGGTGTGTGGTGTGTGGTGTGTTTGTGTGTGTGTTAGTTGCAAAAAATAGTGGACAGTCTGGGGGTTCCCGCAAGCAAAATGCTGGGGTGGTGTTTCAAAGCCTGTATGATTGTTCTGTGTTCTGCGATTATAATGATGTAATATGAGGGATCATAAAGGGGATGATAATGATGATGAGGAGGGGGATTGCTCACTTTGTTTCGGGGGGGGTAAGCACAAAGGGGAAAAGTAAAAAGACACCGAAAGGGGGGGGGGGGGGGAGGGTGTTATAAAAAAGTAAAGAGTTAAAAATCAGCAAGTATACAAACGGGAAAGGGGAGAGAGAGAGAGAGGAGAAGAGAGGAAGGGATGGGGGAGGAGGAGAGGGGGGGAGAGAGGGGGAAAAAGTTTGGTGGTAGTTTTTGACAGTTTTATTGGTGTCCCTACCCCCACCACACCCCCACCCCCCCCACCCCCCTCCTCCCCCCAATCCGAAAAAAAGTCATTGAATCAATTGATGCAGAAAAAATTAGAAAGCCAAATCTTTGTCTTTTCCTGATTCCCCTTCCTCATCTACAGGCGGCTTTTAGGGACACTAAGTTTCTACGTAAGGGGCTAGACCATCCTTTTTGTTTTTTCCCCTTTTGTTTGTCTTTGGTTTGCCCCCTGTTTTTTTATTTTATTTATTTATTTTTTATTTTTTCTTTTTAGGAGGATAATGAATAAGCACTTATGTGCAATTTTACATCCGTCCCCCCTGTGTATCGGTTTTTTTTTTAATTCGTATCTGTTCCCACGCACACAATGGGGCCACTCTTACGAAAAACGGAACAGGATTAAACGTGGCGCAAATGGTCTGCGGCGTTCCACACGGGGCCTCGGTTTATGTCTCATCCCAAGGGCTTTTGGGAGAGTGGAGTCTGCCCTGATGTAAACTCCAGGGGAAAATATCCCCCCTTTAACGGGAATCGAACCCCGGGGCGTCAGATGCGGTTTTCAAGTTGTAACCCTAGGCTATCCCGTCCCCCTATGTTTTTTGCCCGCGCGGGCGCGGGGGGGGGTGTGTGTTTTTTTGTGTGTGTGTGTGTGTGTGTGTGTGGTGTTTTGTGTGGTGTGATGCTTTTCACAAATAGCAATATTAGACAGTGTGTGTGTTTTTATGCTTCTTCACAGTGTGTGTTTTTATGCCTCTTCACATCATAGTAATATTAGACCATGTGTGTTGTTGTTTTCCTTCCGCTTTTTATTGATTGTAATGTTTTCATTGTATTATCACAGTGTCTTCAATAAAACACTATCTTGATATGATATTCCTCGTGAATTCAATTGTTGTAGCTGTTTTTTTTCTTCTTCTTCTTTTTTTAAAACTTAAAATGACGAGATAGAATACTAAGGCCATCTTTGAATTTATTTTCAGTTTCCCAAATACAATTGGGTTTAAAAATTTGGGTTCACGTTTTACCATCTTTTTAAAATTGCACATGAAATTACGCACCCCCTTATACTTCCAACGCTTTAAACATTTTAAAAAGACGAGAGTCCTTTTTTATCTATAAACCCTCGTGCTATCCAAACCTTGCTCTCAGTCCAATGTTTTAATTTCTTGTCATTGGTAAAAGTTGAAAAAAGTTCAATTTCACACAAGCACACAGAGTGTTTAGAAAAAATTTTTACATCCCTTTACTTTTTCGTTTTTTAAATCTCTTTTTCAGATTTGTACATAGCTACATAATAACTTTTGTGACAAACCAAAAAAAGAATTTTTTTTTAAAATCAAAAAAACACTTCCATTCACACTAAAAGTCCCCAACCCCCATCGCAAAAAAGAACGATTTAAAATCTGTCCAACTTTAAAAAAATATAAAGCGACAAGTCCCACAAATTAAAAAAAAAACAAGGGTGAGTTGATCATACCTTTCTGCGGTTGTACCGGATCGGTCGGTTGGGCTTTACGTCCTCCTGGGTTTCCCCATGTGGGACATATAGTACCGCATTGTCCCTGGTTCCTTAAAGGAGAAACACATCTTAAGAGAACAGAGGTGTTACTGCTCCCACGGGAGTAAATTGACAATCCCGTGGCCCTCCAAATCTGCCATTATAATCTGATCTTACAAACAGAAAGAAAATAGGCTAGGAAAACTTGTACAATCATAAATGCATTTTCTAAAAAAAAAGAAAAACAATATTCCAGCATATGATTATACTTTCGTCAGCGGGGTCCCGCTAGGATTTCATCTCGCAATCCTCATTTTCAGGACAGTCAGGATTAAACCCCCGTCACATTTGAACCCGACATTGTTCACCCATCCCCAAAGACCTTGAGTGGGGATATGGGGGCTGAGTGACGATAAACCGGGGTCCCGTGTGCTGCACGGATCTTGCGCACGTCAAAGAATCCACGGCAGCAAGAAAGTTGTTCTTGGCAAAAGTCTGTAGACTTGAAAATCAAAGCCACACTGGTAAGGAGCACTGTCAAGACTGGCGCTGCTGTAGTAGCCACCTTTACTGAGAGGAATCTGTTGTGACTGAAAGAAGTATACGATACAATACAATACAACACAACACAGTAAGATACATAACACAGAGCAAAGCAACAAAATACACCACACCACACCACACCACGCCACACCACACCACAACCACTCGGGTGAACATATTTGGAAAAGTTACAAGGACAGCATTTGTTTTCCAATATCTACGGAAATTATTCTCATCTGTTGTGTGTGTGTGTGTGTGTGCGTGCGTGCATACGTGCGTGTGTGTGTACGTGTGTGTGCGCGCGCGTGTGTGTTGTGTTGCTTGAAGCAGGAAGCCTATTAGAAGAGAGAGCTCTCTACAAGCGAAAACCTAGGCCCAGGTACCAGAGAGATGAGGCTGCCTGAGTCTGTTCCAGCGAAAACATTTTGTCCATCGCTTATGCCAAGTCCACTCGCCGCTGAACTGATGGCTTCTGGAGTCACCTAGCAGCGCAGCTTTGCATGTATGTTTGCATGCATGGATGGATAGATGGATGGATGGATGGATGGATGGATAGATGGATGGATGGATGGATGGATTGATGAATGGATGGATGGATGGATAGATGGATAGATGGATAGATGGATGGATGATGGATGGATGGATGGATAGATGAATGGATGGATGGATGGATGGATGGATGGATTGATTGATGGATGGATGGATGGATGGATGGATGGATGGATGGATGGATGGATGGATGGATTGATGATGGATGGATGGATGGATGGATGGATATGTGTGCTTCCGTGATTGTATGTATGTATGCCGGTGGGAACAGATGACAAAATTTTAAAAACCGCATACACACGCATATAAAAAAAAGTTTAATTATTAAAAAAAATAATCATCTGAGCGCTTTGATTTGTTGCTTAACAAGATTCAGCGCTATATAAATTCCATACATTACTATTATGATGGATGGATGGATGGATGAATGGATGGATGGATGGATGGATGGATGGATGGATGGATGGATGGATGGATGGATGGATGGATATGTGTGCTTCGTGATTGTATGTATGTATGCCGGTGGGAACAGATGACAAAATTTTAAAAACCGCATACACACGCATATTAAAAAAATTTTTTAAAATTTACAACAACAACAAAAAATCATCTGAGCGCTTTGATTTGTTGCTTAACAAGATTCAGCACTATATGAATTCCATACATTATTATTATTATTATTATTATGGATGGATGGATGTGTGTGCTTCCGTGATTGTATGTATGTATGTATGGATGGATGGATGGATGGATGGATGGATGGATGGATGGATGAATGGATGGATGGATGGAAAATAAAAACACATATGTCAACTTTAAAATATCAACCTTTGCTTTTGCAGATTTCGGTGTTGTTGTTGTTGTTGTTTCCACGCTGACGTGGCGCTCTCTCACACGCTGTAGAGCAGTACAAGTTTGGGTAGGAGCAATGCTGGTGGATACAGCGCTGATGGGGGGATCCTCTCTGGTGAACCCATGCACCACTGTGAGCGGGTATGGGGGACACGAATCATTATCTGAAGGTTCCTTATCCCCCAAGTCAGAGTGCGGCTACCTTCATGATGGGTCAACGCCCCCCCCCCCCAAAAAAAAAAAAATTAAAATAAAAAATAAAACACTCCACCGGTCGCTATCGCAATACTTCATCATTTGGTGAAACCTTGAAGCTCTAGTCGAGGAATGAAAATTTAAAATAAAAAAACAACAACAACAAAACAACGTTAGGGTGAGGTACTATCTGGTGAACAAATAATATTATAACGTGGAAGGTATCAGGACCTCAAGAGGGTGAAAATGCTATAAAAAAAAAGTTTCAACCAGAATATGAATTCTGTGATGGGGGATCCATGTGATCAAAGTGTTTGTGTGTGAGCCAGAATGTGAATTCTGTGGTGGGGGATCCATGTGGTCAAAGTGTTCGTCCAAATATGAATTCTGTGATGGGGGATCCATGTGGTCAAAGTGTTCGTGTGTGAGCTAGAATGTGAATTCTGTGATGGGGGATCCATGTAGTCAAAGTGTTCGTCAGAATGTGAATTGTGTGATGGGGGATCCATGTGGTCATAGTGTTCGTCAGAATGTGAATTGTGTGATGGGGGATCCATGTATGTCGTCGATGTATGAGCGTCGTTCGTCAGAATGTGAATTGTGTGATGGGGGATCCATGTGGTCAAAGTGTTCGTCAGAATGTGAATTGTGTGATGGGGGATCCATGTGGTCAAAGTGTTCGTCAGAATGTGAATTGTGTGATGGGGGATCCATGTGGTCAAAGTGTTCGTCAGAATGTGAATTGTGTGATGGGGGATCCATGTGGTCAAAGGGTTCGTGTATGAGCCAGAATGTGAATTCTGTGGTGGGGGATCCATGTGGTCAAAGTGTTCGTCAGAATGTGAATTCTGTGGTGGGGGATCCATGTGGTCCAAGTGTAAAAAGTATGAGCCATGCGCTAGAATATGAGTTCTGTGTTTTTATTTTATCATTTATTCTATTCTTTTATATCGAGGATAATGTAATAAGCACTTATGTGCCTTTTTGTCATCCGCTCCCTGTGTGTATATGGTTTTGTAAATTCTGTCATCTGTTCCCACCGGCACACAATGGCTTACTCTTACGAAAAGCGGAACAGGATTTAACGTGAGCGCAAGATGTTCTGCGTGCGCTCGCACACGGGACCTCGGTTTATAGTCTCATCGGAAGGACTTTTGGGGAGAGTAGGAGTCTGCACTGATGTTAACTCCAGGGGAAAATATCCCCCTTGACCGGGAATCGAACCCAGGTCGTCAGATTGCGAGCGCAATGTTCTAACCACTAGACTATGCCCCCCCCCCCCCCCCCCCCCCCCCCCCCCCCCCGTGTTGGGGGATCCAGAGTGGTCAGAGTGCAAACGTGGTGAGATGGAGCGTGGAGAACGATCAGGTTAGGAGGCAGGTGGGGACGCTGCAACCAGGTTAAGTCAGCATAGCGACATCATGCCGGGGATCTTCTTAAAAAAAAAAAAAAAAAATGAAGCAGTGGGATCCAGAAGGTGGATCCTAGGAATCCCTCATCTCGACAAAAAAAAAGTTTGAGTCAGTGTGTGTGGATATTGTGATAGGATCCCATGTGGCTAAAAAAAAAAAAAAAAAAAAGAAAGAACTTCGTGTAGGACGAGTATGTGGATGTGATGCTAGGACCCAGGTGGCGCAAAAGCAATCAGTGCCACCTGCCACCCCCCATGACAACCAGGTGAAGAACAGGGGTGCTGAGATCCCCACTGCCCTGCCCTGTCTGTCTCCAGGAGAACCATGCTGCTGCCTGGCCTACGTACAGTTTGGATACCTATGTGCATGGATTGACGGATGGGGGACCTGAGGTAAGAGATAGTATTCATATAATTTTTTCTTTTAAAAAAAGAAGAAGAATATTTCAATCTGTATACCCGTGTCGCGTAGAAACAGATATGTTTGGTCGTGATTGATTTCAATACTTCTCTGGAATAATAATGATGTGGCTGGTACAATGACTATGATGACGATGAAGAAGAAGAAGAAGAAGAGAAGAAGAAAAATCCCCCCCCCCCCCCCCCCCCCCCCCCCCCCCCCCCCCCCCCCCCCCCCCCCCCCACACACAAAAAATGAAGCTTTTCTTACAGCACAAAGTATCGAGCGCATTATGAGACATAAACACAAGCTGGGAAGATGTCCAGAGAACCCACAACAACAACAACAACAACAACAACAACAACACACCACCGAAGAAGTCTTTGATAACAAGAGAGGAAAATAATCATAAAATTTAATACGGACATTTGAAATTT
>CM054134.1:95517660-95527660 GCA_028751875.1 Rapana venosa
AGAAGTTCACGCTTGTTTCTTACAGGCAAGAAATCTCAGGTTCGAATCTCGTCTGAACCAACTTAAGCTCCTTCTCAACCCCACCCACAGACTTTTGAGGTGTGGTCTGGGTACTAGAATTTCGAACGAGATGATTAATTTAAGTAAGATTCCGATCGTAAAAGACATGTTTGGGGCTTGTAGAATGAACCCAGAATGAAACGAGATCGAAACTGCCCCTGGTAACGTGTTGGTATTTAAGAGAGACTTTTACTGACACATACATATTATCACATAGGCAGAGATGATAAAAATACAGCAGCACAAAAAGATGAAAAAAAGGTCAAACACAAATGAAGCTCTACTACAAATAGTATCACATAGGCCTACGCAAAGATGATAAAAATACAACAGCACAAAAAGATGAAAAAAAGGTCACACACAAATGATGCTCTACTACTACTACTACTACTACTATTATAACTTGTCTGCTGGTGCTGCAGCTACATGAAGAAATGAATCTTGCTTTGTCAAAATTCCTAATCCGATTTCAAACACGCCCAGTATCACGGAACTAGATGTTTCGAGTTCTCAGCTGCTCACAGGAGCTGGAAACACCAGAGACAGAAAGATCAAGCTGAATGATTACACCCTTTCTATAAGGAAGGGGATGGGGAACAGAATGGAAGATGAAAAAGGGGATGAGAATAGGGAGGAGAAGGGAGGGGGTTAGGGGTTAGGGGTGGGGGAATCTCTAGCGCGCGGATATCCATAAACGCTTCAGCACATCTTCAACCAAAACATCCTGTGATAAATCGAGCGGGGGAGTTGTAGCTTACCTACGTGCAATACGCCCAAGTTTGCGTGCAACCTTCGAGTGGTTTTTAATGTGTGGGTATGTACACCTGCAGAATCAATCGATATTTTGACTCAAGCTATTGTGTGTGTGATGGCAGGACAAAAAGCATCTCGACTGATCGATCGTTGATTGATTGAGATCCTTGATTACACAATCGGCTAATGCTGAGTTGGGGTGAAATCTTATTTGATGGTGTGTGTGTGTGTGTGTGTGTGTGCGTGTGCGTGTGTGTGTGTGTGCCCGCGCGCGCGCAAAACTAAAGTAAGACTTCAAGTGCGCTGTCCTTTGTTTTTATTTCGTCTTTCCTCTCAAACAGACTATTCAAAACTGTTCGACAAAACTGGAACCTGCACAAACTGTGAACAAGGAGATGTACTGAACAAATGTGGGATCACCATTCAAGCCCACTAGCTCTCCAAGAAAGAAAACTGTGGAATAACGACAAAGATCAAACACATACTGAACAATGAAACCAACTGCGCTGCTCAGGCCTCGAGTTCCTCCTGGCATAATGGCTCAAGTCTGGAGCCTCTGGCTTATTGGCTCACACCATTCCCCGTGTGTACATCTTGCCACCTGTGGAACCCAATCCAAGGAATGGAAGCCTTTTCCGTTCAGAATTTGCATCATCCCAGAAAATGAAAAGAAAAAAGCGGTGGGGAATTTGGAAAGAAGGGGTCTCTCAACCTGGTAAGGTTTTGAAATAACAATAACTTTAGGCTTAATCCTCCAACCTTTCCTCGCACAAATTTGAAGGAAGGAATACGCTTTGTCAATGTTAAGGCATCATACCGAACAATCTCTGATAGGAATGACGGAAACTGTAAGTTGTAGATTCTTTTCTTCTGTGTCTCTAAAAGGTGAAAGTGGTCCTATAACCTACGCGGTCATTTGGGGAGCGAGAGATGTCAGAGACCTCAGCTTCTCTAGGAGCCAGCATATTTATTCAGGGTGGCGCCCATCTCCTCTACCTCGCTGCTTTACCTTCCCTGACCCTAAAGAGAGCGGGTACCTATTTACAGCTGGGTGAACTAGGGGGACTGTACTGAAGCCAAGGCGCATCTTTACTTACTCATGAAGAATGAAGGAACTGGCAGTTTGGATTTACGACTTGAATGTAGAGATCGACAACCTCCCTCCTCCACTCTCTGTTAATCAAGCGTTCCTACTTATTCCACTCTGGATGATTTTGTTTTTCTCGGATGTACTTTTTCTGTGAGACACCATGCACAGTTTTAAAAGATCGTTGTTTTCCATGACGAGGTGATTCAGGTCACCAAATCCCTCCTTCTAGTTTCTGGCGGAGTGAACGTAACACTTTTCAGTAACACTTTTCAGTAACGCTTTTCAGTAACGCTTTTCAGTAGTAACGCATTTCAGTAACGCTTTTCAGTAGTGACGCTTTTCAGTAGTGACGCTTTTCAGTAGTGACGCTTTTCAGTAACACTTTTCAGTAACACTTTTCAGTAACGCTTTTCAGTAACCGCTTTTCAGTAACGCTTTTCAGTAACGACTTTTCAGTAACGCTTTTCAGTAACGCTTTTCAGTAACGCTTTTCAGTAACGCTTTTCAGTAACGCTTTTCAGTAACACTTTTCAGTAACGCTTTTCAGTAACACTTTTCAGTAACGCTTTCAGTAACGCTTTTCAGTAACACTTTTCAGTAACGCTTTTCAGTAACGCTTTCAGTAACGCTTTTCAGTAACACTTTTCAGTAACGCTTTTCAGTAACACTTTTCAGTAACGCTTTCAGTAACGCTTTTCAGTAACACTTTTCAGTAACGCTTTTCAGTAACGCTTTCAGTAACGCTTTTCAGTAACACTTTTCAGTAACGCTTTTCAGTAACACTTTTCAGTAACGCTTTCAGTAACGCTTTTCAGTAACACTTTTCAGTAACGCTTTTCAGTAACACTTTTCAGTAACGCTTTTCAGTAACGCTTTTCAGTAGTAACACTTTTCAGTAACGCTTTTCAGTAACACTTTTCAGTAACGCTCTTCAGTAGTAACGCTTTTCAGTAACACTTTTCAGTAACACTTTTCAGTGACCGCTTTTCAGTAACGCTTTTCAGTAACGCTTTTCAGTAACGCTTTTCAGTAACACTTTTCAGTAACGCTTTTCAGTAACCGCTTTTCAGTAACGCTTTTCAGTAACGCTTTTCAGTAACACTTTTCAGTAACGCTTTTCAGTAACGCTTTTCAGTAGTAACGCTTTTCAGTAGTAACGCTTTTCAGTAGTGACGCTTTTCAGTAACGCTTTTCAGTAACACTTTTCAGTAACGCTTTTCAGTAACGCTTTTCAGTGACGCTTTTCAGTAACACTTTTCAGTAACGCTTTTCAGTAACGCTTTTCAGTAGTAACGCTTTTCAGTAGTGACGCTTTTCAGTAGTGACGCTTTTCAGTAACGCTTTTCCAGTAACGCTTTTCAGTAACGCTTTTCAGTAACCGCTTTTCAGTAACGCTTTTCGGTAACGCTTTTCAGTAACACTTTTCAGTAACACTTTTTAGTAAGGCTTTTCAGTAACACTTTTCAGTAACACTTTTCAGTAACACTTTTCAGTAACGCTTTCAGTAACGCTTTTCAGTAACACTTTTCAGTAACGCTTTTCAGTAACGCTTTTCAGTACGTTTTGTGTAACGCATTTTCAGTACGCTTTTCCTTTAGTAAGCTTTCTCAGTAAGCTTTTCAGTAACGCTTTGCAGTAGTAACGCTTTCGGTAACGCTTCATTAGTAACTTTCTCAGTAAACGCTTTTCATTAGTAACGCTTCATATAACGCTTTCATTTGTAACGTTTCATTAGTAACGTTTTCAGTAACGCTTTTCAGTAGTAACGCTCTTCAGTAACGCTTTTCATATACACGCTTCAAGTAACGCTTTTCATTTAACAGCTTTCATTCAGTAACGCTTTCATTAGTAACGCTGTTCGTAACGCTTTCAGTAGTAACGCTTTCGTAAGCTTTTATTAGTAACGCTTTTCAGTAACGCTTTTCAGTAACGCTTTTCAGTAGTAACGCTTTTCATTAGTAACGCTTTTCAGTAACGCTTTTCAGTAACGCTTTTCAGTAACACTTTTCAGTGCGGAGCCCTGTGTGTGTGTGTGTGTGTCCCACTGCAGCCCTCTATGCCTTTCCTGCCCCAGTGCTTTGGAGTGACACGCTGGTACAGGCGGACCAGCGAGGTCAAAGGGCACAAGTCCCAAAAAGGCCTGAAGTTGCACAGAAACACCGGCTGTTTTGTTGCGGGGCCTTCAAGGTCAAAGGGTTCAAGTCCCAAAAGATTTATTAAAGTCTCATCTCAGAGACAACAACTGTTTGTTGCGGGGCCAGCAAGGAAAAAGGGTACAAGTCCCAACAGGCCTGAAATCTCACCTCAGAGACAACAGCTGTTTCTTGCAGGGCCTTCAAGGTAAAAGGGCACAAGTATCCAAAAATACCTGAAGTCTCATCTCAGAGACAACGGTTGTTTCTTGCAGGGCCGGCAAGGTAAAAGGGTACAAGTCCCAAAAGACCTGGTCTCCCAGAAACACCGGCTGTTTGTTACGGGGCCTTCAAGGTCAAAGGGCACAAGTCCCAAAAGGCCTGAAATCTCACCTCAGAGACAACAGTTGTTTCTTGCAGGGCCGGCAAGGTAAAAGGGCACAAGTCCCCCAAAAAGACCTGAAGTCTCTCTGAGACAACGGCTGTTTTGTTGCGGGGCCAGCAAGGCAAAAAGGGCACAAGTCCCAAAAAAGACCTGAACTCTCTCAGAGACGCCGGCTAATTTCTTGCAGGGCCGGCAAGGCAAAAGGGCCCAAGTCCCCCAAAATGACCTGAAGTCTCTCTCTCAGAGAGAGAGAGAGAGAGAGAGAGAGAGAGAGAGAGAGAGAGAGAGAGAGAGAGAGAGCAGCTGCTGCTCGCACCCTCCCCTCCACCCAACCTGTGATCGTTCGTTACTTCGAGCAGCGGGTCCAGCTCCGGGCTTTTCTTACCGAGTGGAAGACGTCCACAAGGTTAGCACCACCACCACCACCACCGCTTAGAGGTCACAGGCCGCAGTCTTGAGCTCTCTGCCTCTCCCCCACGATCCATCGATCACGCATCGATCGCGCCACTGCCTTAGACGTAACTGTGCTGAAGCGCTTACGGGAATGACCTTAGCGCTCTCCCCCCCCCCCCCCCCCCCCCTACCCCCTACCCCGCCACAAAAAACAGAAGAGATGTTCATCTCCACCACTACCTCTTGTGGTCCCCTAGCTTATTCCCGGCCATTCGCAGGGTGGCCATCGCAGCCTCTGTCTCGGACCCTGATGTCCGAATGGGTGTCGGCCGTGGGAGGGACGTTCTCCAGGCGTGGATCTCGGCAGGCTCCTTCAGGATGCTGGTGCTGGAATGAGCCTGCTCCACGAGCCCCTGGAGGTCCTCCTCCTCCTATTCCTCCTCCTCTTCCTCCTCCTCCTCCTCCAACTCCTCCTCCTCTTCCTCCTCCTCCTTCTCCAACTTTCCCCCTCCTCCTCCAACTCCTCTTCCTTCTACTCCATCTCCAACTCCTTCTCCTCCTCCAACTCCTTCTCCTACTCCTCCTCCTTCTCCAACTCCTCCTCCTCTTCCTCCTCCTCTACCTCCTCTTCCTTCTCCTCCTCCAACTCCTTCTCCTCCTCCTCCTTCAAGAGGACTCCGCGTGTGGTCTCCGTGTGGGCCGTTTGCTGGGGCCTGGTTCTCACGACGCTCTGAAACCAGGCAGGCCTCTCCTCCTCCTCCTCCTCTACCTGCTGCCTGGTGGCTTGAGGCTGCAGGGCAGGAAGGAAGGAGGGGTGGGGCAGAGGGAGGGGGAACCTCCACAGCAGGGGGGTCCGCGAAAGAGCCACTGCACGGGACGCTGGTGGGCAGGGGGACAGGGATCGGGGGCTGGGTGAACAGAGCCGGGGTCTGCTCCTGCTGCTCTTGCTGCTCCGCTGCTGCGATAATGGTGGTGGTGGTGGTGGTGATAGTGGTGGCGGTGGCGGTGGCGGTGGTGGTGGCGGTGGAGGTGGCGGTGGTGGTGGCGGCAGGAGGATGTTGGTCAGCGTCAGTCTGCACCCCTTTGTCTTGGGTGGGCGAGGTGCTGGATAGGGAGGTGTTCATCAGGGACACGCTTTCTGTGGGACAAAGTGTCAAAGGAGAACACGTCCGTGCGTGAATTGTACGCGTGTAGAGCCGCGTCTGTCTGTCTGTCTGTCTGTCTGTCTGTCTGTCTGTCTGTCTGTCTCTCTCTCTCTCTCACTCTCGCTCTCACTCTCTCTCACTCTTCCTCTTCTCTCTCTCCTCTCTCTCTCTCTCTCTCTCTCTCTCTCTCTCTCTCCTCTCTCTCTCTCTCTCTCTCTCTCTCCCTCGCTCTCGCTCTCGCTTTCGCTCACACATATACACATACATGTACGCACAAGCACACACACATCTTTTTTAATAGAAGTTGTGCTGTGTTAGACGATATCACAGAGAGACAGAGAGACAGACAGGCAGAAAAAGACAGACAAACAGACAATCAGACAGAGGTAGACAGACTGAGACAGAGAGGCAAAGAGACAGAGAAAGAAAGAAAATTCTCTTTCCAAAAATAAGCGAAGGAATTGAAAAAAAGAAAAGAAAAGGGAGAGATAGAGACAGACAGACAGACGGACGGACAGACGGACAGATAGACAGAGACACAGAGAGAGAGATGACGGAAGCCTATCCATAATCTTATCACAGGCAGAAAAAAAAAGGGACAACATAGGTAAAAACTCAACAATAATTAGAGAGGAAAGAGAACACTAGCTGGTAGAAGAAACTACTACTACTACTGCTGCTGCTGCTGCTGCTGCTGCTGCTGCTGCTGCTGCTACTTCTACTACTACTACTACTACTACTACTACTACTACTACTACTACTGCTACTACTACTACTGCTGCTGCTACTACTACTACTACTACTACTACTACTATTACTACTACTACTACTGCTACTGCTACTGCTATCCTACTACTACTACTACTACTGCTACTACTACTTCTACTACTTCTACTACTACTGCTACTACTATTACTACTACTGCTACTACTTCTGCTACTACTACTGCTACTTCTACTACTGCTGCTACTACTACTACTACTACTACTACGGATGATGATAATGATGATAATGATAATAATAATGATTTAAAATAGAATTATAATAATAATGATGATGAGATGATGATAATAAAAACAGCAACAATAATAACAACAATAATGATGACGCGGACGAAGACAAACAACAACAACAAGAATGATAATCATCATCATCATCACCACCATCACCACCACCATCACTACCACACCACCACCCACCACCATCACCACCACCAACAACCACACCACCACCACTCACCACCACCACCACCACCACCACCACACATCACACCACCACCACAACCACCACCACCACATCACCACCACCACCAACCACCACCACCACCACCACCACCACCATCACCACCACCAACCACCACCACCACCAACACCCACCACCACCACGACCACCACCACCACCACCACACCACCACCACCAACAACCACCACCACCACCATCAATCATCACCACCACACCCCCCACCCCCACCACCACCACCACCCACCACCATCACCACCACCACCACCACCACCACCACCACCACCACCACCATCATCATCATGATGAACTTACCCCCGCTCTCAGCGTGGCGAGGTTTAGGACCCTTCTTCCCTTGGTGCCAATAGCACAGCGCGGCGATGACGAGCGAAGCAAGGATGAGCAGCGCTGCCAGGACCACTGTGGCGTACAGGTAACCCGATGACACCAAATCCGCGCCTGGAAAAGCCCCCCCCCAAAAACAAACATTCTTCTTCTTGTTCTTGTTCTTGTTCTTGTTCTTGTTCTTGTTCTTCTTCTTCTTCTTCTTCGTCGTCGTCGTCGTCTTCTTCTTTTTGTTCTTGTTTTGTTCTTGTTCTTCTTTTTTTCTTTTTCTCCTTCTTCTCATCTTCTTCTTCTTCATCTTCTTCTCTTCTTCTTCGTCTTCTTCTTCTTCTTCTTCTTCTTCGTCTCCTTCTTCTTCTTCTTCTTCTTCTTCCTTCTTTTCTTCTTCTTTTTTCCCCTCCTCCTTTCCCTTTTTTGTCGTCTTCTTCTTCTCCTCCTCTTCTTTCCTCTTCTCCTCCCCCTCCTTCTCTCCCTCCTCCCTCCTCCTCCCCTTCTTCTTCTTCTTCCTTCTTCTTCTTCTCCTCCTCCTCCTCCTCCTCTTCTTCTTCTTCTCCTTCTACTCCCCTCCTTCTTCTCCTTCTACTCCTCCTCCTTCTTCTTCTTCTTCTTCTTTTCCTTTTTCGTCTTCTCCTCCATGTCTTCTTCGTCTTCGTCGAACGCTTACACAGCAATTATTGCTGTCTGTTATCATTATGAGCGAAAATACGACATGCTGCCGTTAAGCGCCTGACATATTAAACACCCTAGACCACATTACACCACATTAACCCCCCCCCCCCCCCCCCCCCCCAACACACTCATGCATACTCACACACCACCACCACCACTATTCACCACTCCACACCCCATCACCATCCCCGACCCATCCCCACCCCACCTCATCCAATTACACCACTACCACACCCCACCACATCACACCCCCACCATATTACACCGCATCACACCAATCACATCACCACCCACCACACCACCACACTCACCCACACCACATCAACCCCACCCACCCCATTAAATCCCCAACTCATCCCACCGCCACCCAGCCACACCGTATCACACCGCCACCCCACCCAGCCCACCACATCCCCCCCCTCGCCCCACCCACCCCCCCAACCCAGCCACACCCCACATCCCCCACCTCGCCCCACCCACACCCCACCCAGCCCACCAATCCCCACCTCGCCCCACCCACACCCCACCCAGCCCACCACATCCCCCACCTCGCCCCACCCACACCCCCCACCCAGCCCACCACATCCCCCACCTCGCCCCACCACACCCACCCAGCCCACCACATCCCCCACCTCGCCCCACCCACACCCACCCAGCCCACCACATCCCCCACCTCGCCCCACCACACACCCACAACACATCCCCCACTCGCCCACCCACACCCACCCAGCCCACCACATCCCCACCTCGCCCCACCCACACCCCACCCAGCCCACCACATCCCCCACCTCGCCCCACCCACACCCCCACCCAGCCCACCACATCCCCCACCTCGCCCCACCCACACCCCACCCACCAACCACCACACCACCCACACCCCCCCACCCTCCCCTAGCCCCACCACATCCCCTCCCACCCTAATCCCCACCCCCCCACACACACCCCACCCACCCCATCACCCCACACACCCACACCCCCCCCCACCACCACTACACCCCCCCCCCACCACACAACACCACCCACCCACCCCACCCCACCCACACCCACCACTCACACCCCACCCCACCACATTCCAACACCACCACCCAACACCACCCCAACCCCCCCCCACACAACACCCACCCCACCCCCCACCTACCACCCACCACCACCACATCCAATACACCACACAACCACACACCCCAACACCACACCAACCCCCCCAACACCACCACCACCACCACCAACAGCCACCAACCACCCCCCCCCCACCCACCACCAACCCCCACCCCCCCCCCCCCACCACCAACCCACCCACCACCCCCACCCTCCACCCCCCCACCAACCACCAACCCCCACCACCCCCACCCAACCAACCCCTCCCCTACCAACCCCCACCCCCCAACCAACCAACAACCAACAACCAACCACCACCAAAGCGCAAAGCAAAAAAAAACATCACCTCACCTTCCAAACCCGCCGGGGCGAGCAGCTGACGGCAGTGGCTGTCGCACTCCATGGGCACCCGCGACTCGTTGCCGCAAGCCCACTCCCGCAAGGCGCAGTCCTGGCACACCTGCAGGCGATGGTTGCAGAACTGCCAGTGCCGCTGGCAGCAGTCTCTGAAGCACGGGAAGCGGCCGGCATGGCACTGCCACCCTGCCAGAGCCACTGGCCCGCCACTGTGGTCTGGAATGGTGATGTTGTGGTAGTGTTGTTGGTGGTGTTGGTGTTCGGGCATGGTTGGTTGGTTGGTTGGTGGTTGGTGGGGAGGTGGGGGGGTGGAGGGGTTGTGGTTGGTTGGGGGGGT
>CM054134.1:95545025-95547525 GCA_028751875.1 Rapana venosa
GAAGAAGACGGAACGCTTTTCAAATCGTAGCGAGTGTCGAAAAAAAATGGCGTCTTCTTTGGTTGGGAGACGATTTTACTATTACGAGAATTAATTTAATGTTATTGTTTGGAAGTAGAAACATTTGAACAGAATTGTAAGGAGGTCCGACATCAAACTTTGAGGGAGAAGGAAAGGGAAAATTTCATTTAGGGAGAAAATGAGCCCGAAAATAACGTGTTACACAGCAAAAATTTCCCGACCGTGCACACCAAAGGGATGTGGTAAAAATTTGCCTCCCACCGGGCCCCCCTGGGAAACGATGCCTTTTGATGTTTTCTATTTTTTACAACACTTTTTCTTTGAAACTGCAATGGCAGAAAAGAAAAGAAACGAAAACGAAAAAAAAAAGAAGGTAAACAAAAATAGGCTCTGGTCGCCAAAGGGTTTGACAGGTAAGCAATGGGGATCCCCCCCCCCCCCCCCCCCCCAAACACACACAAAAACCTAATTTGTGTTTTTGTGATTGATGTACCCTGTGCCCTCACTCGACTATTTTGAGCTACCACATTAAATTTTGTAGGATTACAGAGTTGTGTTGTTTCAAATTTGTCCAACCTTGCTGTGACACGGGGGGACTTGGGGACGTCTTGTAAATAAACCCTTCTGTACATTTAAACCAAAAAAGTGGTAGAAAACACGCAGATATAAGTGCAGTTAACGGTAAACTGTTAAATTAAATTTGCCCTTGTTTAAAAGAAAAAATATTTTAAAACAAAACTTCTGTCCCCTCGAGACATCCCCAAAAAACAACGGTGCAAAAAATTTTTGGGGACTTTGGTGTGCCCTTTCCTTAAAGTATTTTTTGCACATAACCATTGGTAAAAACATCAGGGGAAACCTTCCTTTTTCCCGTCACAAACATGCTTTAACAAATTGTCAAATCCATGCAGAATTTGTTTTTTTTAAAATCATATAAAACCATATTTTTACTTTGATTGGTGACAAAAAAAGGTGACAATGACAAGACATCGGGGAAAATCGGGACACATAAACTTGTGTCTAAATGCAATTCAAAGCCCATACCTAGCTTGTGAAAAAATTTTCAGCTTGTTTGTTTGCCCTGAAAAACCCCCAAATGTCTTAGCAGTAAAGTAAGTCAGTTGGGGGGGAAAACCTTTTAAAGAATCCCAAAATTTTACAGGCCAAATTTTGTCTTTTAGAAACCAAAAAAAAGGGTTATTAAAAAAAATAAAGTATTTTTCAGAACAATTTGAAACGTGCATGAAAAAAAAGTGTCGGGCCCAAAAATTTCCCTTTTAAGAGTAATTTTACAAGTAATATATCCCCCCAAAAAGGGGGGGAAATTGAACAATAGGGTTGGCTACTGTACAATTTTTTTTTTCTCTCGTACCTGTTGGTTTTTTCGCTTTTAAAATCTTTCCCCTTTAAATTTATATTAGACGAGATATTATGTGATATAAGGGGGGGTGTGTGTGTGTGTGGGGGTGTGTGTGTGGGGTGTGTAGGGGGGGGCGCCTATAAAATCGTGTGTGTTGTGATTGTTATTACTGTGGTTTTCATGAAGGGGGTTTTGGGTTTTTAATTCCAGGCTAGGCCTACTAGTTTCCCCCGGAAACACTGCCAAAGGGAATGGGTTTGTGCAGGCACGAAAGATCCAAAACGATAAATACAAAGGCTTTTTTCAAAGGACTGCCACGTCTCCCCAACATTGTTTCATATTTTTTTAATTTTTTTTTTTTTAGCGATGGGCAACTCGGGGCGTAACACCCAAAAGGGCAAGGGAGGTTTTGTCACGATAAATTGGGGCGCCGCCCAAATGTCACGCTTTTTTCATTGACTTCATTTTTTTTTCCCAAAAAAGGAAAAAAAAAGGCAAAACCCAAAAAGCAGCATATCTATACAAATACCAAAATCAGACCTACAATTTTTATGTCTCGTTTCAATAATGCTTGACCATGAATTCCCAAATTAGTTTCCCGCAAACAACCCCGTTTGAATTGTTGTCTTTCCCCAAGGTTTTAATGTGGGTTCCCCTTTATGGAGGATGGGGAAGGGGGGGGGGGGGATTAAAAATGGTGGCTACGCAAAATTTCCATTGTGAACCCCGACCATTAAACCCCCCACCCCCTCCCCCTCCCTCCTTCCCGAATTCGTCAAATTTATTTCACTTTGTTTTCCTCATAGACAGAAAACACTTTTTACAATCGAATTTTTTTTTGTTTTGATTACTGGTCGTAAACTTTTTTTTGTAAAGCCCCTCCCTTTTCACGAAGAAGAAGGGAAAAAAAAAAGGCAGAAGCCAACCCCCTCTTTGATACGCAAATGCATACAAAACAATGTTACACGCCTTCTTTAATTTGCAGTAACCAAGAAAAATGTTGCCAAACAGCATTTTTCAAATAATGTCATGCTTCTTTATAGATGTTAATCTGTCCCTAAAACCCACCCCCCCCCCCCAAAACCCCCCCCCTTCCCCAAGAACACCCCCCCCCCCCCC
>CM054134.1:95552525-95570025 GCA_028751875.1 Rapana venosa
ACGGAAAATCGAAGACAGCAACACGCCAACTATAGGGCAAACTGTCTTTTATGAAACAGAGTACAGAAGTCGAAAAGATTTGCTTGAAAAGTGCAGCGAATGGACCTGGAAAACAGACAACAAACGAGAGAGATAACAGAAACAGGTAAGTAAAAAAAGACAGAGACCAACAACGAAAAAGGTGATAGAAAAGAGGACAATTTCTAGCACAGATTTCAAACGGTGGGGATGGTGATCTGGAAAGAGCATCCGGTGTTCCTAAATGAACAAGTGTGATGTGTAAAAGAACTTGCCCCCCCCCCCCCTTCCCCCCCCCCCCCCCCCCCCCAAAAAAACCCCCCCCCCCCCCCCCCCCCCCCCCCCCCCCCCCCCCCCCAAAAAAATAACTTTAAACTTAAAAACCCCCCTTTTTAAAATTTTTTTTCCCCCCCAAAAAAAATAAATTTTTTAAAATTTTTTTAATTTTTTTTTTGGGAAAAATAAAAAATAGGGGGAAAAATTTTTAAAAAATTTTTTTTGGTTTTTTTAACCTTTTAAAAAAAAGGGGTTTTGGGGGGGGGTTTAAGTTTGGGGGAAAAAGGGGGTTTTGGGGGGGGGCCCCAAAAGGAAAAGGGGTTTTTTTTGGGGTTTTTTTTTTAAAAAAAAAAAACCCCCCTTTTTAAAAAAAAAAAACCCCCCCCCCCGCAATTTTTTTTCAAGGGTTAAAAACCCAAAATTCCCTTGGGGGTTTTTTTTTTTCCCTTTTAACCTGAAAAAAGGGGAAAAAAAAAGAAAAGGGGAAAAAATTCAATGGGAAAAATTTTTGAGGGGGAAAATTTTTAAAAAAAAGGGGAAGGGGGAAAAAACCCCCCGAAAACCCCAAGGGGGGAAAAAAGGGAACCCAAAAAAAAGGGAAAGGGGAAAAATAAAGGGGGGAAAAGGGGGGGGGGAGGGAAAAAAGGGCCAAAGGGGGATTTAAAAATTAAAGGGGGGGAAAAAAAAAGGGGGGGGGGAAAAGGGGGAGGGGGGAAAGGGGGAAACCCCCGTTTTTTTTGTTTTTAAATTTTTAAAAAAAAAAAGGTTTTTTGGGGGTTTTTTAAAAAACCTGGGGGTTTTTTTTTTTTGGTTTTTGGGGTTTGGGGAAGGGGGGAAAGGCCCAAAAAAAAAAAGGAAAAAGGGGGGGGGCAGATTTCCTTTTAAAAAATGGGGTCCCAGTATTAAAGGGTTTTTTAAAAAGGGGAAACAAAAGGGCCGGGGGTCTTTTTAAAAAAGGAAAAATTTTCCCCAAAAAATTTTTTTTTTCCCCAAAAAAACCGGGGGAAAAAAAAAACCCCCCCCTTTTCTTTTTTAAAAAAAAAAGTGGGCCGGCTTTTAAAAAAAAAGTTTAAAAAATTTTATTTAAAAAAATTTAAAATTATCCCTTTTTTTTCCCCCCCCTTTTTTTCCCAAAACCCTTTTTTTTAAAAACAAAAGTTTGGGGGAGGACCCCACATGCCCCGGTCGAAAGGAAGGCAAATTTAAGGATTAAAGGGGCCGCCTATTTAGGTTTGTACTGACTGGTAGAGGCCGGTTTCCTTTCCCACACTTTGGGAACTTTAGAAGGGGGTGGTCAAGAGGGGGAAAAAAAGCAGGAAAGGGGCCGCACCCTGCCCGGATTGTTGTTCTTGGTGTCAAAAATTACATTCAAGATAATTTTATTTTTTTTTTCAGGGGTTTTTTTTCCTTTTACAGTTTAAGGCATTTTCCCAAAAGGGAGGAGTTGACAAAAAACAACAAAAACAACCACAGGCCACACCCCCCAAAAACTCAAAAAACAAAACAAACCCCAAAAGAAGGGGGGTTTCTGCGGCAAACAAATTTTTCAAAATGCATGTAAGGCCCGGGGAAAAAAATCAGGATTAATTTTTCCCAAAAAAAATAATTAAGAAAAAAATGAAAAATAAACAAGAAAACAAAAGTCACAAATGTATATTGCTTGTAGCTTTGTTATTTTCCGTTTTTCAGCTTTATTCGGGTCCCCCATTGCCTTTAAAACGTTTAACCCCTAACGTCCAATGCCCCCTGAAAAAGGCTTAGGGTTTTTTTTTTTTTAAAACCACACCAAAAAGGGACAACCCAACTTCCTTTTTTTTTTCTCCCCTTTTAATTTTTCTGTCTTTGGGGTTTAAACCACTTTAAAAAAACCCATTTTTTGGTGTTTTGCTTTTTCTAGCTATTTACACACCCGGAAAGGCCTGAACCCAAAAGAAAAATCTAAAACCCAGTTTTAATCTCTTCTGAATCCTCCCCACTACCCCAACTCCCACATTTTTTAAAAAGATTCCCAAAGATTTAGAAACGTCCCGGGCAAAAAAAACCAAAGCACATGGGGGTCTGATTAAAACTAAACAAGGGCCAGGGGCCCCGCATTCCCAAAAATAATCCCCTCCTCACCCTTTTTTTTTTTTGCCCTGTGTTAAAAAGGAAGGGAATGGAGAACTTATTTCCCAAACGACAAAAACTAAAAAACATTTAATATTTAAAAATAAAAAGAAGTGAACTAAAACTATCAATACCCAAACCAAGAAAGGTTGAATTATTTTTTTAATAAAAATTAAGATTGTAAAATAAAGAAAAAATAAAACTTGTTGGGGTTTTAATTTTATTTTAAATTTAAAAACTTTTTCCCCATTTTTTAAAAATTCCCCCTGAACTATTATAGGAATTTTGGCTTTTTTGGGTTGGTCTTTTGCTCCCCTCCTTTGTATTTGTTTTTAAAATTTTTATTTTTGTTTCTTTTTTGTTAATTTTGTTATTCGGGGGTTTTACCCTTTTTTCTACCCCCCCCCACCCAACCCCCCCCCTTTGCATTTTTATTGGCCACCCCTAATCTTAATTTCTACACCCAGTTTTTTCAATTTTTATAAAAGTGAACCAAAGAAAAAGAAAGAACCCGGGAAAGGGGAAATGGGTTTTTTTTGGAGAGGGAGGTGTTAAAAATTTGTAAAGTGAGGGAAGCTGGAGGCAACAAAAAGGGGATTAAAAAAGGGGGGTTAAAAAAAACGACACAAAACGAATTAAAATGAACATTTGAAAATGATTCAAACGGTTGATGGATTGGGAAATCCTCATTAACGAGGTTTTTTAATGCGAGAGAGAAGGGAGAAGGGAAAAGGGAAAGGGAAGGAGGGGGAAAGTAAAAAGGGACCCCCCTTCTCCCGGGACAATTTGGAAACCAAAAAAAAACTCTGGGGATTTTCACTTTTTTTTAAAGAGAGGGAAGGGAAAAGGAAAGGGTGGGTTTTGTTTGTATTGTTTTGGGGGGGGGGAAAAAAACAAACAACATCCAAAGCAAGGGAAAAGGAATTAATAATATTGTCTTGTGTTCCGACTTCATGGTTAAAGAATATTTTCCTTTCTCATTTCGATTGCGCGGTAACATACTGTAGCACGCTCGCCGCCTCGGTATTTGAATTTGAAATGCTAGTGTAATATTACCCCGGGGGGGTGTTTTTAAACCCAAATCTTTTTTCTTCCCCCCAAAAAAAATACTCCTACATCAGATTCCATTTTTTCTGTCTGGTTTAAATAAGTTTTAGGCTTAAAGTAGACTGGTTTTGCTTTCAAAAAGGTTTTAGCGGCAGGGAAATTCTAAAATCATTAACAATTTTTTTTTTTTTCATGGATTACCTTTTTTTTGAAAGAAACGGGAAGTGGGGAAGAGGGGGGGGGGTGTAGGGGGTGGTGGGGGGAGGGGAAGGGCGGTGGGGGGGGAGTGGCGCGGGGGGGAGGGGAAAAAACGGTGGATTTGGGGGGGAGCCTGTTCACTTGGCTTTTTCTATTTTCCACCCACATAGGAGGCCCAGCTAGGCATTGATTTTGCCCACACGCAAACTTCACCAATGCAAGGGAATCTTGATGTGGGGGCTGAAAAAATGGTACTGACTGGTTTTAAGGGAGGGCTCAAAACCTTCACCCCCCGCACCTGTCCTGTGCTGGTGATCAGCTGAGGGGGGGGATGCTCTTGTCACGCAACTTCCCCCAAGCAAGGGCAATTTATGTTGGGGGGTGAAAAAATGGTAGAGGTTTTTGGGAGGTCCCAAATTTTTGGCCCCCCCCTGCCCCGAGTTTTATCACAGACGGTTTCCTTTCACCCCCTTTACCAAAGAAAAAGGGGGTTTTAAAGGGGGCTTTCGCTACTAAATAGGCACCTTTTGGCCCCCCCCCCGAGTTGGTCAACAAAGGGGGTGCCCAACCCTTTTTTTTTAAAAAAAGGGGGGGGAGGAGGGGAAGGGGGGGGGGGGGAAAAAAAAGGGGGGGGGGGTGTTTTTTTTTTTTTTTTGGTTGCAAAAAACCCTTTTTTTTTTTTAAAAAAAAGGTGAAACATAGGGGGGTTTTTAATAAATTTTCGGGGGGGGGGGGGGGAGGGGTGGAAAGGTTTGTCCATGGGTTAAGCAATGGGGGATAAAAAAAGAAAGGGGGGGGAAGGGAAAAGGGGTCAACAGGGAAAAAAAAAAAACGAAAAAGTTCTAAAAGGTAAGGGAAAGGTTTGTAAAAAAAAAGGGGAAAATGTAATTTTTATCCCCAAAAGAAGGGGGGGGGGGGGGGGGGGGGGGGGGGGGGGGGGTTTTTTTTTTTTTTTAAAACAAAATATTTTTTTCAAAAATAAAAAAATTTTTTTTTTTTCAATTATTTTTTAAAAAAAAAATAATTTTAAAAATATTTTTTGAAAAATTGATTTAAAAAACAGACAACCATTTTTTTTTTAAAAAAATTCCTTTAAAAAAAAAATTTTTTCCCAAAACAAATTTTCCCTTCTCAAAAATTATCCACACCTTTTTCCTTCTTTCCTTTTTTTCTCAAACCCTTTTCCCCCTTTTTCCTTTAGGACATTCTTTCCCAGCAAAATTAATTTTTTGTACAAAACCGCGATTCTTTGGGGGAAATTATGTAAAGCCCAAAAAACTTTTTTTCCAAAAAACTAAAGGAAACCCTCCCAACCCCCCCCCTTTCCCCCTTCCCCCCCCCCTCCCCCCCTTTTTTTTTTTTTTTTTTTTTTTTTTTTTTTTTTTTTTTTTTTTTTTTTTTTTTTTTTTTTTTTTTTTAGTTAGTAGATATTTTAATGTATACAAGCCTAAACTGGAAGGCATTTCACATAATTATTTCCCGTGGAATCAACTAGTTTAAAATTCAAACATAGGACAAATAATACAAAAAGGGAACTTCGTTATCGACAGACCCCTTCATAATGGAAAGAAAATCTGCATCAAGTGTTACTATAGCGAAAATTTGCACAAAAACAAAAGCAGACACCCCGAATCTAAATTTTTTACAACAGATCACGAAAAACATCACTCTAAAAAACCAAACTATCCCTTGATACATTGGGAGATAAAAGCCTAAAGAAAAGAAAAGCGCAAAGCTGTGGAGACATCGTTTTGAAAAGAAAGCAAATCACTGGGAAAAAACTGCTTCACTGGGGAAATGAAGTTATCAGTCACGGCCTTTCCCCCAGGTGGGGAAATGGAACATTGAAGGAGAGAGGAAGAGGCTAAAAAATAAAACTACTGACTAGATACCGCTACTGGCATGGCGATTCACAATAATTCCCATGGGGGAAACAAAAAGGGAGGTGGGGGAAGGGGGGAGGGCGATGGATCAATGTGGTTAAGCCTAAGGGGTGGTTTGTTGGGTTTTTTAATTAAAAGGGAGGGTCGTTAATTTTGGGGGTTTTTTAAATAGAAGGGTGAGGTCGTTCACTCTTTTCTGTGGGCCCTCTCACTTTATAGCTGTCCCAGTGCAATTTTAGCGTTGCTGTGGGTGTTTTACTTGTGGAAGACCTTGTCGGCGGAAAAAAACCCCCAGCGTTTTTTATTCTGACATAGCCCAACCAGGGGTTTTGGTACTAATAAAGAAATTGGGCTAACGGTTTTTTAAAAAACCAATGGATTAAAAAAACCCCAAACCCAAAAAGGGTTACCCAATAGAATTTTTTTGCCAAAAGAACCTTTTGATTGGAAAAAAAAAAAAAATTTGAAAAAGAAAACAGAACTAACAGGAAACGTTTTTTTCTGGGGGGGAAAAGGGGGGGGGAAAAAGGGGGGGCATTAAAATTTTAGTCAAAAAAAAAAAAATATTTTATTTAAAATCTAATTAAAATTTTAAATTTTATTTTTGCTATTTTTTAAATGAATTTTTCATACCTAAAATTTTAAAACATTATTTTGGGGTAAAAAAATATTTTTTGCATAAATTAAAAGGTTTTCCCCCCTTTTTTTAAATTCAAAAACCCGAAAAAAAAAGAAAACCATTTTTTGGGGTAAAAGGTTGCTTTGACTTGCCCGTGTTTTTTGCACAAATGGGGTGGTTAAATTTTCCCATTTTCTAAAAACAAACATTGAATCCCCGTTCTTTGTATCCTACCCCTTTAGCTGCGTGGATCAACACGTAAAACACAAGCAATGTCAATTAGATGACTTTTTAAAATTTTCTCAGACTACCTCATTTTCCCTCTTTGTCCACTTTCCCAAAACGTTTAATTGTCCTATTTCATAATGTAAAAAATCGCAAAATTTGAGCAACTTTTTTTTTTTCCCAAATCACACTTAAAGAGGATACCACTTTACCTGAATCAAAAGCTGGAGCGTAAAACTATGCCCCGACCCCTAAACTGATTGAGAATATGTGGAGCCAAATACACCCTTTGGTATGACAGCTAAAATTGCTGACAGCCCTTTCAATAAGCATGGCAGCGACTGTGTGAGCAAAGCACACGGGTTCATGTTTCGAAAAAAAGGGGCCCCCAAGTATAATTTCCTTAAAAAAAGCAAACAACACAATGCAAGCAGCACCACACGAAACGCACACACCACCCCCACGCACCAACACACAGGGCAGTGTGAAAAAAAATTTGTAAACAAATATTTTACCCCAGGAAAGACCTTTTTGACTTGATTTTTCCACCCCAAAAACCCACCGTAGCTACCCCCCACTAGCTCTTTCTCTCTCCAAAATCCCTCCCCCCTCCCCCCTCTCTCTCTTTTCTTCTTCCCCCACACAAACACCCACTCACATACACGCAACATGCCGCGCGCGCCGCGCCCCCCACACACACACAAACACACACGCACACACAAACAAAGTGTGGAAAATTTGTTTTTACGTGTGTCTTTTTTTGGGGTTTCCTTTTTTTATTGACACACTTTATTGGTAAAGGTTTAAAATAGGGCAGTTTTCAGTTTTATCTTTAAAAAATTTTGTTGCTTCTAAGATAGAGGGCTTAAAAAAAAAAAAAGCAAATACATTGTTTATCAATGTACCATCGGGAAATAAGAATTTGACTGATTTGACTTGCACACTAAACACACACACATGCGGCACGACGAAACCCACCACACCCCACACACACACACACACAAAAAAAAACACTCACAAGCAAAGAGGGTCAATCAAAAAAACAGTTTAACCATCCCTTTTTTAAGGGCGTAAAAATACTGACATGCAACTTGTCGTAACCTATCATTATCTCGCCCTTTCCCAATTCCCGACGGACGTACAGAAAAAAAAAGGGGGAAACTGCTTTCACCTTGCCATTTTTTTCCCCTTCCCCAACCAAACCGGAGGGGACCACCCAACCTGACCGCACCCCCCCCCCCCTTCCCCCCCCTTCCCTCCCCCCAGCCCCCCCCCCCCCCCCCCCCCTTCAACACGGGGGCGCGTAGAAAACATAACCCCAACCAACCCCCAAACCCATACCCCCCAGATTATGGTACAAGTAAGCTAAAAGCAAAAACCCCTCCTTTTCCCCTTTTCTCTTTCTCCCCTTCCCCTTTCCCAAAACAACAAAAAACACAAAAAAACACACCACCCCCCCCCCAAAACACACCACCCCAAAAAAACCCCCACGCACACACACGCGCAAGCACGCCGCACAGGCACGACGCAACCCCGCACACACACATAAATTATACATAAAGTAAAAATCATACTAAAAAATCACCCCCTCAAACGCTCGCGCGCGCGCAGACAAAACCTAACCCAATTAGGAATATCTGTAATGAAAACCATTGACGAGAAAAGACATACAAAACTTATTATTACGCCCCTGTAGACATGCACCACACTAAACATACACACACGCACTGCGCCGCGTACACCCCCACCCCCAAAAACCACACCAAAACCACACAACACACACACACACCCCCCACACACCACACACACACCAAAAACACACACACAAAAACACACACGGGTAAGAAACAAAGTTTAAAGACCTTGACAAAAAACAAAAGAATTATTTCTCTCTCTCCCCTCCCCTTTTCTTCTCTCTCTCTCTCTCTCTTCCCCTCTTCTCTCTCTCTCTCTTTCTCCCTTTCACACACACACACCCCAAAACACCCCCACCACAACCAACACCAACCACACACAAAAACCCCCCGGGGGGGGACGGAAAAAACTAGTGGTTAAAATTTCGCTGGAAATCTGAGAATGGGGGTTGATTCCCCTTTAAAGGGGGGAAATTTTTCCTGGATTAACATCAGTGCAAAAATCCATCTCCCCAAAAGCCTTCGGGTGAGACTATAAGCCGAGGGCCCTTGTCGAACGACGCCCAACATCTTCCACAAAGTTAAATCCCCGTTCCACTTTTTGTAAAGTAGGCCCCTTGTGTGCCCGGTGGAACAGATGACAGAATTTACAAAAACCCCCATACCACGAGGATGGACTGGTAAAAAAAAATCCCCAATAAAAAATGGAAAAAAAAAAAAATATTAAAAATAAAACAATTCAAAAAAACCCTTTTAAACAAAAATATACAAACTTTTTTTTCATGAGTATCCTGTTTTTCACAGGAAACCCCCTTTCACACCCCCAGTCGCACGCACCCCACAAACCACAAAACACACCGCGCGCGCGGCCCCCACACACACACACACACACGCACACCACGCACGACGCCCCAACACACACACACACACCACACCAAAACACACACACCCCCCCCGCGCCCGCGAGTGTGGCATTGTTTCAAGTGCGAGTGACAATGACCATTACAGCTTTAAAAAAACCCAAACATTTCTCTTCTGTCTGTCTGCTGTCTGGTTTTTCTCTCTCTCTTTCCTCTTATCCTCCTCTCTCTCTTCGGTGATCTCCCCTTGTTATAGCACGTGATTTTTTTGCTCTGCTAAGTTTTGGTAAAAAAAAACCAATTCATACACCCCCTGCCCGTTGTTGGACGCCAACAGCACTGGAACAACCCCGGGTGCCCTTCTTTCAAAACATCACTTGACTTCCTGAAATTTTGGGGAAAAGGGGGCAATACGACGTTTATACTTTTATGAGGGCAACGTGACAGCCTCAACTGCGGGCCAGAAACTTTACCGCCCAAAATTTCCCAAAAAAACCCAGCAACAACAGAGAGGGGACGGATACAGAGGAGACAGACAGAGGGAAAAGGGGACAACAAGGGAAAGGGGGCAGACAGCAATAAGGGAAGAGAAAAATGAAACAAGGATTTTCACTTTTAAAAATTTTCAAAATTAAACATGTCAACTCCCCCCAAAAAGCCCCCTGTCTCACAAAACCAACACGCCCCTTTTCTGACAACACACCCCTCAGTGCTGTCTTTACAGGTGAAATTTTGCCCTACGTCCGGGTGTACCACGAGAACGGCACAGTCTTGTCACAACCGAAATTTACCTTGCGATGTGTGTAGTGCATCAACACCGGGGACAAATAGTGACATTTTTCTGCAGAAGGCGGAGAGATGGGTGCAGTGTGGGGTGACAGGCATTGGCAGAGGACAGACAGATCGCTGCAGAGAAAAAATGAGGCCCCAAGAAACCAGGACTTTGGGAAAGTGTTTGTTTTGACAGTACACCAAAACGTTTTCTGGAAAGTGTGACTTGGTCATTCAAATTAAGTGGGCGATGCCTTTATAACCCCCGATTTCTTTTTGGTTATAAAAAGGACATTTAAAAACCTGACTGAGGAAGAACGGCATTTTTTTTCCCGGCTACAAAATGTGGACTTTGGGAGATCGCAAAAGAAGAAAAAGTGGGTTGATCCCTTTAATTTTCTGCAGTATCATGGGGGTTGTTCAAAATTTCCCTTTGGATAATTGTGATTGTGACTGCCTATTTTGGAATAGGTGTGTGCATGTGCATGCGCGCGTGCGTGTGTGCGTGTGCTAGCGTGCTTGTGTGTGTGTGTTTATGCGTGTGTGTGCGAGCGTGCGTGTGTGTGTGTGTGTGTGTGTGTGCAAGCGTGCGTGAGTGTGTGTGTGTTGTGTGTGTGTGAGAGAGAGAGAGAGAGAGAGAGAGAGAGAGAGAGAGAGAGAGAGAGAGAGAGAGAGAGAGAGAGAGAGAGAGAGAGAGAGCATACACGGACTGCCGCATACGCGTCCTCGCCAGTTTCGTTTTCCTCACGTGTTTTGTGTAACAAACTAGCAGGAGCCAGTGGCCCTGCCTGACTGAACACTTTGCTGCAATGCTGTGTCTGACTCTGGATTTCTATCTCTGTACCATGACGTGGAATCCATGCCATGAAGATTATTTGGGCTACAACCATATTTGTTTCTGTTGTTGTTGTTATCGTTCAATATGTGTTGTGCCCAGTCCCCTTCCCACTGTCCCCTTGTGAATGGGCTTCACAGCTGAAATCACAATAAACTATTGTCATTGTCATTATCTCTCTCTCCCTCCTCTCTCTCCTCTCTCTCTCTCTCTCTCTCTCTCTCTCTTCTCTCCTCTCTCTCTCTCTCTCTCTCTCTCTCTCTCTCCTTCGATGAAACTATAAACCGAGGCCCCATGTGGGAATGCATGCGGAACATATTGCCCACATGTCAAAAACCCCTTCCGCCTTCAGGAAGAGTAGACCACTTGTGCCGCGAGTGCTTATTCTATTATCCACAAAATAAAAAAGAAATCTTGCTCTCCAGTAGATGGATTCTTCTTGTTTTTGTTCCCTCGTATTTATTCAGATTTAATGCATTTCCTTTTTTTTTTTATACATGAAACTGATTGATTGATTGATTGTGTGTGTGTGTTTGTATGCATTCGTGCGTGCGGACGTGTGTGTGTGTGTGCATGTGTGTGTGTGGTTCGTTCTCCACTAAACTCCTTTGAAATATGTGTACCATTTTATATGTATTTGAAATTATGAATTACGTGTGTTTGTGGTGATGCTCTTTTTAAAAAAAGAAATTCATAATGATGAATACTGGTTGAAACTTGTCTATTCGTCAAAGTCCTATATTTTGTTTATATGGTTGACCTGTTTTGTTTGCTTGCTTAGAGGGTATTCTGTTTGTTATGGGTGTTTGTTTTGTTTCTTTAAAAAAAAATAATGCCCTAATAATAAGAACCATTTTATTTTGATTGGGTGAGGCGGCTAACACCTAACTCTGAGACAGAGAGCAGGCCATTGTGTCCCGATGGGAACAGATGAAAGAATTTACAAAACCGCATACACACGGGGACTGGATGTCAAAAAGCGCATAAGTGCTTATTCCATTAACCTCGATATAAAAGAATAAAGTAATTTTTTTAAGTAAGTAAAGTGGTACCCACAGGTGAGACAGGTGAAACTGGTGACTTTGTTTAAAACTTATAATCATTGTTGGTTGCATGGGTAGGAGTGGGTTGAATGCAAGCGCTTTGATTTGTTTTTCCAAGTTATAGCGCTGTATGTACAACAACAACAACAACAACAACAACAACAACTACTACAACTACAACTACAACTACTACTACTAACTAGTAATAATAATAATAATAATAATAATAATAATAATGATGATGATGATGATGATGATGATATGATGATGAATGATGAATGATGATGATGATGATGATGATGATGATGATGATAAACAGGCGAGATACTTCCCAATAAGGTCGGAGATTGCATGTCAAACAATAGCATACAAATGCTTGTGTGTTTGATCATTGAAATAAAAGAACACTTTGTTGTTGTTGTTGTTGTTGTTGTTGTTGTTGTTGTTGTTGTTGTTGTTGTTGTGGTGGTGGTGGTGGTGGTTGTTGTTGTTCCTCGGCTAAGGCTCCCACGTTCACAAATTGAGAGATTTTGCGTATGCGATCGCTTTTAACCCATCATTCAGGTAGCCATACTCCGACTTCGGGAATGTGTCTAAACACGACACTTGTATAATATATGCTTTTGTTTGTGCTTTTTTTTTTTAAAAACCTTTGCCATCCGTTCCTACCGGCACGAAATGGCCTACTCTTCCAAAAAGCGATACGGGTTTGTTAGGGGTTTTGGGGGGTGTTTTTTAAAGCAAGGTTTGTTTCTTCGTGAGTTTGCACACAGGGTTCTCGGTTTATAGTCTCATGCCAAGGCCTTTTGAAGGAAGGGGAGTAGGTACTAAATGTTTAACTCCAGGGTAAAATTCCCTAAAACGGGTGCCATCCTGGACCGTCAGAGAATGAGGGCAACGTTGTATCCACTAGACCCCCCCCCCACCCCCACTCCCCCCACCCCCCCCCCCCCCCCCCCGAACTCTTTGATTTGGTTTGATTGAAAGAGGGGCCAGAACCACTTGAATAGAGGTATGCTTTGCGCCGTTGAGTTTAAGCATAGTTCTTGTGAAAGAAAGGAGACACGAAGGAAGCGTAGGCGTATTCTTAACAGTACTGTCAGGATCAACATTGACACAGTGTGACGGCTTGCTTCCCACGTTTCGATAACTGCCAACTATTTCATAATAATACTTTTTCTTTACTTCATGCGTTTACTTATGAAAGAACCTGACACATGTAAGCACAAGAATAATCGGTCTGTTCAAACAAGTAAACCAACACACAAGCGAACTGCTGGTCAGGTTGTTCGAAAGGATAATAGTCTATACGCTTTTTCTAAATAACATAAAAAGAAGAAAATAACAAACGATGGCGATAACAAAAATAGGAACAACATTAACAAAATTGACAATAGTAATGATGATAATGATGATGATGATGAGGAGGAGGAGGAGGATGAGGAGGAGGAGGAGGAAGAGAAGAAGGAGAAGTAGAAGAAGACAAATGATACTAATGATTATTAAAAAAAATTTAACGGAATTTTGTTTTTGTTTTATTTTTATTTTCTTCTTTTATTTCGAGGATAATGGAATAAGCACTCGTGTGCTTTTTACATTCAGTTCCCGTGTGCATGTAGCTTTGTAAATTTTGTCATCCGTTCCCACCGGCACACGGGCGGAACGGGGTTTAACGTGTGCACAAGTTGTTCTACGTGCGTTCGCACACAGGACCTCGGTTTATAGTCTCATCCGAAAGACTTTTAGGGGTAGTGGAGTCGGCACTGATGTTAACTCCAGAGGAAAAATTCTCTCGAGCGAGATTCGAACCCGGGTCAGCAGATCACGAGCTCTACGCAACGCGCTTCACTCTAACCACCAGGCTATCCCGTCCCGCGCGCGCGCACACACACACACACACACACGGAATCAATCAATCAATCAATCTTTTCGGCTTCATGCAAAAAGAAGGAAATGCATTAAATATGAGTAAATATAATTATGATAGCCCATGTCTGCTGTAAGCTAGACCTTGCACAGCCTATTCACTCATGCTGCAACCTACGCAACCACGTGGCATGCGGCGGCCTAGGCCCCACTCGCCTAAGGCTGCACACCGGTATTAAAAAATCACTCTTTTCCTTCTGTTTTTCTATAATAATAATAATAATAATGTATGGAATTTTTATAGCGCTGAATCTTGTAAAGCAACAAATCAAAGCGCTCAGATTTTATTTCATACCACTTTAAGTCATGGCAGATTTCTC
Source organism: Rapana venosa (assembly GCA_028751875.1). Lineage (NCBI taxonomy): Eukaryota > Metazoa > Mollusca > Gastropoda > Neogastropoda > Muricidae > Rapana > Rapana venosa. The sequence goes on from CM054134.1 coordinate 95,566,287, forward strand.
TCCGTGAAATTCGGGCTGCTCTCCCCGGGGAGAGCGGGAGAACGCGTCGCCACTTAGCGCTGCGCCACCCTTTCACCCTTTTTTTTCTGCAGCTGTATTTGTTTCCCTATCAGAGTGGCTTTTTTCTAAGAATTTTGCCAGGGACAACTCTCTTGTTGCCGTGGGTTTTTTTACGTGCGCTAAATAATTACGTATAACACACGGGACCTCGGTTTATCGTCTCATCCGAAAGACTAGCGCCCAGACCACCACTCATGGTCTAATGGATGGGGGAAAAATTTCCGGTCCAAACGGGGTACGAACCGCCGCACACTTCAGACCCGGACTTTTCGCTTTCTAGACAGGCGCGTTACCTCTAGACCACCGATCCACTAACTCTTATATTCATACCGCACGTACTAAGGCATCCACAGAAATAAAAACCACTTTTGTGAAAGACTAGCCTCTGACTCAAAACCCATGTGATTTTGAACAAATTTGGTAGGTTTGAATTTTTTTAATTTTTCAGCAAACACTCAGACATTTGTCGGTCTGCTAGCTTCCTGAGCGCAATATGCATGCCCGGGTCAACGCTGTAGGAATACAGGCAAACCTCATTTGATGGTTATTTCCAACTTTCTCGTGACTACCTGGTATTGCTCTATGTACTCAATGCCCAAAACAAGTGTACAGCTCATTTTTTCATGCTTAAAAGAATCTATGAAAATTACCAACATCTTTTTTCCACTCACACTCTATACCAGTTAAAACCGGTAGGCTACCTAACGTGAAACTCACTTCCTCAGTTCGGATTTTCCCGTTGAGTCAGCTTCGCCTTTAGCCTGAGAGAGAGAGAGAGAGAGAGAGAGAGGGGGGGGGGGGGGGAGGAGGAGCCGCCATTACATGGAGCTATCGAGAGCACTATGCCCCGGCTTCTGATTGGCTGCTGCAATCACGTGTCTGGAATCCGCCATCTTCACACACACACACACACTTGCACCTGGCAATGCCCACACCCACAATGTCACACGCGCGTGCGCGCGCACACCCACCCACCCTCGTATACACACACACAATTCTGACAATTATAACAATTTTTATTGTATCCACACATCTTACTACACATGTCATCTAACTTTTTGTAATAGTTTAACGCTTCTCGATCAAAACAAGAAAAACTCACCTGAATTTTTCTTGAAGTTCATGGTGTTGAGAGAAAACACAGTTGAGAAAACTGCTTGAACTTGAAGTGCTTCGGTCTGATATCAAACGCAGTGGAGGAAAAACGTGCGGAAAGACCACGCGGTAAGCATCACTTACCTAATTAGCCAGTGCAGCATCTTTTCATTGGAGAAGGGGAAAGTTATCATCTATCAAACAATACGACAGGCCGTTCTGTCGTAGCAGACGAAAAACCAAGATGGCGGATTCCGGACACGTGATTGCAGCAGCCAATCAGAAGCCGGGGCATAGTGCTCTCGATAGCTCCATGTGCCGCCCATTGACCTAGAGGGAAAATTCTGTGTTCACATTTTTCTGTCGGAAAACCGCTACGACCTTATACATTATGGGACACACCTTTGAATAGTTTGGGGTGTTTTTTGGTCACGGCTTAATCATACACAGTACGTCTAGTCTCATTCTCACTTAGGCAATCTTCACCGGCCTGGGTCTGCTGCTTGGCTTTGCCACCTGGTGCAACACTTCTTACGCCGGCAGCCGGCAGCCTATAGGCCTAGGCCTTTACCTATCGATGTGAACAGTTGATGCATTTCGGCCCTAGCAGCAGCTGGTGCATTGCATTGAGTTGTAGAGCTTTATTGCTGTTTAGGACAACTGCTGTGACTTCATTGTTTCTTGGTTCTCTCGGGGAAGGAAAGGTGATGGAACGCAGGTAGGCCCTATCTAGACTGGTAGGTAGACTACTCTTGGGGTCTCACGAAAAATCCTAGTGCTGGGCTTATTCATTTGGAGAAAAAAAAGTTAAAGAAACCCACTGTGTCGGTGGACAGTTTTCAATCAATCCTGTAAATGTAGTTTAGCTTGTAGCACGCTTGAACATTCACTTTCCAAGCGCGTCCAGTTTTGCTGTCAATGATACATTGTGACTACCAGTGCTTCCCTGGTTAAGTTTATACTGCTGCTTCTGCCGTTATCATTCCTTCTGCTGTTGTTACTGCCGCTATCATTCCTTCTGCTGTTGTTACTGCCGCTATCATTACTTCTTCTGCTGTTGTTACTGCCGCTATCATTACTTCTACTGCTGGTGCTACTGCCGCTATCATTACTTCTACTGCTGGTGCTACTGCCGCTATCATTACTTCTACTGCTGTTGTTACTGCCGCTATCATTACTTCTACTGCTGGTGCTACTGCCGCTATCATTACTTCTACTGCTGGTGCTACTGCCGCTATCATTACTTCTACTGCTGTTGTTACTGCCGCTATCATTACTTCTACTGCTGTTGTTACTGCCGCTATCATTACTTCTACTGCTGGTGCTACTGCCGCTATCATTACTTCTACTGCTGTTGTTACTGCCGCTATCATTACTTCTTCTGCTGTTGTTACTGCCGCTATCATTACTTCTACTGCTGGTGCTACTGCCGCTATCATTACTTCTACTGCTGTTGTTACTGCCGCTATCATTACTTCTTCTGCTGTTGTTACTGCCGCTATCATTACTTCTACTGCTGGTGCTACTGCCGCTATCATTACTTCTTCTGCTGTTGTTACTGCCGCTATCATTACTTCTTCTGCTGTTGTTACTGCCGCTATCATTACTTCTTCTGCTGTTGTTACTGCCGCTATCATTACTTCTACTGCTGTTGTTACTGCCGCTATCATTACTTCTACTGCTGGTGCTACTGCCGCTATCATTACTTCTACTGCTGTTGTTACTGCCGCTATCATTACTTCTTCTGCTGTTGTTACTGCCGCTATCATTACTTCTACTGCTGTTGTTACTGCCGCTATCATTACTTCTACTGCTGGTGCTACTGCCGCTATCATTACTTCTACTGCTGTTGTTACTGCCACTATCATTACTTCTACTGCTGGTGCTACTGCCGCTATCATTACTTCTACTGCTATTGTTACTGCCGCTATCATTTCTTCTACTGCTGTTGTTACTGCCGCTATCATTACTTCTTCTGCTGTTGTTACTGCCGCTATCATTTCTTCTTCTGCTGTTGTTACTGCCGCTATCATTACTTCTACTGCTGGTGCTACTGCCGCTATCATTACTTCTTCTGCTGTTGTTACTGCCGCTATCATTTCTTCTTCTGCTGTTGTTACTGCCGCTATCATTACTTCTACTGCTGTTGTTACTGCCGCTATCATTTCTTCTACTGCATGGCAGTCCTTCGGATGAGACTATAAACCGAGGCCCCGTGTGCGAACGCATGCACAACATCTTGCGCACACGTTAAATCCTGTTCCGCTTTTCGAAAGAGTAGGCCATTGTGCGCCGGTGGGAACAGATGACAAAATTTACAAAACCGCATACACACGGGACTGGATGTTAAAAAGCACATGAGTGCTTATTCCATTATCCTCGATATATATATATATATATTTTTTTTTTTTCAAGCGCTTTGATTTGCTGCTTTACAAGATTCAGCGCTATATAAATTCCATACATTATTATTATTATTATATTAGTAGTAGTAGTAGTAGTAGTAGTAGTAGTAGTAGTAGTAGAAATAGTAGTAGTAGTAGTAGTAGTAAGTAGTAGTAGTATAGTAGTAGTAGTAGTAGTA